>LPNX010306749.1:765836-782437 GCA_001517045.1 Pseudotsuga menziesii | reverse complement strand
AACAAGTAGCATTCATTTCACTGGCGGTACATCAACAAATACTTATAAATATCAGGCTTTATTTATTATTACTTAGACTCGGACTTTCAAGACTATACTCACTTCATAACTGTAGTCATTTTGCTAGTGAAGGGTGAAAGGTGGAAATGACAAGGCTAAGGCAAAGGATGACCTCCTACTCAACATCATGACACTTTGGACAAGGAAAAGGAAAACTCACTATAACCAATACAAGACAAACAACAACACAAGGAATGGCAGTGTCTCACAAATGGATGAGTTGTTTAGAGAGTGCTTATTCAACTTAGGCATCATGTCTACATCAATCTTGATCCAATTTCATTAGGATCACATTTTATTTTGTGGCCTTTTTGGCCTATATGAACCCTTTGAGACTTCACCAGTGCTCAAAAGCACAGCTAATCGTAGCTTTCATCTAGGCCATATTTATTTTTAACAAGGTTAACAATTCTTTGATATAACATTTTTTAACCATTGCTTTTTGGACCTTTTCTTATACTCTTCAAGGAGTATTTTAGCATTTCATTGCTCTTGCCATTTTTACATATGTTAAGAAACACAGTTTTACAATTTTCATTTTCCATGGGCGCATATTTAATATTTCAATAAAAGTAGTACATGAGCTTTCAGTTTTAGCCAACAACATCTCAAGTGACTAGGGGGAATTCTGCACAGTACCAAACATCGGGACAACCGACCAAAATGATTTAGGCATACTATCCAACTTACCATAGGCAAGTTTTGTCAACAACTCAGAACCGAGACACAATGTAAACAGGGAGGCTTGTCCAACAAAGGTTCTAGCAGGGAAAAAGATCCTCCATGCCACAAGTCAAGAAGTCAGTCGGGTTGAAAATTAAACTGAAAGGTAATGGATGGATGAAGACAATGAAATGATGGAGCCAACACTAGCAAGCCAAAACAATGGTGGGAATGACTACCTCTATTCTCCCTAAGGAGGGTAAAACCAATGAGTATAAATCAAGAACTTCAAAGCCAGAGTAAGGACATCAATACATAGTATAATATACAACCAAGTCCATATAAATATGACCGCCAGATCATGATACCACAAGTCAATATATGTCACAAGAATCAATATAAGAGCAATAATAACCACAACACCATATAAAATACTGAGTCATATCCATGCAATATAATCCATCTGAAACACCATATATCCAATGAGAAAGTACTGATATAACACTGGGCATCCACTACTGCTCTGAAATAACATAAATGGCTATATCAGTCCTCAAATCTGAGTGTCCTGAGACTCAGTCCTGGCATGGAAGAGTACAATAATCCACTAATACAAAAATGATCCATTAGAAATGCTCATCTTAGCATCTCATATGTAAGAGATCTGGCTGAAAAATGTACTGTGTCTGAAAAATAGAATATGGTAGCCTGGCTACTATATATGTGATAACAATAGGTATTCTCTATAATGCCAAGATTGTCATGAAAGTGCACAAACTTTGTTAATTTTAGAGGATTGGTCAAAATATCTACAATTTGTTCATCTGAACGAGACGTACTGAAGCTTCAGGGTACCTCGCTGAACTAAGTCTCTGATGATGTGGTACTTCATTTCAATGTGTTTTGATATGTCGTGGAACACAGGTTTCTCTGAAATCTTTATGCAACTCTGATTATCACAATGAATAATAGTTGACTCAAGCTTTCCACCAAATAGATCAGAGAGAAGTTTCCTAAGCCATACTGCTTCTCTGCAGGCATTACTGGCAGCAATATACTCAGCTTCAGCTGTGCTCTGAGCTATGGAACCATGTTTCCTACTGGACCAAGAGATCATTGTCGATCCCATACTAAAACAATATCCAGATGTGCTTTTTCCGGTCTACTACACTACCAGCCCAATCGGAGTCAGCATGTCCAACTAACATTACTCCGCTGCTAGAGGTATACTTGGGCCCATAAGAAATAGTACCTCGCACATATATGAGCACATGTTTAGCAGCTACCCAGTGTATGTGCTTCGGATCGGACATGAACTGACTCAATGCATTCACTGTGTCACAAATATTTGGTCTCGTATCCACTAGATAAATCAAGGATCCAATGAGTTGTCGATACTGCATAAGATCCACAACCTTTGAACTAGTGACTGAGTCACGTAACTTCTTCAAGTTTGTTGTCATGGGTATGCTCATGGACTTGCAGTCCTGCATTCCAAATCTCTGCAAGACATCGACTGCATACTTTCCTTGTGACAGGAAGATCTCGTCTGGCTTTTGCCAAACCTCTAAGCCAAGAAAATAGTGCAGTAGACCCAAATCCTTCATCTGAAATTCAGAGGTGAGCTCCCTCTTAGATGGAGCTATCAGTTGTTCCTCTCCAGTAAGGAACAAGTCGTTCACATACAGAACTAGGATCAAGTAATGATTATGAACAACCTTTAAGTACAAGTTGGAGTCAGCGGTACTTTGGGAGAACCCCAAGCTATGAAGATAGCCATCAATTCTTGCATACCAAACTCATTGGGGCCTATTTGAGCCCATACAAGGCTTTCTTCAATTTACACACATGAGACTTCTCCCCATGAGTCACAAAGCCTTGTGGTTGTTCAATGTAGACCTCCTCTTCAATTTTGCCATTTAGGAAAGCTGTCTTTACATCCATTTGGTGGAGTTTCCATCCAAACACAGCAACAAGAGAGATGAATGTTCTGATGGTGGTAGATCTGGCGATGGGAGCAAAAGTTTCATCATAGTCTATGCCTTCTTTTTTAGAGAAGCCACGAGCTACAAATCTAGCTTTATACTTTTCAATGCTGCCATCAGCGGCATGCTTGATTTTGTAAAGCCGTTTAGACGTTACCATTGACTTCCCTCTTGGTCTAGGGACAACTTCCCACACATCATTTTTCATAATTGAATTATATTCTTCGATCATGGCATCATTGCATACCTGTAGATTTGTTGCTTCATTATATGTAGAAGGTTCTACATCAATGAGTTTGCTCATAAGACTTGAGAACTTCTGGGGCTTTATGCTTCTCAATTTCTTGCAATGTTTCTCGAAACCAAGCAGGTCTTCTCTTGGAGGGAGGAGCCTCAAGTAGTTCTTCAGCTGATCTTTCTGATTCTAAGGGTGCATTCGGATTTTGAGGCTCATCTTCTTCTTCCTCCCTCTGAACTCCTCAATGAGTAGAATCTGGAATTTCGGAAGGAGATTCTTCTGTATCTTTTGGAAGCTCTTTTAATTGGCGGAACACAGCTTCCTCATGGAATATTACATCCCTACGGACTTCAATGTACCTTTGTCCAGGAACATAGATGCGGTAAGCTTTCGAGCTTTCACTATAACCAACAAATGTGCCTTTCTTTCCAGAGGGCTCTAGCTTAGATCTCTTTTCTTTTGGCACATGAATATATACAAGAGTGCCAAAGATCCTCATGTGATCAACTGCAAGTTTCTTTCCTTTGAATACTTCTTCTGGAGTCTTTTCCCCCAAGATGGCATGAGGGCTTATGTTTTGAATGTAAACAACAGTACAGGAAGCCTCAACCCACAGAGATAAAGGAAGATCGATGTCACAAAGCATAGATTTGGTAGCTTCACATATTTTTCTATTCTACCTTTCTGCAACTCTATTTTATTGAGGGTTGTATGGCACTGTTAGCTCCCTCTTGATTCCTGCTTCTCGGCAAAAATCATCAAACTCATTAGATTCAAACTCACCTCCATTGTCTGACCTCAAGATACGAATGTGTATTCCTGCCTGGTTTTCAATAAGAGCCTTGACCTCCTTGAACTTGTCAAAAGTTTCACTTTTAACCTTTAACAAGTAAGACCAAAATTTGCGAGAGTAATAATCTATGAACAATACATGGTACAAACAACCACTCAAGGAAGGTGAAGACATGGGCCCACATATGTCAAAATGAATCATGTCCAAGATCCCTTTAGATCTACTATTACTTATGGAGAAGGATTTCTTAGTATTCTTTCCTAGAGCACAACCTTTGCAAACACCACTATGTTCATGAGAAAACTCAGGCACACCTGTAACCATCTTTTGAAGACCAGGGAGAGTTGTATAATGAAGGTGTACAAACCTCCAATTGCCAGAATTCACATGGGTCGATTGTGTTGTGAACCAATGCTTGAGTGGATTGTCTAGATGCTTTGTAAAGACCTCCCTCTCGAACTCCAACCAATTCAGCTGAACTTAACCTTTCATTCTTTGCCTATAGTAGAACCTTTTTGTCCATGAAGATAACTTTGTAACCTTTATCTTCTAAGCCAACAACTGAGAGTAGATTCTTCTTCAAGCTAGGGACATATAGTATGTCTTTGATATGCAAAACAGTCCTCGAGTCAAGTTGAACTAAAGCTGAGCCCACTCCTTCGATTTTGTAGGTGGTATCATCCCCAAGTTTTACTTGATTAGCGAACTTCTTCTTCCTATAGCTTGTAAGAGCTTCACGGAATCCTGTCATGTCTTGAAGCTCCACTATCCACTAACCAAGAGTTAGCACTGTTGGTGATGGATCCTGAGAGAGCAGAGATCAAGTAGTATTCTCTTTTTTATTCTTCTTCTTTAGAAGACTTGGCACTCTTCTTCTTCTTTGGTTCCTCTTCCGCTGCTGTAGATGCTTGGAATCTTCTTTTGAACCTTCTCTTTGGTTGCCTAAAGTCCCTGGCATAATGTCCCATCTTATGACAATTAAAACATTCTATTTTTGAAGCATCTAATGGCTTACCTTGTGGCTTCTGTTCTTTCTTCTTTGGAGGGAAGGACTTCTTAAACTTCTTTGTCTTGTCTGTGAGGGCAAGGTTCCCTTCCTTAGTGCCATTAGCTCTGCTTTGAATTCTATCTTCTTCTTCCAAACAGTCATGCCAAAGTCTATCAAAGCTTGGCTGAGTTTCACGTCCACTTACAACAGCCAGAAAGGTTTCTCGAGAACTGGGAAGACCATCGAAAACAGTTTGGGCAAGATCATCATCATCTACAGGGACACCAATAGCAAAAAGTTGGTCTCTTACCTGGGCAATTTTTGTGAAGAAGGGGGCCACACCTTCAGCTTTTTCAATCTTTAAAGTACAAAGTCTCTTCTTCAGTACTCTCTTCTGATTGGGTGATTTCTTCTCATATAGATTCGTCAAAGTGTCAAAACATTCTTTGGCAGTGTTCAGTGGTGTTATGGCAGGCATCAAAGTCTCCTTCATTGAGTCATACATAATTCTTCTTGCCTTGGTTGATTTTTCTTAAAGGTTATCCTCCCTGCATTAGTTGTAGGTTCTTCCATAGCATTGATGACCAAGTCATCAAGATCGTTTTCTTCTAAGTTGGCCATAAGCCTTGCTTTCCATGAGTTGTAGTTGGCTGATCCTTCAAGTCTTTCCTCTCGTCCGAAGGTGTTGGAAGCCATCTTTGATTAATCAGTCTTCTATCTCAGTCTGCAATTGTCCCAAGGTCTATGGAGTCCACAGTGGTCTGCTCAATCACTATAAACTTCACATGCAAAGCTCTGATACCATGTTGAAATTTAACATGTGTGTGATATTTGAAATTTACAGACTGTAAGAGAGATAGTACTTGAGATTTTAACAGTAGTAAAACATTTGCAGCAGTAAAGCAAACATCCACACAATTGAACACAAGATTTTTCACGGGAAAACCTTTTAAGGACAAAAACCCCAAATTATTAATAATTTATCCTCTAAATGAGATGACGGAGTTTGTACAAGAGTAGAGATAATTTGATCACAGAACTCTGAGATGAATGTAGATAAGGTTTACCCAACAGATTGTGTTCTTCAGGTCTATACAACAAAAATGGATCTGTGGAAGCCCTAGCAGACTCACAATTTATTGCATCCACTTATGTTGCTGCCACTGTGGGTTATTGCCACCGTGGGTTGTTGGCAGCCTGCTGCTACCTCGTGACTCCTGTTGTTGTAGCCTGCCCCTCACCGTGAGCTCTGCTGCCCCTCACTGTGAGCTCTACTGCCACCAACGTGAGCTCTGCTGCCACAAAGGTCTGTTGGTGGCCCCAGCAGCTACCTCGTGGACTGTTTCTACCACAGATTTCCCTACCGTGAGTTGTAGCAGCCCTGTTGTTGATGTCGTGAAGGAGAGGAAGGTTCTACTTCTATTGTTGATGCCATGAAGGAAGGGACCAGAACAAAAGAGCCCTAGTGACTAGGAGTTGCCACGTTAGGGAGAAAAGAAAGATAAACCCAGCAGATAGCCACCAAATTTCCTCAGTCCAAAATAATTGTTGCAATGGAAGAGAAGAAGACCTCAACCAAGAAACGTGACTTGTCTTTTGGAGCAATCCAAATGATGATCTTGGATGATGATGAAATAACTTGAAATGCTTCTTTATTTATAGTACATCAAACATAAAATGGTTCCACACAATTAGGAAGTAGACATTAGGGCTTTCATTCTTTTTCATTTTTGACCATTGACTTTTAATCTTTTGTGGTTCATTGGTCTTTTGGTCTTTGTCTTTGAGACACTTGGACCTTCATTTGATGGTCACTTGGACCAATACAAGTTGTGCTATGGTTACTTGGTCCTTTAAGCGATTTTGTGACCACAACAAGCCATCTCAAGAGTTCTTCAAGGTCCCCATGGTCCATTCATGCCCACTCAAAGTGCATCTTCATAAATAAGGAGGATTATTAAATGCTTTATCTTGATCTCCTCGTTGCCACCAAGATCAAGTGCTAGGTCTCTCAACCAAGGGTAGCTAGTCCCTAGAGAAGGTCTCATAACCCATAGATCAAGGAGAGAAGTGCATCACTTGACCAGACCCAGTCTGGGGCTTATGGTGATGACCTGGTAACTGACCAGGTGCCTCAGCCCCAAGCTGCATCAGATGACTCAATGTCGATTACTTGGTAACTAACCAAGCGCCTCCATTCTTCCAGAGAATGGCCCTCAGCCCTAGGCTGAGGTCCCAGTGCCAGACTGGGTTGATTTCCTGGTAAATGACCAGGTGCCTCCATTCTCCTAGAGAATGGCCCTCGGCCCCAGGCTGAGGTCCCAATCCCAGACTGGGTTGATTTCCTGGTAATTGAGCAGTTGCCTCCAATCTCCCAGAGAATGGCCCTCGGCCCCAGGCTGAGGTCCCAGTCCTAGACTGGGTTGATTTCCTGGTAACTGACCAGGTGCCTCCATTCTCCTACGAAATGGCTCTCAATGCTGCTTAGAAAAAATCAACACAACTGAGCCCAAGTGTCAAGGATACCCATGGGAGAGTCCACAGGGAAAGCCCAAGAGGGGCATAATTTTGCACAACATGTCGAGTAATGCCAAATACACTTGTGTATATGAATGATAACTATAGTTATTTTCTAGATAACGCAGGATAATTCCCATCACTATACAAAGGGTCTACGCAACCATTCCATCAGCTGGTGCAGTCACTAATAGAAAATGTCAAAGCTTATGTTGGATTAAAAGATGTGATCGATGTTGGTTCAAGTCGTCATTTCCATCAATGGTGAAAAAGATCAAGTCAAGAAGAAGTCATGCTGATGTATCACTGGGTTCTGTAATACCAGAGATCAGTTATATTGGTTATGGGCTATTTGATTGAATTCCAACTGTTTCAATAAGGTTTAAATTTGTATTCACATATAGTTGGCAAATCTGTAATAAGAGCATGAATATTGTGGCCGATATATAGTGTAAGAGCATGAATATTGTTCAAATTAGAGCGACAAGCAAGGGCTCGTCTCGTTGATATGGCAAAAGAACTTCACCTTCTCTGATACTTTTGGCATTTGTATATTATTGGATGAATCCACAGGTACATGGAGAAGAAATTGCTTGTAGCAAGGAACATTATAACCTGGTTCATTGTGCACAAGTCTGGTTAATAGTATTCGATGGCATCCCAAGGATTTTGATCATATATACTTGCAGTTTCAAAACGCCAAAACTGTGAAATTATGTTGTGATGTTGATCTAACAATAGTTGTGTATCTGTGGTCTATCAAAGGAAAGGCTGGTAGCACAGTCAAAGATGAATACTGCAATGTCATAAATGGTGGCAAGTGCTCCGTTGTAAATCTCAAGCGTAGTCGTCATTTTCACATGGATCAACATTGGGTCAAAGGGCGTGGAGCTTGACAAGTCATTGGCATCTCAAGTTTAGCACCCACAACAGAACTCTTAGGTCCATAGAATGCACGTCACATCAATAATGCATGGAATGAATTTTCAATGTAAGTGAAGGTTTCGCTCTCTTTAAACCTTCACGGGTTTCTGCTCTGTTCTTTTCATTCTAGTCCTCTGTCTGAATTCCTACACGAATGAAACTTAACGGGAATCAAATTGCTCAGATTTACAAATTTGTAATGGAATTCAAGCTGGTAAATTTTTCCCAGACATAGTTCAAATGTATGTAGGCTCTTCTTCTTGCCATATATAAAATGTCAATTTGGGAACCTTTTGTTTCTCATAAACAAATAATCAATGGTGCTGAAGCCTGTTCAAGCGTCAATGAGGTTCAAGGAAAGTTAACATCATGTTTTAGCTTAAAGGTTGTGCATATCCATGGATTACTCAACTATTGTGACAATTGGATGCCCTTATTTTGGTTTTGAAACATTTAGGCAAATGTATCTACTATCTACATCCTACAGACAGGGAAGGCAAGGCAGAGAACCTGGCAATTACTGAATTCTAGGATGGCAAATATCCCAGACTTCAAGGCAGAGGATCAGCAGTTGATTGAGTTATCTCCAGATTGAAGGCAATTGACAGATTTTTCAGATTTCCAAGGATTCAATCAGCATCGTCAGGCAGCTAGTATGACTGGAGCCAAAAATTCAACAACTTAGTCAAAAATATGTTATAGGAAGTTGTTTCAGAATTCAGTAGCGCCTCTTGTATAGGACAGTCTACATGTGCTAACAAATGTGCAGGAAACTCATAGTTTCATCATTATGAAGGCTTTGAAGACCCAGCGCAGCAAGGAGGAGAATTCTCTTGTTTTGGGCATATTTTGATATTTGATTGGCACATTTCCATCCCACCTGTCATAATTGGTACCCCAATTTTTTAGCAGTCAAAGTATGACCTAGAAAATAGGATCTGGTAGTCATTTTGGATCTTATTCTTCTGTTGTCAAATCCGATACCTCTTGTAACTATTTTCTATGTTTAGTCTTAAAGGATTTTTGATCCACTAGTTTTGGATCTGAGATTTGTAATAATGCATCTATATATTGTAAAACTGGAAAGTAATTCGGGGGATCTTCCTCTTAGAAGGAAGCATAAGGTTCGACTGGGCAGAGTCTGGACGATCGAAGTGAAGGCTGGTAATTATATTGTATAAGCTACAGACCCCGAAACGCTTTGTGCTCAAAGATCAATCACTTTGTTGGTTTGACTGTTGCTTCTATTGTATTTCTCCTCTACTTCTTCTTATTTGAATATAGAGATAGTTTTGCACTGCATAAATTGTCATACAAGTTCAGATCAGATCACAGCGAAGATTTTGTTGTTAAGCCTGTTCTTTGTGATTTGTATTCAAATATTTCATTCTGATCCAAAACACTGTTTTGAATCTGAATATCTTCCTGATGAATATATGAGTCTAGCAAATTGAAAGCTTGTGTATTCATTACTGTGTTCTATTCCTCTATACCACATTGTTCCTTAAGTGTCAAAATCTGAAGGTGCATGCCTTCAGAAACAATGAAGTGTTGCCTATCTAATTGAATAAATGTTTGATATTTCATACAGGATACCCAGTCTTTCTGACCTACTTGATCTACATCCAAAGCCTAAACTAATGCAATAACTGAGGTGCCCTAGCTTTGTGCCATAGCAGTCTAGTACAGACTTTAGGGATAACAGTGACCTTAAAGAAGAAATTTATATGAAGCAACCAGAGGGATTTACAGTGAAAGGGGAAAAAGAGTTGGTCTGCAAGCTCAAGAAGTCTCTCTATGGTGTAAAGCAATAAAACCCAGGATATGGTATCAAAAGTTTGATTTGTATATCTAGCAACTGGGTTTTGTGAGAAGTTAAGCTGATCATTGTGTGTACGACAAGAAAGTCAGTGGTCACTTTATATATGTAATTTTGTACATCGACGACATATTGTTGATCGGTAATAACATGGATTTGATTAAGGAGGCGAAGTTGCAGTTGTCCTCCAAGTTCAACATGAAGGAGCTCAATTAAGGTCCCAATTCGTTTAGGAGATAAGTTATCTATTGAACAATGTCCTAAAGACATAAGAAGAAACATAGTACATGGCACATCTGCCCTATGCTAGTGCAGTAGATAGTCTGATGAATGTTATGGTTTGTACTCAAACTGATATTGCCCATGTAGTGAGAAAATTGAGCTGGTACATGTCAACACCTGGGAAGGAGCATTGGACTGCAGTCAAAAGAGTATTCAGGTATTTGCATCGCATAACGTATTATGCAATGGATTTGATTAAGGAGGCGAAGTTGCAGTTGTCCTCCAAGTTCAACATGAAGGAGCTCGATTAAGGCCCCAATTCGTTTAGGAGATAAGTTATCTATTGAACAATGTCCTAAGACATAAGAAGAAACATAGTACATGGCACATCTGCCCTATGCTAGTGCAGTAGGTAGTCTGATGAATGTTATGGTTTGTACTCAACCTGATATTGCCCATGTAGTGAGAAAATTGAGCTGGTACATGTCAACACCTGGGAAGGAGCGTTGGACTGCAGTCAAAAGAGTATTCAGGTATTTGCATCGCATAACGTATTATGCAATCTGCTATTAAAGAAAAACCTCAAAAACAACACGAAGATCAATGTACATGGTTTTGTAGACTCTGTCTAGGGTGGATATTTTGACAATAAACAATCAACCGGTGGATACGTTTTCAAGTTATTCAGCAGAGCAGTTAGCTGGATAAGTAGGAGGAAGTCAGATGTTGCACTGTCAACTACTGAGGTTGAATGCATGGCAGCCACCCATGCAAGCAAAGAGACGATTTGGTAGCAAAGATTGTGTTGATAAATTAGGTTGGATTGTGAAAGTCAGTACAATTTTCTTGGCAAAGAACCCTCATATCATTCAAAGACAGCATATTAACGTACAGTACCATTTCATGATAGACATGGTGGGGAACAAAAAACTATTGCTGGAAAAGGTAGACACCTTGAAAACGCCACAGACTCGTTAAATTAACTTGTGAGTACAAAGAAGTTTACTTGGTGTAGAGAATCAATGGGCTTGTTGGCCCTGGTTAACTAAAACTGAAGTTTTGATTCTTGAATCTCCTGTTTATGCAAAAAAAACAACAAGTGGGAGAATGTTGGGAGTGTTATATTCTTTGCATTTATCGACAACCTCATTAGATAGTCGACTAGTTGAACATAGTCGACGGGAGTTAAAGTCGATAAACGATTGAAGTCTGGTTAACTAATCGACAAGAGTCGTGGGTGTTCAACTCGTTACAGTCGATCGTATAATCGAATGCATAGGTAGTCAACAGGCATAAAAGCGCACAGGTTTTCAACCAACAAGCTCAATGAGCGATCAACTAAATTTGACTCAGTCAAGTCGATTGTAACAGAATAATTGAAAGTCATTAGGAAGTTATGGATCACCATTAATGAAGCAGTTAGTTGCAACTAATTCAGTTATCATGAATTAGAGTATTGCATCTATAAATAGGATGTGATAGAAAGATGAAATGTAATGGATGTACATGAATAGTAGGAGTGTAATTACCAGAACTCATGTATATATGGTCGACGAGTGTGTAAGAGAAATTGTTGTTAATAGATGAGCATTTAAGCTCACTGGTTTGCTGGTTTTCTCGATAAAGGGATTCCAGGGTAATTTATGTGTACTGTGTCAATATGTTGTGTCATTGTTTAATTTTGCTTAACTATAAGAATCATTATGCATAATCATTATGACAGAAAGATCTTCAACAGTTTTCAAAAGCAAGAGGGTGATGATACTACATATCTTGAAGGGATTGGGCTCCATATCTTTCCAGATGCCTTCAAATGATGTTCTTAAGTTAGATTTTATTACATATGTTCCTAAGTTAACAAAGAGTCTTCTTTTAGTTTCTTGCATGACACATTTGCGGTATTTGGCTAAGTTTGATGATCAGCAAGTCACCATTAGAGATAGCAGCCATGGATTTGGTTAAGTTTTGGCCAAAGGAGTACAAGAAGGTGGCCTTCACAAGCCACTCACAGATCCAGTTGAGCAGGTATGGCAAGAAGCTATGATGGAGTGTGCCTCCAACCTTGAGGAGACAGTCACATACCCGACTATGCAATCAGTGATGGATTCTTTGATTACAGTTGATGGGAGTATGGAATAGTACCAAGATAAGGTTGTTATAGAGGGAATCTCTTGACAGGAAAGAGTTGACCTTGACGAGACACTTACTCCAGTTGTTGAAAAATTCTCCCAAGAGGGAGTTGCCCTAGATGGGTTGATGCATGCACCACCAATTTTGGATTTCAGTAATGAGTTTGCACTCCTGTTGGAAATTTCTGAGTTTAGTGCATATTTCATTCATTGTTTGATACGTCCAATACACTTGTCCTGGTTTTGTATATATATGAGTTCATTTTTGCAGGAAATTCAGAACAATTATGATGTGGTGCAAGAAGATGCTGACCAGTGAGGATGGCACGAAAGACAAAAAGGGTTGGTAGGTTGTTGATGTAGAGTTCCTTGCACAGAAGGTTTTCACCTTGAAAATTTTGAAGATAGTTCAAAGAACAGAAGGAAGCAGTGAAACAAATTAATGTCTCTTCAGGTTCATTGATTGTCAACTATTTAACCAAACACCTACCAAAGGGGAGATTCCAAATGCAAAGGGAGTATCTCTTGTTTGGCAGAAAACACTTTCTTCGATAAGAGTGAGTGTTGGACTTCTATTACCTCAAAAGGTGTACAACAGAGTGCAATTAATGGATGGAATGAGTAGAGGACACATGAGTGCATACCGAGAATGCATGTGTGAAGTGTGCAAGTCTGTACAGCAGTGGAGCAACCATCCTCAAGTAAAATTATGTACAAAAGTAAAACTACTCCTTACAACCCTCCTTCAGCAATTTTGTACAACAATAATGAGGGCACAGAAGCATTTATTGAGAGGGATAGAGGGTGCATGCATGCATGCACCATCCTCAATATAATTCCAATTTTGATAGCTTTTATATTTAGCAGTTCAGTTCTATTTCTGGTTTTGCTTTAGTTAGTTTATGCATGCACAATTACAAGACACAGTTTCCTAGTAAAGCGAGGTGCTCATGCATGTGGATTCTAGTCTGATTTAGGTCAGAAATTTCTAAGAGGATGCATGCTTGCATGCCTCAGTTCATCTACAATAGAGGTGAACTTCACTTAGGCTCATCTAACCATGCAAGGAAAGTGCTGTAGATTTCCCCTTACACCATAATGTTCCTACCGCTCCTGATTTAAAATAACCACTAGAAAAGAGCATGCAAAAGCCACATGCTATGTATACCCATCTATCATTCAAGAAGGCTGCCAGAGATACATTATTGACTAATAAAACTAGCTAGAACTTAACATGGGCACACTTTCCCAAACAGTCTAGTTTAATAGAATTTCACTTTAATTTCCAATGAATCAACTGAGTGAAACTCAATGACAAATTCAAATGAAGCGAGACTAGATAAACACAAACTCACCCAAAACTGAATTTCAGCCACGCCACGGAGGAACTTCTGATGATAGTTTGCTCAAGAAATCACCACACAGGAGACTATGGCCAAGAGGATGTGGATTTGTACAAAGTACAAGAAATAGAAAGGATATGAGCACCGCATAAAATGCCACGGAGAATTTTATTTTAATACAAGAATCCATATAAATTAGTTCAAACGTTCAGCAAGTTCAATGTTTGTTAAATATGACAATTCGTTTACACGGGTTATCAGTCTACGACTCTGCAGAAGATGATCAGCACAATAGTGGTTTAAGAAGTGCGCAGATTTTAAAATGGGAGAAAAGGCCCAAAAGGGTGGAATAAGAACAGTCCCTGTTCTATTAAATTGGCAATATGTCTGAATATATATATATATATATATGTGTGTGTGTGTGTGTGTGTGTGTGTGTGTGTTTGAAAGATAATGAGATGATATTTTAGAAATGATGGCCCGCTATTTATATGGTTTGGGCACTTATTTTGAGGAGTCGCATCCTCTTAATTTTAATTTTAATTATTAATAATTAATGATTATTAATTTGTATTATTTATTATTTATGTTCGTAATATAGCCACCTCCTCTAAAAGGAGCTTTGTCCTCAAAGCTGATTTTGTTGATATCATCTTTATTCTGGATTTGTGTTGAATCAATGACTTGAGATATGCAATCCAGATTGATTCCTTTATCTTGATATATACCTGGACCTCTTTTGTGTTGTAATTCCTTCCGCTTGAGCGGTGAGCTTCTCAATCCATACGACTTGTAATTATTTCCCTTCTAACTGAATTCCATTTATGGTTCTTGTAGGTTGGTAGCATAGGTGCTTAACTGCATTAGCCATTCAGCTCCTAACACCATATCAACTCCTTTGAATGGTCAGACATAACAATTGAGCTATAGATTTAAGTCTTGTATTTGTAAATGAATCTTATGGCACTTCCCTACTTCTTCCGCATGTCAATCATCGATAGTTGATGTCATGAGACTCTTCACCTGGTATACAAAACAATTAAGTTCATTTGCCCTGTTGATATCCACCAATTTGTGTGTACTTCCAGAATCGACTAAAATTGTGATGTCATTATTCTTTTTCTTGTAAGTTGTAACCTCTTTGGTCCTATGTTTTCTTATTTTGTTGCCTAGGATAAGAGTTGTTCATCCTTAATGTTATCGCTATTTCTCAAATGGGGGGGGGGGGTATATTCTCCTGCAAGTAACTGAGTTTCTTCCTTTGGGTGGCAACTTTATTATGCATCACTGAACCTTTTTCTTTACAAGTTTGTTGGATGTATGTGATTGTCGCTATTGATACCTCGAGCGAGTTTGTATCCAAATCAGAGTCGGATGTTCTTCCTCGGTATAAACCTGACTTATAAGTTATTTCCCATCTATAATTTTGCAGTGAGATGTATGACTGGACATTCATTTATGACATGGGATCCCTTTTTCACCACATCGATGACAAGTGTTTTTGTTCTTTTTTCTATCATTGTCATGACAACTGATGGATGTGGCTGATTCTTTTTCAGCTTGATATTCATATGATTGGGAATTGTTACACTTATGTCTTGTGACTAATCTCTGCAATATCTGCATTGTGTCTCTTTATGTTGTAAATAACCCTTGTCAAGATTTTTTTGCCATGACTTTTAAAACTTTTCTTCAATATTTTTTTGCTTTAAACCTAGCCTTATCCAAGTTTGAGATATTGTGTAATTCTAACTCATCTTTTATGTCTGGTTTAAGCCCATGTACATACCTCTGGAGTCGTTAATCGTCCATTAACTATGGTACTCATATTGCTAAGGCTTCCCAATCGTAAGTGTATTCTTTCAAATCTCCCTTTTGTCGTAGTCTAGTGATTTTTGCAAAAAAATATTTCTCAATAATATTTTGAAATCTTTTAAATAAGTCATTTTAGTGGTAATTTTCCACCACATATACCAGTTATATACATGACCTTGAAGTTGCATTGAGACATATTTTATCTTCTCATCACCGGATTGGATTTTATGTATGCAAAAAATTATTCCGCCTTATTGATCCAAGCCACGCTTTGTTTTGTCTCACCATCAAAGTTTGGTAACTCTAGCTTTGGGCCTCATTGGTTGCATTGAACCCGAGTGCAGCTGGTTGAGATTAAGGATTGAAAAGTAATTGTGATCTGTATGGTTTTGTGGAATCTTCAACTTTGAAGAAAATGGGTTGAGGATTAGTTGTATCTGTTGAACCAGGGGATGGCTGGTTTATTTTTGGCAAATTATGGTTGTTTTATTTTTGACAGAGACTTCTCTATCCACGATGAAGTTCATCATTTTATCAAACCCCTCATATATGCTCATGTTTAAACTTTTATTATGCTCTTACCTTTTGTTAGGTGAAATAACTCCCGAATTCATATTAGTTCTCCATAGAATGCCTTTATTTATACATCTAAAATGACTCTTGGGATCACACATCCGAGAGTCTCTTCATACTCCTAATATTTACAATATCGTATAATCCTGACGGATTATATTCCAACAATCCCCCCCTTAATCCGAAGGGGTGCTAGTAAGTCCGAGCATGTTTCTGAATCTTTCAAACTTTTCTCGTCCAAGCGCTTTAGTGAAGATGTCTGCAACTTGATCATTTGTGGAACAATGTCGAAGATGGACTGTCTTGGCCTCTACATGATGTCGAATCAAATGATACTTTGTGTTGATGTGTTTGGTTCGATCATGGAATCTGGGATTCTTAGCCAGCTTGATTGCAGAAGTATTGTCGATCAATAATCGAGTGGAGTTCTCTTCTTTTTCTTGCAAATCTTCAAGCATCTTCCTGAGCCATACTATTTCTTTCGATGCTTCAGCTGCAGCCACATATTCTGCTTCTGTTGTTGGATCTACCG
>LPNX010306749.1:752540-765771 GCA_001517045.1 Pseudotsuga menziesii | reverse complement strand
CACCACAAGATACACAACAGATCTTCCAACTTTCTTTATAAACAGTGTTGCATCATTAAGATCAAAATGTTCGAAATTTAACTTCAAAAGATGCTCGGTTAATTTTGCATACCATGCGCGAGGCGCTTGTTTTAGGCCATACAAAGATTTGACAAGCTTGCATACCTTTTGTTCTTTTCCTTTCACAACAAAGCCTTCTGGCTGAGACATGAAGACATTCACTTTCAAGTCTCCATTCAAGAAAGCAGTCTTCACATCCATCTGATGAACTTTCCACCCATTCTGAGCAGCTAAAGAGAGTAAGGTAGAGATGGTAGCCCATTTTGCTGTAGGAGAAAACGTTTCTTCATAGTCAATTCCTTCCTCTTGTGCATAGCCGTTTGCTACAAGCCTCGCTTTGTGCTTGTCAAGTGAGCCATCTGATCTGTATTTGTTCTTGTACACCCACTTGCAGCCAATTGGTTTGGTTCCAACTGGAGGGTCAACCAGCTTCCAAGTTCCATTCTTCATGAGTGCATCATACTCATTCTGCATAGCTTCTTTCCACTCAACCCGAGTAGAAGCTTCTTCAAAGGAAGTTGGTTCAAAGTTAGCAGATAAATTAAATTCACAATCAAATGATACATCCATGTCATCACCTGAATTATCTGCTTCTCCTCCATCTTCATGTCTTTTTGAACTTCTCGTTCCCGTCTTTCCAACTTCATCCGGATGGACACTTTCAAGTGTCTTTGTGGCCCATTTAGGAATCTTCTGTGATGGTCCTGGTTGATCAGCTGGTGGTGCTTCATTTCCTTCAAGGTTGAGTCTTCCGAGTCTCTCAATCACATCATCCAGTTGAATCTCTTGTTTAGGTGAAGTAGCAGGAACTTCTTCATGCGGGGGAGTTGGTGCTTCATATGGAAATTCCAAAGGTTGATCCAGAATAGGAATCCCCCCTTCAAGGTTTGGAATTTCATATTCATTTTCAGAATATTTCTTTGGATGAGGATATTTTTCCAAACGATCAAGTTGTCTCTCAATGGACTGGTCATTTTTATTAGTCTCAAGAAAAATGACATCTCTGGAAATAACAAACTTCTTGTTTACCTCCTCATACAAACGGTATGCCTTGGAGTTTTCTTCGTACCCCAGGAAAATGCATTTTCTACTTCGAGCACCAAGCTTGTTTCTTTGCTCCTTTGGAATCAAGGCATAACAGGTGGAACCAAAAACTCTAAGATGCCTGAATGAAGGGAGATGGCCAAACCACATTTCATGTGGAGTCTTGTTATCAAGAGCATTTGAGGGACTTCTGTTTCTCAAATAGGCTGCACATTTCACTGCATCACCGCAAAACATTAGTTTTACATTCTTAAAAAACATCATTGAGCGTACCATATTCATTATGGTTCTGTTCATTCTTTCTGCTACACCGTTTTGTTGAGGATTGTAGGGAACTGTAGTCTGATGTGCAATTCCATGTTGGCGAAGATAATCTTCAAAAGCATTTGAAGTGTATTCTTTCCCATTGTCAGTACGAAGTGTACCAATTTTAGATTGTGTTGTTTTTCTATCAATGCATGAAAGTCCTTGAATGTTTGAAATGCTTCTGATTTTGTCTTTAATGAGTAAATCCAACACATTCTTGAGTAGTCATCAACAAAGGTCATAAAATACTTATTCCCATAGGCAGAAGGAGTTGGCATTGGGCCACATAAATCAGAATGCACTAATTCTAATTTCCTACTTGCTCTAAAATTAGATTCATGGAATGGAAGCTTACTGTGTTTCCCTAATATACATGCATCACATTTGCTCTTCTCTTTGGGAATGGTGGGCAAACCAAATACACCATTCTTTCTCAACAAACGAAGATTGTTATAATTCAAACGACCAAATCTTGCATGCCACAATAAACTTGATGACAAATTACCTTCTCCATGCTGAGAGAGGTAGGCATAGTTCTGAACCCTTGCAGATGAACCCTTTAGCTTCAGCAGCTTCCCATCTTCGTATCCAGTCATGATGACTTGGTTGTCAGAGGACTTTCTTATTTCTACGATTCCATTAAACATGTGGATGGAATGGCCTTGCTGTCGAATCTGCACCAAGGACAGCAAGCTTCTCTGCAACTCTGGAAGATAAAGAACATTCTTCAACAAGAAATCAGGGAATCCAGGCATCTACAGCCGAATGGTGCCCATTCCCTGTGGTTTAAGACTTGACTTATCTGCAAAGGAAACTATGCCATGTATTGTTTCATTAAGTTCTTCAAAACAGTCTTTTCTAAAAGTCATGTGTGATGTTGCACCAATATCAAGTAGCCAACAATCTGTGTAAGATGAAAGTGAAGTCATTTCATTAATACCAAGATTACAATGTGCATCAATACAATGAGCAAAATCTGAAGATTTACTAGCATCTTGGTTCTTATTGTCATCTTTCTTCTGGTTATGTCTGTCTTTGATGGAGTCCCACGAAGCCCAACACTGATCTGCTGTGTGTCCAATCTTTCCACAACGCTTGCACTTCAAATCTGATCTTTTGCTGGAGTTGTTTCTGCCTCCTCTACTTCTGAAGTCTCTTCTTCCTCTGCCTCTCTTGCTGCTTTCTCCTTTGGGATGATCTTTGGATTGTTCTTTGGTGTGGTTCTTTGCTTTTTGAGCAAAGCAAAGTGATTCTCCAGATTGCATCTTCTGTGATTGAATCTTGCAACTAAAACAATAGGAGAAAAAGAAGAAAGAGTAAAGGTGCAGGTCTAAGTCTCTGCCACCTTCCTCAAGCTTTACAACAATGTCAATGTCTCTGCTATTAAGTGTATTTCTTTAAGTATATGAATACCATGCACTATCATATGAATAACTCTTGCATTCAACCAAGAGAGATCACTCACACATGGAATTCGCAGCTCTCAAAATAAATCTCAGTTATCAAATGCAATCTCAGCTCTATATTCATTATCTTGGCAACATATACAATCATTCAGTTCGCACAACTCAAGAAATAAAGAGCCTCAACTTTAAACCAACCAAATAGTAGGGTTCATGGAAGATGATAGCTGTCAATAAGTTCATAAGCAAATTTTTAGCACTAGAAGAACTACTCAACAATACGCCAAAGCAAATACCATTGTTTGTGAACTGGTTACGCAAAGATGTACAGTCCTCACACAGGTGATGGTGAGGGAGAGGCACAGCTCTCAAAGAAACACAGGATTAGAATGCAGCCTTCTTGTCTTGTCAACGCAGTCTTCACGGTCTCCACGCAAATGTATGAGAGCATGAGTCTCCACCGTGTTCACTCATCAACATTTGCAAATTCTTACAAATACTCAATTCAAGTTTCCAGCAGACACAGACTCATCAACACAGTTCCACTTCACGCAGTTGTATAATGACGTGAATATCTAGAGCTATCCGCAGTGAGATCGATGTCCTGACTCTCACCATATGTCCCTCTCATTGAGGACGGAGTTTACCTATGGAAGGCAGCTCACACTCAAAATTTGTAGCGCACACTATTATTACGACTTCAAATATTCACTATTGTGATACACGCGTACTCCTCGCGATGGATCGAAGGTATATGTAGTCTCAATACATACAACGGCTGAGTGGAGACACGATGGGTAAACATGGAACGGTAAGAAGAGAGAGCGTGGTTACATATTAGGGTTAGGTATAGCAGTCTTCTGAGCAATACAACAGAATGCATAGTTTCCTCGCAGCTCTTTAAAGGAATTTATGAGAGAGCACAGTCACACAATCATGACTGTCACACAAACTCGTTGAGAATGATGTGAGTATTGGAAAACGAGAGATCAAGCTAAACGTTATTGAGAGAAGTCTATACACAGGATGAAAGTAAGGATGGAACTAAGAGCGCACTATACACATCAGCAGAATAAGAGCATTCTCAAAATGAAAAATGAAGCGGTGATGCAGAATTAGGGTTAGGTATATAGCAAGCTAATTCAAACGTTCTGGCAATGAGCAGTCAAAATCGAGCAACAAATTGAGGAAACGCACCAATTCATACCTCAAACGCAGGTCTGGGACCATAACACATACAATGAATGCACGCAGGCTAGCAGGACTGGCGGTGAGCAGCAACATAACGCACAAAATTATGGCACTCGGGTTGTAGGAGAAACACAGAGGCAAACTGACAATGGACTGGCATGCAGGCAGCATACCAAGACCGGAACGCAGCAGCAGGAGTTATGGCAGGTGGCTCTGATACCACTGTTAGGTGAAATAACTCCCGAATTCTTATTATTTCTCCATAGAGTGCCTTTATTTATACATCTACGATGACTCTTGGGATCACACATCCGAGAGTCTCTTCATATTCCTAATATTTACAATAACGTATAATCCTGACGGATTATATTCCAACACCTTTACTCATTTCCCATGAGATAGTGTTGGCGGCCTCATTTCTTATATTCCTTGTTAATTCTTTTTTTTCTTGTTGTAGATCAGCTTCAATTTTATCTAAAATCTCGAGTTTAAACCTTCGAGTGTCTTAGAATCCCGAGCATGGTTTTTTCTAATTTCTCCACTCGGTCATTCATCTCTTAACATGGATCTGGTATAGGGGGTTGTGTCTATTCCCAATTTTTGTTGTCGGACTTGATGTGGACCAAGCTTAGGTTTCAAATATAATAATTAATATTATTATATCCAATAATAATCTTTATTTTTAATAATAATATTATTATTATCAACACTAATATTTAAGATATTATAACTAATAATATTTATTATTAAAAAATTGTGGAGAGCGAATGGTTGTGGGAGCGTTGGAGACTCCGAGTATGGAGGAGGGATTTTAGGGTTGCGTAGGATGGAGGTAGCAATGGTGGGGGCAATTGGCGTTGATGTAGGGAAGTGACAAGGTTGCAGGTGGATGGGGACGCAAGGAGGCATGGAGAGGAGTTGGTAATAGGTAGTAGTGGGAGGGCACGCAAGGCACGATGGTGCGGCGAGATGACTGGAGTGGAGATGCAGTGCAGGCAATGATTGTGAAGAAGGGTTGCATACTAGAGAATCAAGTGGAAAGGAGGCGGCATGGAGAACTGGTGAGATGGATGAAGAGGGATGGGGGATGAGTTGTGCGAGGGTGGTATGCGTTGGACAGCGTATGCGTGGAGGAGTGAACGGTGCATGGGGTGAGGTGAGTGCAAGGGATACCTGGAATGGGGTAGTAGTGAGGGAGGAGCGGGGCAGGCACAAAGCACAGGGAGCAATAGTGCATGGAGGCAAGGGGCGTTGGTGGCGTGGAGATGTGGGATGAGAACGTGGTGTGCGTACATGTTGGGGAAATGGAGGTGTACAGGTAGGAGTTAGTGCAGCAAGGAATGTGCATGTGAGTGAGTGTTGGCGAGACGGAGGTGCAAGTAGAGGCAAGTGACTGTGGGCACAGCGAGTAAAGGAGATGAGTGGGCAAGTAAGGGAGATGAGGAGGAAGATGTCGCAGGAATGGAGAGGAAGATGTAGAGAAATGTGTCAAGGGAATGGAGAGAAAGATATTGAGGAAGGCAGGCTCTAATACCAATAGAATAAGAATAGTCCATGTTTTTTAAATTAGCAATATATGTCTGAAAATAGGTAAATTAAAATAATAGATAATGAGATGATGAGATGATATTTTACAAATGATGGCCCATTATTTATATGGTTTGGGCACTTATTTTGAAGAGTCGTGTCCTCTTAATTTTAATTTTAATTATTATTAATTTGGATTATTTATTATCTAAGTTGTCAGGAAACTTGGGTACGGGTACGAGGACGGAGACGAAGACGGGTGCAAGGACAAGGATGCTAGTTTTTGAAACATGGGACTTAGGTACATCGGACATGTATATATATATATATAATTGTAATTTTATAATACATATGAAATTTAAATCATTTTCAATGTACATATATATTTCATGTGCATCCATATGAATCCAAACAATTATACAAAATATGCAAAGTTTTTCATGTATATAGCAAGGGTGCATGCAACCAAAAAAACATCAAGCGCAATCCATATCTGACCCAAAATATATAAACAAAGGGGCTAAATGCCTATATAGACCAAAAACCTTCTTGCTACAACAAATAATTACGTATTGAAATCCTTGCCTATATTGGGATCCTATTCATCAATTACACCATGTGCCCCCTCCTCTAGGGTACATCCCTTACCTCTACCTTAAATCTCGAAGTTGGTCCTCCAAGGACATTAGTCAACACCCTACACTTTTGATGAAACTTCCTACTTCAATTGTTAAAATAAAGTAGAAAAAGCTTCCCGTGCTTAATAAGTGATTTTGCTTGAGTGATGGGTACAATTTTGTTAAGGTCATGACAAGGGAGTTCAGCAATAAGCACCACCAACATCAAGGTACATAGAGAGGTTGATGTGCTTGATTAAATGTCAAACCCATACCCTCGTAATTGATAGAATCCAGTGGAAACATTGCAATCCTGAAACTATTAAGTTTGTTGAATTCTGAATGGGATCTAAAATTCTACTTTTTGGATATGAAGTCCAATGAGGTTGGAACCACTCTCAAACATCTTGAAACAATTAATGGTAATGTTAACAATTTTAGTAAAAGGATAGAAAATGAAAAATAAGGAGAATGTCACTTTTACTTTAATAACCTAATATCATTGGCTTTAATGTCACTTGTACAAAAATGGTTTGGCTCATACAAACTAGTCCCTTGGCGTCCCCAAAACAGGTGTACTCCATCTCCTCTACAATCAACATGCTTCGGCCAAGTTTCGGGTACGGTAGGGTGCAACAGGGTACGTGGGTATGGGGTATCCAGTACGTGGGTACGAGTATCCAGTACGGGTACCCATGCTACTTAGTTTATTATCCATGTTCATAACAAAATGGTAGGTTATGGGAGGTCATAGAAGGCTTGAAATAGCTTTGTATATCTATAGATGTGGTGCAGCAGGAAAGTGAAATAAGTGGCCTGAACCTATTGTAGTTGGAAGAAGAGATGAAGCTATTCTAATAGCTTAGCAGATTTGTCACACAAATTTGTAGCCTTGCTCAAGAAAAATCTGTAACAGTAGAAAATCCAATCAAAAATCGCAATAATGCAACACAATAATACTCAAGAAACGGAAAAATAACTGAAAATTACCCCCAATCAACAAAATCAAGTGCCTGAAAAAGGTAAGTTTTTGCAGGTTCATCTTAAGCATCAGACTATACAGTAGTAGAAAGTACACCTTATTCATGCCTTTAGCAACTCGGCTGATGCTGCTAAGGCATGAATAAAGTGATGTACTCGTATGATGATGATTTACTTGTGTAATGTGTACATAATTTTGAACTTTTTTGCTTGGGATCATAGACTGATGATCCGTAGTAACAATCCCTTTGTTTAGGTTAAAATGGATAACCTCTGAATCTGGCTCCCAATCAAGGACCAATTTTGGTCTGAAATTTGAACATACTGACCACATGTCATTAAGAAATATCCATAAGCAGAAACGCATTGCTCTCTTGAGAGCAACAATAACATACATCTAGGTCTATATTAATCAATTAGTATTAGAAAAAAATGTTTGACTTGCACGCATATGAAATTGAAAAAGCAGTACAATGTGAATATAGCTGTTACCCGAAGTCTAGAAATCTCTCCCAGTTGCATGTCCAAAACGCCCTCATCCCAACCTATAGCAGAAAAAGCTCAAGCAACAAACTCACTGTTAGGAATAATAGCATTGAAGCCAATACTAGATCGTATTGACCAACATAATTGCATATAAGAAAATATTAAAAAACATTTCAAGGTAAAATACGGCCACGACCATATTTGAATGAGCACAACTCACTCGTACTTGTGTGGTGAATGCCATTGCCATTCCACACAGATGTTGACACCAGTAACAACAAGGATGCATCATTTGGAAAACCGACAGCAAATCAACTTCAACAAAATATATGAAACAACACTGGAAAGAAGAAATGTGACTTATGAAGCTGATATTTACACCTAGTTCATAACCATTAGGATTTTCATATACTTACATATTGCCAATTTTACGTTGTCCAAAAGCACTTAAGGATGGCACATTTCAGAGGCCAAAAGGACAAAACTGCATCAAAACAATTTCCTATTCATGAAATGTCATTTTACTATTTAAGCCATTGTTATAAGTTCTGTCTCGAAGCAAAAGAGGAGAGGATATAGAGGTTGATTTGTGCATGCTTTACCAAAAAATGCCATCCTGAATTCCGTATTTCTAGACCCTCCTAGTGTCCTTTCCAAAACTGGCCAACTTCCCACACCCATTCTGAATGGTGTAATCTTCACATAGGGGAACAACCTACTCTATTTGGTGTTTCTAGGTTATTAGGCTAATGCCCTGGCCGACCTAGGCTAAACACCCCTTGTGTGCATTTATTGTAATGACTTGGTTATGGTTAAGCCTGACCTAGTCAAAATTGTTGTGGTCCCATTAACCCTCCTTGGGATAAGCACCCTACCTACTTGAAGGGTTTAAATAAGCCTTCAAGATCATATGTAAAATATATCTTGAGTGATTTTGTTAAGGCAAGAGATCATTCTTTAGCCTACATGCATCATTCTTAAATCTAAAAAGTGTTTAAGCCTACAGAACACGCATCTTGTCTCTCCTTTTTCAGGATTGGTATATTTTCTCTTGGAATGCTAGGGTGGGTTTGGCATCTTCTTCTAATTGGCATACTTTTCTCCGGGTGCACCCTCTTTGCCAGGGCTGAGTTATCTTGGAACGCACTTGTTTGGTCTAATGAACTAAAATAAATATATATAAATAGACAAATAAATAGTAATCATAATAATTAATGAGAAGTCACATCCTAATGAAAGGACATGACCAGTCAATGTGTGTATATATATATACTGTCATGGAGGCCATTGTTTTTTTTCGCGTGGATCACAGCCTCGAGAATAGAGGTCGGGGCTCGCTACATCCACAAGAATAATTCTAGGGGGGGCACCCGAAGGGACCTTGCCCTAATGACTCCAATTTTGGGAGTCTAGCCCCAAAGAACCCAGAGAGTTGGATTCGTGAGAACTGAACCTCCGACCTCAATATCAAACTGTCTTTGGATTTGGATTCCAACCAACTGAGCTACCCCTCGGGGTTACATGGAGGTCATTGTAATCATTCATCCTATTCTATTCTTTTAAAATATATCTATTACTGTCCTGTACAGATTTCTGTCTATTGTCCTTCTGTTGGATATTTGCTAGTAAATGAACATTTCTTCATTTCATCGGTATCAGAGCTTCGTTTCTGATTGTGGCCATTGGCCACACTCTTTTCAGCCCTTGTCTTATTCGTCCTTTGGCCATATGTTACCAGAGTCTCTGTCAGGATCTTCAACCACAATCAGGCCTTTGGCCATTTAAAATTCAAAATTTTGTTAGGAAATAATTACTCCATTGACAATCAAAAGAAAAACATGTCAACATCACAGGAATCCAGAAGTGGCCAGAAAAGATAATACCAATAACAAAAATGCATCTAACACAAAAAAATTCAGAAATTGTAGCAGGCACTGTAGAAAACTATCAAACCCCAGGAACCACTGAATACAATATAAGAAGAAGAATCAGAGCACAGAAACTAATTGGTCAAATGGAAATTGCACACTACTGTGGGTAAGAATCAGAGCACAGAAACTCTGGTTCAACAAGGTACCCTTTTCATTTTAGAGATACTTCCAATGATAAATCTGATGGCATCTTGGACCTATCATCATTTACAAGCATTGTGTCCCAACCTTTGCTTGCATTACGCTCATCTTAACCACTGCTAGTGTAATTATCTGGATTATCATTAACAACTTTTTCAATTTCTTGGGTGGATTCAGAGTCTTCATCTTCACTTTCTAGGGATGGCTTCGATGACTAACTTTCATCTTCATCTTTGACTGCATCTGTGTTTCCCACGCTTTCTTCTTCCCATTCCCAATTTGATTTGGAATCGGAATCCCAATTTCATCTTTTGTATTGACTTTGGCTTCAACATGAGTTATGTAAATCTTCCCAAGTGCGTTGATCATTTCTTCTATTATTTTATTCATTCTGTTTTTTAAATCTTCAGCAAAGGATTTCATTTTAAAATCTTCAACAATGGATTTCATCCTGTATGGTTCGGTTATGCGGAAATTAACCCTCGAATTGGTAGCCATATTGGCTTTGATACGAATGTAATATAGCGTAAGTGTAAAAGCTTAAAAACAAATATATATAAATATTCATAAATGTATGAATTGATAAAATATGAGTACAATAATGGATGCCTTGTCAATCCATTTAATGTAGCTAGGGTGGTTGGGACTCGGGAGTACTGATTGATAACCTCCCCACCCAAGCTCAATTCCTTGTAAGTGACATATGATGCTCTTGTTGTTGAGCCCCTAATATTCAGACAATGATCGGCATCCCCACATGCCCCACGGTGTATCGGGTAGATTCCACGGATGTAGCGGCCCCAGCCTCTGGGGCATCAACCACATGAAAATAAAATGGATACCTTGTTATATATGGGCCTCAAAGTGACTCTTCGTGATGCACCTTTTTATAATTGCGATAACGTTAATGTCTAAATATAATTAAATATAATACTGCTAATTTATGTTCATAAAATTATACATCAGTAGCTGATGCAATATTAGCACAGATATCATGTTGCAACCAAAGGAACTTATTAGAGGTTATCTTCATCTTTCTAAACCTTACAAACTAAGGTCACGATGTACGGTAGACAAAAATCAAATGCCACTACCAATAGCCATCAAGTGAAGCTCACAAGATCATACATTTATGTGGACATAACATATCGTATCGTGGTGTTTGACCTTAGAAAACCGTTGCCTGAGAAAGACACACAGGGCCGTGAAATATCTTTTAACTGAAGTCCAAGTGAAATCTTAAAAGTCCAATATTAGGCACAATTGAGTTAATAAAGTAAATAGAGAGGGTAACAAATGAAAGTGGTTGACATAAAGGTAATTTTTAAGTTCCAATTTCAAGTTATAAAAAGATTATTGAAGTCAACTTATATTTCTAAGTTTAAAAATTAATAATCCCAAGGTTTTAAATCAACTCCAGAAGATATATCAAGGATTTTATTAAAAGGGAGTATTTAAAGTTCAAGTATTTAATTGCTTGAAGAAATTAAAAAGGGATTTTAATGGATTTTAATAGAAATGAAGAAAGGTTTTCTCATCAAGGCTTTTCAACCCATTGCTTTGAAATAATATAATTCAAACTTCAAAGGGACTATTTCAGAAAAAGAGATTAGAATTCATCTTTGCCTGTACAAAAAGGAAAATTACATTAACGTCAACTTGGTGAATCAATCATTAATTCTAGAGCCAAGTATAATCGGAAAAAAAAACATTGATGATTATAAATCCCTAACCCAATTCAATGTTACAACTATGTATAAAGATGACATTGACATAATTATTGGTTCAACCTAGCTAGAAACACTAGGTACCTTTATCTTAAACATGAAGAAGTTTTTATCCTTCTACAAGAAGAAGATAACATTGCAAGACATTACAATGAAGTCAAATTCAGAAGTTTCATAATCAAAAGACTTAATAGGATAAGCAAAAGTTGGTACAAAGGATGCAAAAAGAATTTGAAAGGTTGTCACTGATAAACATGAAGAACTTGCTTGCCTAAGGCCCCATAATCAAAGTTTATTTGCCCAAATCAAGAAGTTAAAGAATGATAAGAAGTCACTACAAGGAAAGCTAGAGCAACTGACCAACAAGGAACAAGAATTAATAAAAAATGACGATTGATTCAAATGAACTAGAGAAGTCTTTAGATGCAAAATTCCAAGTCGTGGAGACAAGAACCAATACACATCTTATTGACATCACAAAGCTAAAGATGAAAATCCAGTTGAATTAAGAAGATCTTCAGATGGTAAAGTCCAAACATGGAAAATCCAAGTGTCCTGACTCCTTACTAATAAATTTTTAATGATCAACAAAGCAACACAAAAGTATGAACAAAACATCATACGAAAAGTGAGTCAGGAAAATACTACAAGTATGACAAGGGAAAATCATGCTACAAGGACACCTTAACTACACCCAAACCATAAGAATAGTTACTTTAATTGATTTATGTATCAACGTTGCTCAGAACAAGTACAACATTTAAACTACATTCCAAAGAATGTAATTCAAATACAATTTGGGCCCAAAACAAAGGTCGTTGCTATACAATGAAAGAACAAATTAAGGAGGGCAAACCCTTTCATAACTCGACAATTTTGCTCAACGCTGAAAAGACCATATCATCTTGAATCATCAACTACCACAGCTACAAGAAAAGAGGAACACAAAAAGAAATTATGAACCAAAACAAGAGATAAGTCTTTTCCATAATTATGCTTTGAGGATAAAGCATTTCTAAAGGTAAGGCAATGTAATATGACCAAAAATAAATATATATAAATAGACAAAAATAAATAAATAAGGAAATAATGAAGTGTCACATCCTAATGAAAGGACATGACTACTATATATATATATATGGTTGAAATTTAGGGTTTTCCTAAAATTTAAAACTTGTACTTTAATGCAAACTTAAACTGTAATGTACTTGAAGAAAAATGCAGCAGTAGTAAAAGTTTAATCCACAACAAATATAATTTTCGTCTCTTTCAACTTTAACACTCCCTTAAGGATCACTGTGTTAAAGTAGGGACTTGTAACAAAATTATAACAGCTGCAAAAACACACTGTAAAAGCAGTACTAATAAAATCGTGAACAGCATTACATTAACAAACAAATAGGACTGAGTTGAACCTTCCTTATACTTCTATGTTTACAGATCAGATCTTGTCTCTTAGAGACAAGTCACTAACCGGAACACATCTGGCCCTTACCTGAGGGCGTGGACATACCTGAGAGAGAGAGAGAGAGAGAGAGATAAATGTTGTAGGAAAGGGGTACATCAGTCAAGACACCCAAGGTCAACCTCAAGATGTTAACCAAGACAACCATTAGAGGAAATTAGGGGTATAAATGGGCCTTATAAGAAAATGAGCTAACAATAAATTCTTGTGAGTTGGAATTCAAGAACCAATAGAATTTCAATAAAATGAGTCAACCATGTTACCACCTAAGTTGTACTTAGTGGTTTTTTATCAAGTGAGCCCGGTGAACCAGACAGGGTTAACTTGTTCGGACTTCAGAAGACCTTTGGAA
>LPNX010306749.1:726219-752514 GCA_001517045.1 Pseudotsuga menziesii | reverse complement strand
TTTTTCCAAAACTTAGGCTATTTTTTAATAGTTTAATTGGAAAATTTGATTTTGTAATAAAAGTGGGCCAAATAATCGGTTTCAGTCACGTAGGTGCTCATTTTCAAGCTAAGGGCACCATGTAAACCCATGGACCCACTATTTCCTAGTTTTGAGTGATTTTCCATCACTCAGGTCAGAAAGCCCCAAAAATCAATTATTAATGATTTTAATTAATAAATTGATGAATAATAGAGCAAATCCAAAATCATAGATCAGTGGATTCTCAGCCGATTTGATTGAAATCAGTCAGATCTGAAGCAGATTCACTGGATCTGACAAATCCTTGACTAAAGGAGGTGATCAAATCAGATCCAGAGTTGATTTTCAGCATCCTTTATAGGGAATTTCGCCCTCCCTCTCTCCTCCACACGTTTTTGGCTCATCTGGATGAGTTTTGGTGGATGCTTCAGTCAACAGGTTGAGGTGTCAGTCAGATCAGCCCCCCGATTGACAGTTGCACTCAGTGAGACTCATATTTGGCTCAGCTAGAGATAGATTAGGCATTGATGGACTCTCCTTCAGCTGATTTGATGTGTCTCTGTGGGATTTGCGCCCCCCTAGGCTGGATCTCCTAGTTTTTGTATATATCCAAGCACAGCAGCCTCTTCCAAGCTAGTTAGAACTGGGATTGAGGTGTTGCTGCTATTGTACTGTTGTAATTCTTCATTTGAAATAAAGAAAAGCTTTGGAGGCTAGACGATGTTGTGCCATTACATGTGTGGATGATTATTGCCATTATTTTACTGAGGTAACCTGTACTTGTATTCATTTTTTGCTAATTGCTTGTAGATCTGTTGTCAAGATTGATAATAGGCTTATTATAATCTTGATAGGAAAGGTGCTTTTCAAGAAGTTTATTGACCATCTCCTTCCTTTGATGCATATTTAGAGATCTAGATTCAACATGTCCTATAAGCTTATATGCATGTTATTTTGAATCTTTGTGTATGTACTAATCGGATCTCACAAGTTTCTTGGCAAGTTCTTTGATTTCAGCTGAGCTGCAGGTTCCTACATTGGAGAGGATGCCGATCTAGTTTGCTTCTTCACTCTCTTCAAACCTTCCAAAGGCATAGTCCCTCGACATTCCACCTGAAAGCTCCACTGTGGATCTTCAAGGAACCCGACATTTCTCTCCTCCTCTTCCTCCGTCAAGATCAACTCTTCACCTGGTTACATTTTCATAGCTTTGTTTTGGTTTAAATCTATCATCTTAAAAGTAATTTCAACATAGATCTATCCTCTCGAAGCTCATAGTCTAGATCTTAGTTTTGTTTTGCACATAAAGTTCAATTTTAAGAGATCTAGCTAAAATTACGATATTTTCGCAAGCATTTTAGTGAAAATTCGTAGCTTGCTATTATGGTAGTTTCATTTGCTGTATGATAAAATTTAATATTCTGCAATATCAGTGCATATTTCATTGGCTGCACAAACAGCAAGCCAAGATCCCAAGGAAAGCTTGCATTCCTTGGTTCCTTTGTCACCTGTTTAGCTAGTTTTAAGTTCATCTTTTTTGAGTTAAGGTAGGTTGATCCAAAGGTACTCTTAAAGTGCTTTTGGGCATATTTCATTCTGATATGCTTGCTGGCTTTTAGCAGGTTTTACAGAAAGAAAGGAAGCTGCTATTCGGAAGTGGCCTCGAGAGCGTTCAAATCCCCCCAGGGGTCTCCCATTTGACTAGAACCTTTGATTTTCGCACCTTGTAATCTCTTGATTTCAATCCATATAAGGATCAAGAGGAATTATATCAGTGCTTTAATATTGTAACCGCTGTTAATAAAATTATTTTTGAATAGGCTCTTTCGAGCCCATTCCCCATCTCCCCTAGGGGGATTTGCGTCGGTGTCCTTTTTGTTGCTTTTTGCTCGTTTCTTTTCAAACTAGCATTGATCTAATCTGCAAGGTAGTATATTTTATTTTATTATTAATTTCATATTCCATACTTTATATTTCAAAGTAATCTTAATACTTACCCCACGACTTCCCGATTGACCCGAAAGGGGAAAGAGATTCGTGGTAGGACTAATTAGAAAACTAGAATTATGTATCTGTTTTCTTTTGATCATTTGTTTTTCAGCTATTATAAAATTAACCCCTCCTCGATTCCCCGATTGAGATCCACTTGGATCAAAAGAGGTTCTTGGAGAGTTTTCTTTTAAACAAGAACACCCAGTTTAAAACTTGCTAAAATTGACAAGACTCCAGTGTGTATGCTCTGCACTTGGCTGCGGTTCGTCCGATCAGTCAAGCTGTATCAAAAGCACTTGAGTGACTAGCATAATTAGGACTCACTCTCCCAAATTAACAAACCAACAAGTGAAAATCCAACACCTAGATCGAACCATCACGGTGGCAAAATACCCAAAGGAAGCGGAAACTTCTGAAAAGTGACCTCGGGGCGCCGATCTCTGTCACACCCTAACGAGTGCGTTATGAACAATAGCACCAGATACTCCATTTCAGCCCACATATTCCTTGCGGGTAGCCGTGAAGGTTTAGTTTTGGACATACTCCAAGTACTCTAGGGTATATCTGGAGTCCCCCCTTTGCCTAATTTTAATCAACTCACATTTCAAATTTAACTTAAAACGTACCAAGAGGCAATCGCAAAACGTTCACTCCAAGCACATGCAAGTACATTGATTCTATTTTTTGATTCCATTCTAAAGGCACTGGTTATTTTCTTGCTTTATATATATATATATATATAGCTTTATATATATATATATATATATTGTGTCTCAACATTGTGCTTTCGTGTGTTCATTTTTTGTATCTTGTCATCTTTGATTGTCTATAGTTAAATTTCAAACTCCTAAGTAACTCATTCAGTTTAACATCACCACACTAAGTAATTATCCTTAGTAACTTAATAGGGTCTACCCCCCTTGGCTTCGTTAGGAGTTGAGCCTAAACGGAGGAGTCAAGAACAAGGTGACAGCCTTGACTCGAGACTTGCCCCCAAGGACACACCGAGTGGCTTGAAGATTTTTGCCACGTGACCCAGGTGTGTGAAAGGCGGCAACAAACCATAATGGTTGACTTGTCATATTTGTCATATAAAAAACTACTTTTTGTTTGTATTTTCAACATATCTCTCTGTGTTTTTACTCAAATTTCGAAGGGGGGAACTCGAAAGAGAAGACTGTTTTTTGGATTTCTATCTCTGGAAGATACTACCATATTTTCTCTTTCTTCATTGTACACTGATCTCAGAATTATTATCTCTAGACGAAGGTTGCTGGGTTTTCTCCCATTTGGGTTTTCCCGAGATAAAAATACTCATGTTATTGTTCTGTGCTTTGTCTATCTTCTAGTGATCCTATTGGTAAATGCAATTAAGATATACTACAATAATCTTATGAAAATCTAACATGGTATCAGAGCAGTGCTAGAAGAAGCCATTGTCGGAACTCTGTCGAAAACCTGTCGAAACTAGGATTTCATCCTTCAATGTCTTCACGCAACCTTTTGGCAAAAAAAAGAGCCTTGGGAATTTCGCTCTAAGGAGGGTGCATCTTTTGGCGAAGACAGAATTCAATTCTAAGAATTTTCAATTTTTTACCTAATTCTACAGCTGGAACAGAAATTAGGGTTTTAGTTTTTTACCTACTCCCTCCACAGTTTTGGCCCGACTCTACCTCTTCTCAGCTCGCCTCTCTAAGGCGCATTTATATGTGGAGTCAGTTTTCCAAAATCCCAACCTTCAATTTTGACCTAGTCTCTGCTAGGGTTTTAGATCCAAGTCTGCGGTCAAGATGATCAGTATGAAGGTTGAAGATCGTCTGGAAGGAGCCTCCAACTTCATCCCCCGGAAGTCTAAAGTTGTTCTACTAGAAAAAAAATGATCTGTTACATTTTGTAAATGCAAAAGTCCCAAAACCGGAAGCCAAAGAAGACAAACCTCGTTGGAGGAAAAATGATGCGAGTAGCTGTCGAAGTTCAAACAAAAGGAAACATGAAGCTTCAACTGTTGATGTAGAAGAAGACCCTCCTCGTAAGGAGCCAAGGAATGATGATCGTTCGGAGTTCTTCTTCTAAGAAACGATATGGAGATTCAGACTGTGATGATCGTCAAGCAAGCTTATGAAGATCAATGGACTTTGACAGTGGGAGCCCACCCACACAACTACAAAAGATAAGTATTTGATTTTACATGCTCTAGCAGATTAAATCCGGTTGTTTTTTAATATGTTTTGTGCATTTCAAAATTCAAGTGGTTAACAAGTAGGCGTATGTAGTACTTTCTATACATATCGTTGTTTAAATAGCTTGTCATGTTGCACAACCCATCTAGGATAACATACTTGGAGTAAAACACACTCTTAATGGTATGCTATAATGGAGACCATAAGCATCCAAATAATGGCCTTATGTGTGTTGTGTCGAAGCACTGACTAAAAGTTGCCTACATTACTTTGTTAATACATTGAATATGAAATATTGCTAACCATCTGACGGGATTTGACTTGTAGGGAATGCCATGATCTACAAGGACAAGCGATCCCATTGATATACAGATGGAACGAAAGCAGAAAGCCTCTAGAAGCATGAATTATGACTCTTAGACCTAGAAGAATCTCTGGCAGAGATTTGGTGATTAGAAACAGAAGGCTTCTACGAATGTCGGTCTATCTGTTGCTTCAACAAGATTTACTCTGTATATCAAGATTTTCAACTTCTGAGAGACAGAGGGAGTTATCCCTCAAAGACAAGGATTCTAGTCTATTACATATGATAGAAACCTGGCGACACTGCTATCGTGATTCGAACAAGACAAATGAAGGATCCTTCATGAACCTGGTCGTCACCAGGATGGACAATTACTGTCCAATCTACATTCATGTGCCCAAGGAGAAAACGACAAAGTTAGAACCTTTAGGCAAGAAGGGAACTTTCATGGGATACAATGAATCTTCAAAGGCCTACAAAATTTATATCCCAGGATCCAGACAAAATGAAGTTAGCAGAGATGTGACCTTTGAAGAAGAAATGGCTATTTGAAAAAGAAGAGGATCTGATATGAAGATCAATGATGATGAAGAGATGAAATCATTTCCCCCTCCAAAAATTAAGAGGGAGTCTGAAGAAAAAAATAAACTGATTGGTCCCATTGATCCAGTTGAGCCAAATGATGCTCCCACAGATATGGCAATAAGCCGAAAAAGACCTAGATGGGCACACCAGATGGAGCAGATGGTAGTATTGAAAAAAACAAGGCTAGGTCTGTTGCCAAAGGGTTCTCTCAGAAAGAGGGAGTCGATTATGATGCAACATTTGCTCTCTTGGCTCGCTATACTTCCATCAAATCGATCATTGCTATTGCTTCAGCTATGGGATGGATGTCAAAATAGCCTTTCTCAATGGTATTATTGAGGAAGAAGTATATATGGAACAACCACAAGAGTTTGTTGTCCATGGAAAGGAGTCTCATGTATGTAAGCTGAAAAAGGCTTTATATAGACTCAAGCAAGCACCTTGTGCTTTGATATGGAAGAATAGATGGATTCCTGGTGAGTCTGGGATTCACCAAGAGTGATGCAAACGCCAACCTTCACTACAAGGTTCTGAATGATGAGCCACTGATTTTGATACTATATGTTGATGACATGTTTCTCACTGGAAATGAGAAACTTATCGTATGGTGTAAGAAGAAACTCGCCTCTAAGTTTGAAATGAAGGATCTTGGATTGATGCATTACTTCTTGGGATTAGAAGTATGGCAGAGGCAAAAAAAGATTTTCCTCGGCCAAGGAAAATACACCATCGATATACTGAAGAGATTTGGAATGTTGGATTGCAAGTCCATAATTACTCCAATGGATGCAAATTTGAAGAAGTTGAGAGATTCTGCTTCAGATTCAAATTTGATCGATCCCACTATGTATCGCCAGTTGATTGGGTCCTTGATGTATCTGACGAACACCGGACCAGATATTTGTTTTGCTGAGAATGCCCTCAGTCAGTTCATATGCGAACCGAGGCAAATTCACTAAATTGCTGCAAAACATGCGCTCAGATACTTACGTGGCACTGTGGGATATGATCTACGATGTGTTTCAGAATGTGAGTTGAAATTGCAAGGGTTTACAGACTCAGATCGGGTCAGATGCACTACAGATACGAAGAGTACTTCAGGATGTTGTTTCAGTCTGGGTTCTGCAGTAATTTCCTAGTGCAGTAGGAAGCAGAACTCAGTAGCTCTCAGTATTGCAGAGGCCGAGCGTATGGTTGCTAGTTCAACAACCTGAGAAGCAGTTTAGATTCGTAAACTTCTTGCGGGATTGTTTGGCCAAATTCCAGATCCAACTGTGATTCATTGTGATAACCAGAGTTGTGTGCAAATGTCAGTGAACCCTGTTTTTCACAACAAGTCAAAGCACATAGAAATTTGGTATCACTTCATACGTGATATGGTGCAGAAAGGTGTGGTCAAGCTACGGTATCTTCCGACAGATGACCAAACTGCAAATGTTCTCACCAAGCCTCTTCCTTAGGTGAAGTTTGAATACTTTCGCGGAAGACTTGGAGTAGAAGAAAACACATCCCTCCTTGAGAGGGAGAGATGACTAAGAGACATTTACCATGCCTTTGCCCAGGTACCTCTACTCATCTAGGTTCTCAGCCAGGCATGGGAGAAATCACATAAACAGATGACATAGACAGGTAGTAGATGGTCAGTTTCACACAGGTGCCTCTGTCCGTTCAGCTACTCAGCCAGGTATGGGAGAAATCCCATCGGCAAATGAGTCGGACAGGTAGCAAATGGTCGTGTGATTGCACAAGTACCTCTACTTGCTCAGGTTCTCCGCCAAGTATGGCAGTATCCCATCGACAGATGAGACGAACAAAAAATAGATGGTCGTGCACGTTTACTCATTCACGTTCTCGGCCAAGTATGGGAGTACCCCATCTACAAATGAGACGAACAGATAGTACATGATCATACACATTTGCTTGTCCAGGATTCTCTAGCCAGGTATGGAAGTTTCACATCGACAGTAGAGACGGACAGGTAGAAAAATATTTTCTCTCAAACAACCTGATAGAACTGATTCATGAAGACACCTCTCGAAGAACAAAGATCGTGCAGACAACCTTCGGTATGTGTAGAGATGATGGAGACAGTATAGATGTACAGATGAAACCCAGATGATCGTGATACTGATGAAGACAAAGAATACCTTCCTTGTTAAGAGGGAGTGTTGAAGTTTGTGCAACTTCGAAAGACATTCTTCACTCGTTCCTCCTATGGGATTTGAACTTGTTGTAATTCATCATACAAGCCCTAGAAAGAACAATGTAAACCTTGGGGTGAAAAGCCAGCAATAAAAGAAAGAACATAAAATTATAAAATATAAATTTATATTGCCCCCCCAAGAGAAGTCGGCTCCAGTTAAATAATTAGCAGAAAATCAGTATAAATAGGAGGCACCCCTCCTCATTATTCCACACAACTACACAAGAGAAGTTCGCAGCTTTTTGGGAGAGAGAAGTTTGCACCTACTGAAGGAGAAGACTGTTTTTGGGGTTTCTATCTCTGGAAGATACTTCCATCTTTTCTCTTTCTTCATTGTACACTGACCTCACAATTATTATCTCTAGACGAAGGCTACTGGGTTTTCTCCCATTTGGATTTCCCTGGATAAAAATACTCGTGTTATTGTTTTGTGCTTTGTCTATCTTCTAGTGATCCTATTGGTAAATGCAATTAAGATATACTGCTATAATCTTATGAAAATCTAACAAGGACCACCTCAAACATACCAACACAAGGCAGCATCCTGCTAAAACAGCCCACACAGGGCAACATCCTGCTCAAACAGCCCACACAAGGCAACATCCTGCTCCAACAGCCCACACAGGGCAGCAACCTGCTCAAACAGGGGTAGCAGTCTCAACAACCTGCCCAACAAGGGCAACGAACTCTCTCTAACAACCCACAAACAGTCCTAGGTACAATTAATAGCCAAACAAGGTGACGACCTAACACAAACAAGGTTTAGTGCTAAGCCCTCAAACAATCCAAGGTTCAGTGATAGCCCAACAATTACTCGCGTCTCATGTAAAGGTCTATACCCAGCCCACGACACCCTCATAAGGAGCAAAGGCAGCCTCACAAACAACACCATCCTCACAAGCAAGCTTCGCAAGGTCACAACACAGCAATACAGGCTCACAACACCCTAGCAGGAGATCACGGCACCCTAGCAGCAGGTCACAACACCCTACAGCAACCCTCTCAAGACCTTACACAGGTCACAACATCCTACAACAAGCAGACGACATCCCTAACTGGGCTTATACAAGCAACGACTCAACAAAAGAATCAAACCCTACCAACAGACCTTAACCACAGAAGAAGAATCGCAGCCTTAAAGCCCTTGGCATCACCTTCAAACAGAGATGTTGGAAACCCTAGATCAGACAAAACACAGAGCTAACATATCTCTCCAAGACACACTCATAATGAATGTTAAGTCTTGCTTTTATAGCCTCTTAAAGACTTCTAGAAGGAACCCCCTTTTATTCCTTCATTGACTTTAGGGTTACCACAAATTATGTCAAGACGACATACATAAAGGAGGGTTTCCAATACAATAAAGCTATGTCATAGTAACAAAAGGGTGAAGGTACCACACTCAAGAGGGACGCTAGGACCTATGTTTTAAAAATCGATCGAACCTAACCTAACCTAACCCGTTACCCACCCAACCCAACCCAACCCACACTACAATGTCTGGACTCTACCTTTGACCCCCATCGTAACCCTTCTATTGTTCAAACTTCAAGCTTCAAAGTTATTTGTATTTTTGTTGGACAGTTGGAGTTTGGACTTGGAACTTGGCAATTTGGAGGCGACCGCTTCAAGAAGTTGACAGTTGCAGCTTGAAACAAGTTGCACATTGAGTCTGCACAATTTAGCAACATGGGAGTGGGTCGTGGGATTGGGGAACGTGGGAGTTTCCACTCTTTTAATGGCCAAAATTGTCAAATATCAGAGGTAAGTGAGAAAGTTGTAAGTTTGTAATTGTAACACAGTCTATCATAAAAATTTGTTTATCATAAAAATTTTCCCTCTCATGCTTACTAGCTTAGTGGCAAAAGTGCACAGCTCTCCACTTGTCTTCAATGGCTTGGAATCATGGATTATAATCTTGAAAATGTTGTTTTTCTTTAAAGTTTAAATATTTTAAGTAATTTTTAGCAAACCGATTCATTAAATTCAAATCGATCGATTCATTACCGATTCCAATTTCAATTCAGAGTTGACCCTCGACCAATTCCGAGTCCGATTTTTAAAACTATGGCTAGGACCAATAAGGGAAACACAAGTCCAAGTCAAGCACAAGGTTAACCACAAGGTAGCACAAAAAAGGTGGGAAGACAACCTTATCACCCACAAGACCAAGGTGTACCAACAAGGTGGGAGAACAACCTTTTTACCCACAAGGAGAAGCAACCAGCTTTTATCTTTCTCTCTCAAGGTATATGGTCCACAAGTGTTCCACACAATAACTGGAAGTTTTTTATCATCACCATATAAGGAAGGTCTAAACTGGATGATGTGGTCCTCTGGTCCTCCTGACTACTCCTAAAGGTCAGGTGCTAGTGACATCATCAAGGGGTGGTCAGTCCCTTGAAAAACAACCTAGCTCAACCATTTAGGAGATGATGGCATCACACGTCATCATCTTGGTTAATTGACCAAGATCCTCCATTCTTAAAGAATGGCTCTCAATCCTAGGTTGAGCTTCAGTCCCAGACTGAATCATGTTGATCAACCCCATGGTCCCTAACCAAGTCCTCCATTCTCCTGACGAATGGTCCTCAGCCCTAGGCTGAGCTTCAGTCCCAGACTGAATGTTGATCAACCACCTACAAGACCTGCTTGGTCCTTGACCAAGAATCTGCCTGGTCCTTGACCAAGAATCTACCTGATCCCAAACCAGGATGTCTCTGTCTCAGCCTGCAGGATCTGCTTAGTCCTTATGACCAAACACCATTTGGTCCCTGACTAAAATGCTCTAGAGATAGATAGGGGCCCTAGCCACATGCTAGGGACTTTTCCACAACATCAAACTGCTTGGTCCCAGACCAAGAACCCCAGTAGATTGTTGGGGGCCTTTGGGTACATGCTAGGGACTTACTCTACCTGTTTAACTGACCAAGAACCCTAGTTACCTAACTAGGGTGCCATTCAAAGAATGGCTCTCGCATCTGCATTACTTTTAACACACACACACATATATATACTGTCACGAAGGTCATTGTAATCATTCATCCTATTTTGTTCTTTATTGAATATATTTGTTATTATCCCATGTAGATTTGTCTCTATTGTCCTTATGTTGGATATTTCTAGTAGATGAACATTTATTCGTTTCGTTTGAGGGATAACACTCCATCCCACAACCACTCGAGCTTGACCCAATTGACCCATCCCACCTTTGCCTACTTGCAACCACATTATGTCTCTTCACTTAAGGTCTACCCATAACTATGTCCTCAGCTACAATTGTTATATTTGCAACCAAAAACTCTAACGCTTAAACTCACGTCTAATCGTGGTCTTAAAACATCCCAATAATACTTCTTTAACACTTGGGCAAAATACATCACCACTTAGCCAAATAGAACTTGCAAGCAATAGTAACATCCACAGATATGGCTCATTGGCGGTTCAGTTGTTATGAAGTCACTTGTTGTAAATTGGAGGTCACAAGTTCAAATCCCACCCTAACTTACCTATGTCCCATGTCTTGCGGCGGGTGTGGGGCACCTAGGGGTATAGTGGTAGTAGGAATGGATCCCTGGACCCCGTGTCACGCGAGTACCAGCCCAGCTCCAATTGCTGATTCCCCTAGTTACAAAAAAAAAACATCCATCGCGTAAAGACAACACAACACAAGATGTATGTGCGACAACAAAGGTGGATGCCTTAACTTTTATTATGAAGAATGTTACAACAACAAGGGTACACAAGTGTGTCCAACCGCTACCTGCAACCCTTTTTTACAGAAGTACACTTCGTCAAGGGCACACTTGCCTTAGTGCCATTCCACTTGCACAATCCAACCCTTGAAGCACTCGTGAGTTTGTCTCCTATAAATCTTGTTCTTGAACTACAACCACCTTAGTCTAGCTCTGCCATGCCTTAAGGCTTATACACTTGCCATGTCGTCTTCGTACTCTAAGTAGACTAACCTAAGATTTGGACAACACCCAAGCCATTAACTAAGCCAAAACCGAGACTTAGCACCTCAAAACTTCTTTTTCATTTCTTCGAGAAGATCTCCCTTAATTAAATGCCTCAAATCTTGTTGTTGAATCCAATTACCTGTGTAGAATGTGTGCATCCTCTTTTTATAGGTGGGAGGTGCCTAATTGTTCCCCCTCTCCAAGGTGCCTTTCACCATGCTTGATGCCAAGCGGACCCAATGTGCAATACATCCAACCACCTTAGTCTAGCTCTGCCATGCCTTAAGGCTTATACACTTGCCATGTCGTCTTCGTATTCTAAGTAGACTAACCTAAGATTTGGACAACACCCAAGCCATTAACTAAGCCAAAACCGAGACTTAGCACCTCAAAACTTCTTTTTCATTTCTTCGAGAAGATCTCCCTTAATTAAATGCCTCAAATTTATTTGTTGAATCCAATTACCTGTGTAGAATGTGTGCATCCTCTTTTTATAGGTGGGAGGTGCCTAATTGTCCCCCCTCTCCAAGGTGCCTTTCACCATGCTTGATGCCAAGCGGACCCAACGTGCAATACATCCAACTCAGTGTGCAACTGACTTCTCAAGTCCTAGAAGCTTTCTCATAGCCGGAGAGCTCTGAATCATTGATGCGGTTCATCAATGCTACATAGCTTAAGAATCTTTGAGGTGTCTTGCTTTCCCGAAAAGTATCATGGGGAGCTTCATGCCCCTCTGCATCTTGCAATGTTTGTCATGCCCATATAGGCCTCTTTCGACCCACTGCAATGTCTCTGGGAACATTAATTGGCTCTATTGGATCAATGGGACCTGTTATCCACTAATTTTGCACTTAGTGGATTTTTCGGTGAGCCGCCAGAGCAATGAACAAGTACACTTGTTCGTGATCAGAATTCAGAAGTCCTCCAGCCTTTTCCTGGGAGCCTGTTCCGAGCTTTTTGTAAATACATGTTCATACCCCCTTGGGGAGATTGTAAAAAATGTCCTAGCATTTAATTTTTTATAAAAGGCACGGCTTCCCAGACTTGGGCATCAAGCCAACTAGCCTAGAGTGTTTTTTCCCTTGGTTATTATTGGCTGTTGAACAAACGACCAATAATTTCCAAGTTTTTCACTCGCTCCTCCAAAGCTGAGGTAGTTGTCTTGTTGTTTCAACCTTGGGAGGTTATTAAAGCCTTCGTGTCGGTATTTTTTGTCATGCTAGGCATTCTGATTGAGTCATATGAACATGTACTAGGTCCCCCTAAGGTTTCGTTGGATTCCGAAAAAAATAATTTTTTTCGTCTTTTAAGCCTTTTTTTTAATGGTTTCAATGGAAATTTTCAAAATGTAATAAAAGTGTGATCCGGAGTCCATTTTTGGCATGGTTGGGCTCATTTTCAAGCTCAGGGCAGCATCTATTTCAGGGGGGCACTTTAACCATCAATCGAGCGCCAGAGCACCCGTGAGGCAGTATTTGGCTAAAAATGCATCAAATTGGCATTTATTTGCTAAATTATGAAGAAATGCACAAAAGTCAAAGTTTTGAAAAGTCAAAAAATAATTAAAAATTTATGAAAAGGTGACATGGCATGGGTCCCACATGGATTTACTACCCTCTTTAAAGTTATAATTCAAACTTTTCAAGTGGTGAAAGATTTTAAAGGAAAGTGACATGAAGTTTTGGACTCACAAAAGCGTGGAGGTAAATGGGATTGGGGTGGACCCCTCTCCACACAAAACAAAAAATATTATAAAATTAAACCATGGAACATTATATCCATAGCATACCAAGGCATGTGAATTGTTTTATAAGAGATGGTCACGATATGGTGGAGATGGAGATTGACGTCAACATGAGGTGGAGGGAGCGATTCTATGAAGTGTGGACCCCTTCACTTTAAGAATTATTTTTATTAATCCAAAACCATAATATAATAAAGTGTATCCAAAACAAATTTTCGCATGGTTTCAAAGGCTTCGGGATGACATCACGTTGTTTGAAAGCGTGAGCATGGTTGCGCTAGCATATGGGGGTGGACACCCCATATGTATGTTTTAAAAAATAAACCATGGCTTATAACAAATACATGCAGGCAGTTTTGATTTGTTTTGGTGATGTCAACAATATGAGAGTTCCGTACAATCGCGTGAGGATTGTGGTGACCTCACCCACCTCCTTACCTACCTTAGAGCTCACGCATGATGAAGGAAGCCGATTTATTTTTGGTGGCGGTTTGATTGGATGTGTTGGCAGTTTCTTATGAGTTCCTCTCTAGTTCATCTTCAGCTTCCGCTCTTGTTCAACCCAGTTCAACTCCGCTTCAGCTCAACTTAATTCCGGATTGATCTCCGGTTCATTAAAAGCCCCTGGGGCTTGGTATTTTGTTTAAGTAGAGGCTCTTTTTAGCTCTACAATGGGGGATGGATTTGCAGAGGACCTCTGCTCGTATGATTGTAATTTCTTATCTATGTTATGAATAAAGTTGAGTCTTTGGAGGACAATTGGATGGTTCAAGAACTTTCATGGTGAATATTTGGCTTATAACCAAGGTGATATGTGTGTAGTTATTTTATTATTCATGCATGTTGTGTTATCTAGCTTAGAAAGTTATAATCTAATCCATCGAGTAGGCATTTGAAGTTTCAACTTGCTTGCTTATGTGTAGCTATACAAGATCTAAGAATTGCATATTGTATTCAGTTGTACTCATGCTTTTCGGTTCTTGTTTGGTTTATACATATACTAGATCTAATCACTTGCTTTAAGGGTATTTTAGTTTTGCAGATCACCCGACGTGAAGTAGAGATCGGAGCTCAGTTGCATCTTATCTCTCTTCAAATATAATATTTCTAATGTTTCTTGTCCCACAGGTTCCCTCCACGCTCAAATTTACTCAAGCTTGGGCTTGAAGTTTTTCTTATCCATCCTCAAACTTAAAAAGTAAATTCTTGCTTTCCGGTTACTTTGGTTTTGTTTCATAACAAGTAAATCCAAGTGTTAAATCTTATCTTTTTTATCTCTTGTTATATAGATCTAAGAGCTTCCTTTGCTAAAAAGTTTATCTCACGAAAGTTTAGATCTAGCTTTGCTTAGTTTTATTGTCTAATCCACTGTTTTACAGAAAAGTAGCTCGCTGGTTTTTCACTTTTCATGACAGGTTAAGCGAAACTGCTGGCGAAAATTTGAAGTTTCAAGATCCAAAAAACACTCATATTTCCCCCTTCTTCATCCCCCTTTCTTCGGATTGCATTGAAGGCCTTTCAAGATCAGAAAAGAATCCCAACATCAAAGGCATTGTAAAAATTAATAAAGAGCAAGTGGGATAAAGGCTCCCACACCCCACTCCCCCCATTTGGGGGAATCCTGTATCGTCTGTTTTTCATGTTTGCAATTTGCTTTGTTTTATGCTTGTAGAATAATTGGTTAGAATAGAATAGGAAAGGTTAGTTTCAAATTCTTGAAAAGTTTGTTTTTTTGCTTTCATAAAAGTCAAAAGAAAAAAGCTTCTTGTTTTTGTTTAACTTTATTTTAGAGCTTTCTTTCATTTAATATAAATTGCAAAAGTAAAAAAGAACTAAAATCTATTGAATCTCATCGTCAGGTGGATCAAGAGTGCTCTCTGTCGGAGGGTTTGCGGTTATTCTTTAATTCATGCATTTTTGCTCTTTAACTTGTTAATTTAAATCTAAGTCTCTTCAACTTGCCAAAATCCAAGTCAAGAGCCCTCTCTGTCAGAGAGCATAATAGTCTTGCATCATCCTTGCATTTAGGCATATAGAGTAACTAAGACTCTTGAACTTTTGCCATAAGACAAAGTCAAGAACGCTCTCTGTCGGAGAGTTTAACTGTGTTCTAATAAAATTTGCAACTCACATTTTCCCCTTAATTAATTTACTTCGTTGCTATCCCTCAGCTAGTATGCTCTACCGACTTTCATAGCTGGGTTCGTACTCGGAATAGTGAGCAGATTTGATAATCTCTCAAGTAACAATGTAATAAAATTTTACCCCCATAACCAACGCACCGACGTTGTCGAAAGTATTCAAAGTCATTCTTAGTAAAGGCATCGGAACTCCCCGTTGTCTTAGAGTCTCGGCTAGCTACTCAATCCGCAGGACACCAGCCTGGGATACCGGACGGGCCGACATGTCTCGAACGAGATAACTTGGAACGCTTTCCCGGTTGGTCTTTTGATACCTTTTGATGAGCCATAATAAACAAGACCACTAAAACACTTTAAAATAAACCAAGAACAATACCAAAATACTTTCACTAGCACTATTTTGAGACTTGTATTTTCAGCATTCCCAAGCATCTCAGACATTTGACTCCATAAGGCACTGGTCTGTTTTAAAATCTTATGCATTATTATTGATATGGCCCATTTGTCCTTTGGTGTTTTCAAGTAAGATCTTTATCTGTGAATGCTTCTTATTTCACAAGCTCTCATTATATTGTTTATCTTTTAATCTGGTGGTAGCAACGTGGATTGCTTTTTGTCTTGCGTTTATTTTTCAATTATAAGAATTGCAATCTTCGTTCATCATAACAAACTCCTAATAAACACATGTCCGCATCACTTTCGTAAAATTTACTTAAACACATTGAGCCTTAGAAACTCTTTGTTAGGGACCACCCCCCTTGGCTTCGTTAGGAGTTAGCCTAAACGGAGGAGCTAAGAGTAGGTGACAATACCTAGCTCTATGCTTTCCCCCAAGGTCACTCCTCTCCCACTTTCTCAAGTGAGGAGACAGCTTTCGGAATATTTCTGCTGCTGGTGTGCAATCGGCGGACAACAAGACCAAATTGCTCAACTTTCTCAACTGACTCCCTCTAAACTGATGGAGGAGGAGATGATACCATTTCCTTTGGAGCTATCAACTCCTCATCATCAATCTTCATATTTGATCCTCTGGCCTTTCTGAAGGCCACCTCTTCTTCAAAGGAGACGTCTCTGCTGACTTCAATTTGTCTCGATCCTGGGATGTAAATTTTGTAAGCCTTTGAAGACTCACTATATCCCCACAAATGTTCCCTTATTGCTTGAAGGTTCTAACATCGTCCTCTTTTCTTTGGGCACATGAATGTAACTAGACATCAAAGATACATAAGTGTCCCACTTCTGGCTTCACACCTATGAAGGCCACTTCTGGAGTCATGTTCTTCAAAATCTTATGCGGACTCCTGTTCTGCACATATACTGTCGTGCTGGAAGTTTCTACCCATAAGAACATAAGCATACTCTGATCATGACTCATGGCTTTGGTTGCCTCAATAATCATCATGTTCTTCCTTTCTGCAACCCCATTCTCCTGAGGGTTGTAAGGAACTGTGTACTCCCTCTTAATTGTTGCTTCCTTGCAGAAATCACTAAACTTTGTGGAGGTATATTCTCCACCATTATATGAATTGAGGACCTTGATCCTCTTTCTCGACAGGTTCTCGACTTGTGCCTTGAATTCCTTGAATCTGTATAGCACCTCTTGAGATTCCTTAGACCTAAGGAAGTAGATCCAAGTCTTCTGGGAGTAATCATCAATAAAGATCACATAATAGTGATATCCACCCAATGAAGCAATTGTCATGGGTCCACACAAGTCTGAATGTACTAGGTCCAACATCCCCTTGGATCTGCTCTCGCTACTCGAAAAAGATCCCTTGACATTCTTGCCAAGTGCACATCCTATACAAATGCCATCACGATCTACATGGAGTATTGGAAGTCCTGTCACCATTGTCCTCAATGATGGAAGAGCTCTATAGTGAAGATGAGTAAGTCTCCTGTACCATAGCTAACCCAAACTTGTAGAATCATGTACCAGTGCATGACCTAATTGTGTGTTGAACTTGTATAAGGTCTCCTCTTGAACACTAATCACACGAGCTGAATCCATGCTAGCGTTCGTATGCCATGCAAGAACCTTCCCATCAGAAAATGCAACTTTGTAACCTTTGTCTTCCAACGCTCATATGGAGACAAGGTTCCTTTCCATCCCATGTACATACAACACGTCACTCAAATGTAAAGTATCACTAGACTCTAACTAGAGGGAGGTAGTCCTTGATCCCTTCTTAGTATATCTAACATCATCCCGAATTACCACTCGAAGATGGGACTCTTTCTCAATCAAGGCTAAAGGATTCTCCTTGTAACTTGTCATATGTCTAGATGCACCACTATCTATTGACCAAGTATCGCTAGTGGTGGGAACCGTATCTGAGAGAGCGGAGATGAAGAAGAACTCAGTACGATTATCATTCCTTGGCTTCTTGTGATAAGTGTCTTCATCAATATCAACAATTGAGGCTCCATGTTTCCTTTTACTTGAACCATGACACTGTCTGGTATAGTGTTTGAAGCAGTGAATCTATGAAAAATCCTTCTTCTTCTTTTGATCTGGAGTAGGGCTTGATCTTCCACCTTTGTCCTTCTTGTCATGAAACTTTCTTCCCTTACCTTTTCCTTTCTTGGTGCGAGATGTAAGGGCTTGACTTTCTTCATGTTGAGTGCCATGTACTCTAGCTGCAAGTCTCGTCTCTTCTTGTATACAATCTACCCATATATGATCAATCTTGGGGAACTTGGTTCGTCCACTAAGACTCTAGATGAATGGTTCCCAAGAAGGAGGAAGACCGTTTAGAGTTGTCATAACAAGTTCTCTATCATCAAGTGATTCTTCGATGGTGCTTAGTTGTTCTCTTAGCTCAGAGATCTTCATGAAGTAGGAAGCAACTGATTCTGACCTTGACATCTTGAGATTTGATAGTTGATGTCTTAAAGCAAGGGCACGGTCGACGTTGCTATTTTCAAACAGCTTCCTCAAAGCTCTAAACATCTTTTTGGTTGTCTTCTTCTGAGATATCAAAGGAACCAAATGTTCTTTTACTGAATCTACCAAGATCCTCCTTGCCCTAACATCGTTCTTCCTCCACTTAGTCTTCTCGGCTTCCTCTTTTGGTTCTAGAACCTTCTCATTTACAAACTTCAAAACATCATTTTCTTCCAAGACCGTAGACTTCCACGAGCTGAAGTTGGAAGTGCCATCAAGTCTATCTTCAACCTTCATACCAATCATCTTGACTGCAACTGGTTCAGAAACCCTAGCAAGACCTAGGTTAAATTTGAAGTTTGGTCTTTTGCAAAACTAATTCCACAGGGAGATGTGCCCTATCAAGGCAAGTTGGAGAGAGCTAAGATCGAACCAAAGCTGTGGACAACAGGGTTCAAACAAGGAACCCTAGATCTTGACCCCGAAAAAAATTAGGTCAAAACTGAATGTTCACCAATCTAGATTTTGCCTACACAGACAGGTGCACCCTCCTAGGGCGAGTTTCTCAACTCTCGTTTCGAGATGAACTGAGGTTGCGAACACTCCAAAGTATGGAGCCCTAGTTTTCAGCAATGGCTTCTTTTAGCATTGTTTTGATACCGTTATATTTTATAGCAGTAGCAGTATAATTTCACTTGCATAACAATAATATGATCACTAGAAGAATAACCAAGCACATAAACAATAGACACAAGATAATTGACCTAGGAAACCACAAAGGGAGAAAACCTAACAACCTTCTAATAGAGATATAAGTTTAGAGATCAATGTACATCCAGATAGCAATAATATAAACCCTAAGAATATAAGAGAAACTTCTCCAATGATGGAGAACCCTAGCCAACAAGTATGGAAGGATGCCATTATGGAAGAATATCAATCCATCATGAAGAATGATGTGTGGGAAGTTGTGCCGAGACCTAAGGGGAAGTCAGTAGTGACTTCCAAGTGGATTTACAAAATCAAGCATGGAGCAGATGGCAGTGTTGAGAAACACAAGGCTAGATTTGTGACAAGAGGATTCTCTCAGAAAGAGGGAATTGATTACAACGAGACATTTTCTCTCGTGGCTCAATACATTTCCATTTAAACAATTATTGCTATTGCTTTGGTTATGGGATGGAAGTTGCATCAGATGGATGTGAAAATTGCCTTCCTCAACGGCGTGATCAAGGAAGAGGTATATATCGAGCAGCCAAAGGGATTTGTGATCAATGTGAAGGAATCCGATGTATGCAGGCTGAAGAAGCCCTTATATGGACTCAAGCAAGCACCACGTGCTTGGTATGCTCGGATAGATGGATACTCGGTGAGCTTGGGATTCACCAAGAGTGATGCAAACCCCAACCTTTACTACAAGGTTGTGGATGGTGAGCCACTGATTTTGGTGCTTTATGGTGTAAGAAGACGCTAGCCTCTGAGTTTGAAATGAAGGACCATGGATTGATGCACTACTTCTTGGGATTATAAGTGTGGCAGAGGCATGACGAGATTTTCCTAAGCAAAGGAAACTACACCATTGACATACTGAGAAGATTTGGGATGATGCACTGTAAGTCTATGGCCACACCAATGGATTCGAATCTGAAAAAGCTGAGAGATTCTGCTTCCAATTTAGATTTGATATATCCCACTATGTATCGCCAACTGATTGGATCATTGATGTATTTAGTCAACACTAGACCAAATATTTGTTTTACAGTGGGTGCCCTCAGCGAGTTTGCGTGTGAGCCGAGACAGATACATTGGGTTGAAGCAAAACATGTGTTGAGATATTTGCATGGCACTATGGGATATGGCCTATGATATGCTTCTGATGGTGACATGAGATTGTGGGGATTTTCCGATTCTGATTGGGCTGGGAGTGTGGTGGATAGGAAGAGCACCTCCAGGTGTTGCTTTAACTTAGGATCTATCGTGATTTCCTGGTGCAACAGGAAGCAAACCTCAGTAGCACTCAGTACTACAGAGGCCGAGTATATTGTCGTATGTGTTGCAGGTCGAGAAGCTGTCTGGCTTTCAAAACTACTTGCAAGGTTGTTTGGCCAGACTCTAAAGCCAACATTGATTCACTATAACAACCAAAGCTATGTACAACTATCAGTGAATCAAGTATTCCACGACAAGTCGAAGCATATCGAGATTCAATATCACTACATTCGCGATATGGTGCAGAGATGTTGTTGCATGCTCCCCAATCGACTGGGTTGAGCTAATGCATGAGATGTTGCATGTTACCCGACAGACTACGTTGGGTTGATGCATGATGACACTTCTCGATGGGTTGAGATTGTGTTGGAAGACCTTCCTTATGATATAGAGATGTTCGAGGCAACCGTGATGTACAGATGATATCCAAATGTGTTCCAGCATGATGATTCCTCCCTGGCTATGAGGGACTGTTGATGTGATAGTTGTGTGAGGCATCTCCACAAAGTCAGCACCAGAAGAAACATCTAAAAGACAAGTTAGCCCAACAAAAGAAGACAAGTCGGCCCAGCAAAGAAGACATGTCTGCCCCACTTCAAAATTAAAAGGTCAGCATGATAAAGTATAAATAGAAGGCGCCCTCACTTATTTTCATCATCAAGCAATAAAGCAAATTCGCTCAAGCAAGGAAGAAGTTTGTTAATGCTACTAGAAGACTATTTTGGGGGTTCTCTAACATTGGAGAAGTTTCTCTTATATTCTTGGGGTTTATATTACTGCTATCTGGATGTACACTGTGAAAAATTTTGCATTCCCAACCCAATTTCAAGTTTTGATTTGCACATGAAGTTTAATGCCAAAACCCCATAACTGTAAAATCACTTTACATACACCAAAATTAATTTTTTCTTGAAATACAAGGAAATTTTTCGAACTTCAAACTCAGAAATTTATGATAGCCACACATCAATTTTGACCTAGCGATTTTTTACCAACTTGGTCCAGGATAAAACCCGGAAGGGAAAACCTGTTCAAAGAGAATTTTTATTTTTCTAAGACAATTTACAAAATCACAACAGCAATACTTATCTCAGCTTTTTATCTCGAACAGTGTGCCAAACTTTAGGAACAAATTATGTACCCTTCTGATACAGTACGGCCCACACATGTCAATAATTAATGTTGTTGTACACCTTGGAAAACGGGCCCAAAAATTAGTTTCTTGATTTCTATGTTGTACGGCCTGCTTGGAAATGTGTGCCAGCACCAACAGAATCTTCCTCGATTTCTATGTTGTGCAGCCCAAAATAAACAGTGTACGATCTCCTTGAAAATTGTGCCAAACTCAATCTGTATTATCTGCAATAAATGCAATACCTGTCTGCCTCGAAAATCGTGCATGTACGACTTTATTTAATGTTGTACATGTTGTTGTGCAATTGTCTAGAAAATTGTGCCCTCTGTTTTAATTATCAACCTGTAACTCAACCATCTCAAAATTTCTCAAGGGTTTCTTCTCTTCTCTTTTTTTGTCCTCTCGACTTCTCTTCTTCTCTCTTTTTGTCCTCTCAACTTCTCTTCTTCTCTCTTGTTCTCCAAATCTCATGAATAACAAAAAAAGTGAAAACAATGCCTTTTCCCTAGTTTTGTTTGAGGTAACCACCTCTTTTAATCCAATGGCTAGGATTAAAAGTTGACTAGATGAGATCTAGGGTGCTCATTAATTGCTCACATTTTTCTCATTAAAAGGATTAAATAGACATCATTTACATAATTAATGAGCACTTTAAATATTTCACCCACCATTTAATTTCTCATAAAGTCAAATTAATTATTATAACTTCAAACCTCCTTTCTGAAGTGACTTTATAAAAATAAAGTGCATCTCACTTTATAAAGTACTAGGGGCCACATTTAATGTTATTCACTCCTAGGTATCACATGAGTGAACAACATTTTCCTTGGTACTTTTTCAACACACTGATCTCTAAACTTATATCTCTATTAGAAGATTGTTGGGTTTCGTAATATCCCAAATCCCAATATTTTCTATTCCTATGCAATTATGCTGATACAACCAGGCATGCAAACTGCCATGCAAAAATTAGGGTTAGGGTTTGTGAGACAGAATGAACACTTACCACTAATAAGCTAGTTGGACTGCTCCTCAGATAGTATGCAAGCATCAAGAACTGAATTGGAGATGGATTGATATCTTCTGCTTCCGATGAAACCCCAGCAACAAGAACCCCAGATCAAATAAGGGTGACGTTTTCAGTGAAGGAGGTGTCCGATGGCGCTACCGATTTGCAGGACTAATAGCCTTCCCGTGCCGGAGAGAATGCCTGGTACATGCGAAGTTTTGGAGGTCTCTAGGCAGGCTAGCGAATTGTTCCAGAGAGACAGCTGCTCACGCCCCCATGATCCCGAAATAGCTGATAACTGCTCCGGATGAGCACGGTCGGATCTAATAATCACCGGGTACCGGAGTAAGGTGTCGATCATGAGAATGATGCCTGAGTGTCGAAGTAAAACTGAGATCTTAAGACCCAGCAACTGATTAGGGCTTTCTGGCTGAAAACCCCCCTTACGGTTGCACACGTGTCCCTGCAACAATCTACACCGTATACTAGATAACTATGAATGAATGTAAGAGCAAATGGTGAACCTGTATGGCTTACCCTGAATGAGACTAGGGCAGATATTTCACTGTCGAAACCCCGCTAGTTGAAGATGCCGTCTCCAACCCCAACTGCTGTGCTGCTATTCAAGAGCTCCCAAAATAATAATCATCAAAAGTGAAGTCTCCTTTCGCTTTATCCTCCTTTTATAACTTTCAACTACAAAAACCCTAATCTTTGACCTAATTAGGTCACTTTATCTTCTAATTTGCAATTGACTTGCATGCATGCGCCCGGAGACTTAAATGAGTGCATGCATCATTAAATAATGCTTGGATGGCATGCACGAAGGTGGCCTTTGGCCCCGGTGACCCTTCTTGACCTAATGATGATGCCCTAGATTTTCTATGGATGGCATCAGTCCTTAGATGATTCCCTAACTGTCAGTAACCGCTGGAACCCACAGGAATCACATAGGTTAGTGGTTTTGGGCCTCAAGGCCTAATCGAAAGAGGACATTACAGTCCTCCCCGCTTGAGATTGCTTGTCCTCAAGCAACAGCAAACTGGGATGTTGCAATACCTGTTCACCTTCCCAAGTACCGCCTTCCCAAGTGGCATCCTCTGGCGGTAGTTCTTTCCACTGAACCAAGTACTCTCTGATTACCATGTTCCTGAGCTTCATTTCTCTAGTCTGTATGATCCGTTCGGAAATCAGTATCAGCAGTCCTTCATCATCTAAAGGAGGTAACTCTGTAGATGGAGCAATGCGTTGCCCAAGGGTCTTCTTCAGGTTAGACACATGGAACACATTGTGAATTTTACTTTCCTATGGAAGTTCTAGTTCATATGCCATCTCTCCCACCTTCCTGATTATTCTGTAGGGTCCATAGAAGCAAGGTTTTAACTTTTTTGTTCCTTTCTTCTTAAGCGAAGACTGTCTGTACAGTTGGAGCCTGAAGTATACAAAATCCCCTACCTCAAAGCTCCGCTCAATCCTGTGTTTGTCGGCATACAACTTCTGTTGATTCTGAGCTGTTTGTAAGTTTTCCTTCAAGATTTTCAGAATGTCTTCACTATCCTGTATCCAATCCTTAGCTTTAGGAGCCCTACTATCTCCAAATGCCAAATCCGCATAGTCCAAGGCCTCGTAACCATATAATGCCTTAAAAGGAGTCATCCTAATAGACATGTGATAGGTAGTATTGTAGCAATACTCCCCTAGGTGTGGCCATTTGATCCAAGTTCGTTGCTGCCCTGCTACATAGTTCCTTAAATATCCTTCGATCCACTTGTTGACTATTTCAGTTTGTCCATCGCTCTGGGGATGATAACTCGTACTGGAATCCAGTTCAGTCCCCACTAATCTGAATAGTTCCTGCCAGAAGGCCCCTGTGAATCTGCTATCCCAATCACTGACAATGGTCTTAGGTAACCCGTGTAACCTGAAGACCTCCCTGAAGAATAACTCAGCTACTTGAGCTGCCGAGTAGTCTGATGATATCGAAAAGAAATGTACAAACTTGGTCAGTCTGACAACCACTACATATAAACAATCTCGCCCTTGGACCTTGGGCAATCCTGTAATAAAGTCCATGGAGATGCTTTCCCACTTCTGTTCTGGAATCGGTAGTGGCTGAAGTAACCCTGCTAGATGGATGTTCTCAATCTTGTTCTACTGACAGATGCTACATTCCCGTACATGCTGCATAATTTCCCCCTTGAGGCCCTTCCATGAGAACCTCTCTCGAATCTACCTATAGGTCTTCAAGAAACCTTGATGCCCTAATAAAGGAGAATCATGTGTTGCCTGAATGATCTTTTTCCTCACTATGGATTCTGGGACAAGGTATATCTTGTTCTTGTAATAGATGATGTCATCAACGATCCTATACCTGTCATCTTGAATTTGTCCATCCAATAATTCGCAAGCGAATTTATTTTTGGAGTATTCTACTAAGAGAAGTGCCCTCCAATCTGTGGATATACTACTGAGAGATAATGAGGCGGGACGCCTGGATAATGCATCAACTACTACATTATTCTTACCTTTTACATACTCGATCTCGAAATCATAGGCTTGTACTTTGCTGACCCATTTCTGTTGTCGCTCATTTAGTTCCTTCTGCTCCAGGAAATAGTTGGGGCTGTTATGAACAGTTATGATTTTGAACTTACTGCCCACCAGGTGCTGTCTGAATTTTGTGAAAGCATGTAAGATGGCTAGCATCTCTTTGTCATATATGGAGTAGTGGCGCTCGTAGTTCTTCAGTTTACGGCTCTCAAATGCAATAGGGTGATGGTTTTGCATCAACACTGCTCCTAACCCTTCCCCTGAGGCATCACATTCTACTACAAAGGGTTGTGAGAAGTCTAGTAATACTAAAACTGGACAGGAACTCATAATAACCTTCATCTCCTTGAAAGTTTTCTGTGCTAAGTCTGTCCAAGTGAACGCTCCCTTCTTTGTGAGATCTGTGAGGGGTGCTGCAAACTGGGAGAATCCCTTAACGTACCGTCAGTAATAAGTGCACAGACCCAAGAAACCTCTCAATTATGTAACTGTTTTTTGCGGGGCCAATCTCTAATAGCTCGAATTTTATCCATATCAACCTGTACTCCTTCTGCATTAATTATGTGTCCTAAGTACAGCATTTCCTTCATGCCAAACTCACACTTGGACATTTTCGCATAAAGCAAATGTTCTTCTAAAATGCTCAGTACTTCGTCCAGGTGTTTCAGATGCTCTCCCCATGTTTTGCTGTAAATCAGGATGTCATCAAAGAATACTAGCAAAAACTTACGTAGCTGTGCTCTGAAAGTGTGGTTCATGCACGACTGAAAAGTGGCTAGAGCATTGGTAAGTCCAAAGGGCATGACCAAAAACTCATAGTGACCATAGTGACAACGAAAAGTTGTTTTGGAGATGTCTTGGTCCCTTACCTTGATCTGATGGGATCCCGAGCGAAGATCAATCTTGGAGATGGGATACCTGTTCTTAATGGTCTTTTTGTTGAGTGCTCGATAATCGATGCACATTCGCAGTGTACCATCCTTCTTCTTGACCAATACTACTGAGGGTGCAAAGGGGCTGGAACTGGGCCGAATATATCCAAGTTCCAGTAATTCTTTGATTGTTTTCTCAATCTCATCCTTGTATCTTTTGAGATGCCTGTAAGGAGTGGTGATGACTACTTGTGTCCCCTCCTCTAGCTCAATGATGTGTTCAAAGCCTCGGTCTAGCGGTCTACCTGATGGAAGGTCCCGAAAAACCTTTTCATGTTTCTGTATCAAGGTTTGAATGTCACTTGGGTGTTGTGTGTTGGTCTCTGGGGGCTTCTTGAAGGTGACAAAACATTTTGCAGCCCATTCTATATCATCATGTCGGAGTACTGCCTCCATTCTCTGTGACGAGACCGGTTTTGAGGGATAAGTGTTCATGCCCCTCAAAACTACCTATTTGTCGTATGGCCCCTGGAATTCCATTTCCATTGCCATGTAGTTTGTAATGTATTTCCCTATAGAATAAAGCCACTGAACACCCAATACTACATGAGTATCCGATACATCCACTACGTAGAAGGAATCTGTCATCTGATAGCTACCTAAGGTGACATTCAATTTTGGAATCCAGTAATTGCACTCCATGTTGGAGTTCCCGACTACT
>LPNX010306749.1:699092-726144 GCA_001517045.1 Pseudotsuga menziesii | reverse complement strand
CTCTCTTGGCTACCCAAGTGGAGTCAATGAAATTGTGGGTTGCTCCCCCATCAATCAATACTCCTACTCTGTGACCCTGTACTACTCCCCTGACCCTGAGAATATGGAATCTTGGTACTCCAGATAATGTAGCAATGACTCCCTCTCGTGTATCACCCTGGTGTGATTCTTCCTCAGCTGCCTGTAGTTCTTCTATGGCTTCTTGCTCATAGTCATCCTTATCACTGTCCAAATATACCTCAATGTAGTGAGCCTTCGCCTTCCCTGCACACCTGTGTCCTGGTACCCATGGTTCCTGACAAGTGAAGCATAGTTTCTTCCTTCTCAAATCTTTCCTAGTGTCCTCGTCTAACCATGTTTTCTTGGCAACATCCTGCTGGAAAGATTTCTTGTCCTTGTCCCTAACAGGAAAATTGGTTTTCAGCGGGAACTTGTTTTTGAGGACTGAATCCTGAAGATCTCTGGCTCTACTAATGGCATCCTGCAGAGTGAGGGGTTTGTAGGCTTTCACCCATCCCCGTAGTGGCTTTGTGAGGGCCTCAGTGAATAACATCGTCAACCTGCTCTCTGATACATCTGTTACCATGACTGCTATCCTCTGAAATTCTGAGATGAAGGCTTCTGCACTACCGATCTGTTTGAGTTGAGCCAACTCCCTGAAATGTATCTCTGGATCCTTCCTGTCAAACCTCTCTATGAGCTTCTAAGTGAACTCACCGTAGGAGTGTATGGTGTTGTGACCCAATGTCACCAATCCGTGGTACCACCACTCATGAGCTTCTCCGTCCAAGTGGAGTGTAGCCAATTTAATGGCATCTGGCTCTGTCATGGGATTGAGTTGGAAATAGGTATCCAACTTTTGAACCCATATCCTCGCTGATCCTCCGCAAGTCCCATCAAAGTTCGAGATGGTCAACCTGCCCAAGGTCTTCTGCAACTCATAGCTGTGATTGAAACCCTTGTTGAAATTCCTGGGCATGTTCCTACTCTTCATTGTTGCAGAAATCTGAAAAAGACATGGCAGCATGAAACTCATCCCCTAAGTCTCTATACTCCTGCAAATAAGCCCCAAAAGGCTAGCTAGGTTCTACCTGCATGACCGGACCACCTATTGTATCTACCAAGAAGTGAGGCATGGTAGGCCTGTTAGAAGGTCTGCTATATATGTGCGGAGTATTCTGCATATTAGTGTACGCAACCTTTCCACTGCTGCTTGTAGATCCCCGATCTACCTGTGAGGGAGGTGTACTGTTGGTACCTATTTCTAGTTTCACCGATAATCTGTTGATTGCATTGAGCACATCTTTTTGTTCTTTTGCTAAGTCTTGCAATGCAGATACTAAGTTGCAAAACTCCATCCTATCCTCCTCTTCTCCCATTCATTTTCCCCTATCCAAGTGTATAACTGTATGTTCCATGTCTGAATTGGTATCTTCTAGTTGGATATCCTCAATGTCCCTTGTGTATCTACTATTTCTCCTCCTATAGGTTACAAAAGGGTCTCCCTCTGGATTCATCTATGTCTCATTTCTTAAGCCCACAGCTGGCCAAGAAGATAGCTCTGATACCACTGCAATATCCCAAATCCCGATATTTTCTATTCCTATGCAATTATGCTGATACAACCGGGCATGCAAACTGCCATGCAAAAATTAGGGTTAGGGTTTGTGAGACAAAATGAACACTTACCACTGATAAGTTGGCTGGACTGCTCCAGAGAGAGTATGCAAGCATCAAGAACTGAATCGAGATGGACTGATATCTTCTGCTTCCGGTGAAACCCCAGCAGCAAGAACCCTAGATCAAATAAGGGTGACGTTTTCAGTGAAGGAGGTGTCCGATGGAGCTGCCGAATTGCAGGACTGATAGCCTTCCCGTGCCGGAGAGAATGCCTGGTACATGCGGAGTTTCGGAGGTCTCTAGGCAGGCTAGCGAATTGTTCCAAAGAGACGGCTGCTCATGCCCCCCTGACCCCGAAATAGCTGTTAACTGCTCCAGAGGAGCACAGTCGGATATGATAATCACCAAGTACCGGAGTAAGGTGCCGATGATGAGAATGGTGCCTGAGTTTCGAAGCAAAACTGAGATCTAAAGACCCAACAACTGATTAGGGCTTTCTGGCTGAAAACCCCCCTTACGACTGCACATGTGTCCCTCCAACAATCTACACCGTATACTGGATAACTATGAATGAATGTAAGAGCAAATGGTCAACCTGTATGGCTTACCCTGAATAAGACTAGGGCAGATATTTCATTGCCGAAACCCCACTAGTTGAAGACGTCGTCTCCAACCCCAACTGTTGTGTTGCTATTCAAGAGCTCCCAAAATAATAATAATCAAAAGTGAAGTCTCCTTTCGCTTTATCCTCCTTTTATAACTTTCAACAGCGAAAACCCTAATCTTTGACCTAATTAGGTCACTTTATCTTCTAATTTGCAGTTGACTTGCATACATGCGCCTGGAGACTTAAATGAGTGCATGCATCATTAAATAATGCTTGGGTGGCATGCACGAAGGTGGCCTTTGGGCCCGGTGGCCCTTCTTGACCTAATGATGATGCCCTAGATTTTCTATGGATGGCATCAGTCCTTAGATGATTCCCTAACTATCAGTAACCGCTCGAACACACAGGAATCACATAGGTTAGCGGTTTTGGGCCTCAAGGCCTAATCGGAAGAGGACATTACAGGTTTTCACCCTTTGTGGTTTCCCAGGTCAAATATCTTGTGTCTATTGTTTATGTGCTTGGTTATTCTTTTAGTGATCCTATTATTGCTAAGCAAGTGAAATTACACTGCTACTTCTATAAAATCTAAAACCCGCACCATTCTAAACTTCCTAGTTGCTTGCTCAAAAGGAACTATGTTCCTTAGATTAGTGGATGCATCTAATCAACTGAAGGATGCACAGTTACTATTTCGTCTTTTAGATAAAGTTGTTAAGGAGGTGGGAGTGCAAAATGTTGTACAGGTTATCATAGATAATGTCTCCAACTTTGTTGCAGTTGTAAGGTTGTTCGAGGAAAAACATGCCACCATTTGGTGGACTCCATGCAACCCATTGTTTGGACCTTATGCTTGAGTATATTGGGAAAATTCAGCAGGTGAGAAAGTGTGTGGAACAAGCAAAATTCATCACAAGATACATTTACAACTACACATGGGTTTTGACGCTTATAGCAAAAAACATCGGTGGAAAAGAGCTTGTCAAGCCAACTATCACACGATTTGCAACGAATTTTCTTGTGTTACTATCAATGATTGAGCGAAAAGCTCGAGGAAAATGTTCTTTTTTTATGAGCGGAATGCATCTCAGTGGAGTGAGAAGGCTGAAGGCAAAGACATTGTTGATAAAGTATATGAAGACCATTTTGCAAAAAGGCAGAGGAGATAGTACTATTTAGTTAGCCTCTAGTAAAAGTCCTAAGAATAGCGGATGGTGATAAGCCAGCCATGGGTTTTATTTATGAGACACTGAATACATGGGTAAAAGACAAAATCATCTTCCTTTGTGGAGAATCATTGATGAAAGACGAAACAAACAACTCCATCAAGCTTTAAATGCTATAAGCTATTACTTGAATCCAAGGTAAGTAATTTGATATTTTTATGTTATATTATAAAATTAATTGCAAAAGTTCAGCCAAAGTTTCAAACTGATTGATGACATTTTTTGGTCTTGACCCTTGACTCTTTTAAAGGTACCATTAATTTTTTGAAGCAGAAGGGGATGAAAGTATTCTCAGTTCTCAACCCTCCCGGTTTCAATGTAAAAATTTTCAATGTTTAATGCCCAACCCAGTTTTCATGTACGCTGGAAATTGCACAATATTTTTAGACAAATAAAACACTGCTAAAACTCACTTTTAATGATAGAAAATTAAATAATAAATGCACACCATAAATTTCAAACTCAAATATTTTTGGCAAACTTGCCTAGGAAAAACCCACAAGGGGAAAACTTGTTAGGAGAAAGAGAATTTTGTTTTCAAGAAAAAATTACAGCCATACTCAGAAAAAATTCAGACCAACTATCTCAACCGAAGAAATTTTTCTGCCTCGTTTTTCTTGCCAATAGGAAAAATCAAACTCAGAAATTTCTGTTGTAGCTGCCTTGAAAACGTGTTGTTGTACGGACTATACAGCAACCTGTTGTATGGACTGTCTCGAAAACCGTGCCACAAAGTTTCCTCAAGATTCGTGTCCAAAACTCTTCTCAAAAACTATGCCTGAAAACTACCTCAAAAATCGTGCACATACCTTCTTCCTCAAATTATGTGCACTATACGGATTTCATGCAGTACGGCTTGCACGTACAGACAACAATAAATGTTGTCTCGAAAATGGTGCCGACCGAACTGCTCGAAAATCGTGCCCTGCTTTTGTTGTACTCTTCCTCGATTTGCGTGCCCTAGAAAAATGGATGATGCTGTTATTTTTCTTCTCTCAAAAAATGGGTCTGCTCGCTCTCAACTCTCTCCCTCACTCTCGTCTCAAAAGTGAATGTGATTTGCCTTTGCTTGCCTTTTTGGTGAAAAAACTAGGGTAAGTGAATGGTCTTCTAATACAACTGTTGAGATTGGCTTAGATGAGTGGATGAGATTAAATGCTCATTAAATCTCATTTAAAAATGATTTCACTCGCCTCACTTAAATTTTTCCAAAAAGTGACTTTAATATCTTAAGTCAAATTAAATGCTCATCTCAAGTCATTTAATGCAAGGGTCACTTTATTACCCCCTTTGAAGTGACCAAGGCAAAAGTCACCTAGGGGAGCACTTCCTAGGTACAAAAATCAACACTCTCTCTTACCGAGGAAGGTGTTCTGCACCACTCCCAACTTGTCTCTGAAGAAGACAAACTTGCCCCTCCCCAAAGATTTCGTCAGAATATCTGCAACCTGCTCATCAGTGGAAATGTACTGCAATGTCACTGCTCCTCTCTAAACATAATCTCGAATGAAATACTGGATTCTGGATTCTCAATATGCTTTGACCAGTCATGAAATACTGGATTCTCAGAGAGTTGGATGCAACTCTGATTGTCACAGTAAATCAACGTAGGCCTCAGCTCCTGATCAAATAAATCCACCAGCAACTTGCGAAGCCACAGCGCCTCGCAACTGGCTTGACTGGTAGCCATATACTCGGCCTCTGCAGAACTCAAAGCGAAAGACTTTTGCTTCCGACTGAACCACGACACTGTTGTCGAGCCCAAACTGAAACAACATCTAGAAGTGCTCTTCCGGTCTGCCACACTGCCTGCCCAATCTGAATCTGTGAAGCCAATCAATCTAATCCCATCCGATCTCTTGTAGTCGAGACCATACTCCACTGTCCCTGCAAGGTAACGCAACACATGTTTTGTGGCTACCCAGTGCACTCTCCTAGGCTCAACCATGAACTGACTGAGAGTGTTCACCGCAAAACACAAATCTGGTCTGGAGTTAACCAGATATATCAAAGAACCAATGAGCTGACGACATAAAGTAGGATCCACCAACTCTCCCTTAGAAGCATGAAGCTTCTTCCAATTGGTGACCATCGATGTAGACATAGGCCTGCAATCCTCCATCCAAAATCTCCTTAGAATATCAACTGCATACTTTCCCTGTCCCAGGAAAATATGTCCAGGCTCCTGCCAAACCTCCAATCCCAAAAAATAGTGCATCAACCCAATGTCTGTCATCTCGTAATTTGAAGCAAGATCTTTTTTGCAAGCTGCAATAGGTATCTCTCCTCCTGTGATAAATAAGTCATCCATGTACAACAAAAGAATGAGTGGATCATCTCCAACCATGATGAAATAGAGATTCGAATCTGCCTCACTCTTCTGAAAACCCATCCACTACAAGTAAGAGTCAATCTTGGAGTACCAAGCTCTATGAGCTTGCTTCAACCCATACAAGGCTTTCTTCAACCTACACACATGAGACTCTCTCCCATGGATCTCAAAGCCTTGAGGCTGCTCAACATAAACCTCCTCCTGTATAATTCCATTGAAAAATGCGGACTTCACATCCATCTGATGGATCTCCCAACCCATTTCCGAAGCAATGGAAATCAATGCCTGATCGAAGTATAACGAGCAACCGAAGCAAAGGTCTCATCATAGTCAACTCCCTCAACCTGTGAGAAACCCCGTGCCACAAAGCAAACCTTGCACTTCTCCACACTACCATCTGCAGTATGTTTTAGCTTGTAAAGCCAACGAGAAGTCACTACTGACTTCCCCTCAAGTCTCAAAACTATCTCCCAAACATTGTTCTTCATGATGGAATGGTACTCATCCGTCATGGCGTCTCTCCAAACATGATGCTAGGAGGCCTCCTCAAAAGTAGAAGGCTCTGAATCACGAAGACTAGCCACTAATTCCATACCCAACCTGTCTGGCATTTGAATAGTCCCCACTGGCTCCCTGGCTGTCCCAAACTCCATTGCTTCTTTCAAGGTGTCTCGAAGGCACTTAGCCTTCTTCTTCCCTGAAGACTGCTCCCACATTGGTCTGTCCTCATCTGATGAACTACCAGAGGTAGAAACCCTAGTAACTTGTGAGCCAGAAGCTGGTGTACCAACAACTAGTGAACCTTGTGATCCTAAAGCTCTCTACAGTGAACCTGTAACCTGAGACCCAAAACCTATCCCCGAAGATCATGTTTCCTGAACCACTGAAACTGGAGAACCTATGCCCATACTGTATGGTCCAAAAACCCCAAAAACCTGTGAACCTGTCTGCTGCACTGACGGTACCTGTGAAACTACTTGAGGTGCGGGAATCTGTTGCTCTCCCTGCTCTAACTCTCTAGACTTCCTGAAGGCTTGCTCCTCAAATTTCACTTCCCTCCTCAAAACTTTCCTCTGAGAAGAAAGATAAATGCGGAAGGTCTTCGAAGTCTCATCATACCCCACAAAGATGCCTCTCTCTGTTGCGGGTTCAAACTTTGTCCTCTTCTCAGAAGGGACATGTGAGTAAGTCAGGCAACCAAATATTCTAAAATGACTCACCTCAAGCTTTTTGCCTGTGAAATTCTCCTTCGGTGTCTTGTTCCCCACGGCACAATGGGGACTCATGTTCTGAAGATAAACAACGGTACTGCATGCCTTTGCCCAAAGGAAGAAAGGAAGTGACTAATCACGTAACATAGCTCTAGCTGCTCCAACAATAGATATGTTCTTCCTTTCTGCCACTCCATTCTGCATAGGAGTGTAAGGAACCGTCAACTACCTTCGAATGTGTCATGTCCTTAATTAAATAATTTCCAAATAAGACTATTTGCAAATCATGTTTCACCAACCTACTAGTTCCATAGGTTGAGATGGAGACATAAAATTTGTAATAAGGGGCTATTCACATTTAAATGGGTCGCATAAATTATAAATGCTAAAAAAATAATGTGGCATGGGTTAATGAAGACACTTGAAAGCTTGTGAAGACTTTGGGTGACTAGATTCCACGCACACTTGGCACGATATTCATCCAAATTCAAACACATGGGTAATGTATCATTATTGGATGGTAATGTGGTGTCAAATATCATATAATGAGCCAAGGAAGTCGAATTGGTAAAGGAGGGTAACTCCCATGGAAGAGGAAGAGACTAGAAGACAAGGTGTGCCACTTGGAAGGAGATTCCATGCACTCTATGACAACAAATGATGGAATATTCTATGACAAGTATGACAAATTCAGACCTGATTGCTGACATATTACAAATCTGACATGTCAAGGCTAAAACTATCCAGGGGGAGGTCGTCGAATTTGGGAGTTAGAGGCAGCGATCCGAATTGGGGAAAGAATTGGAGCATGAAGAGGAAGACAAGTGTCGTGAGAGTTACTAAACCAATAAGATGAGTTGGAGGAAGCTCATGGAGGGAAATTCGACCTTAGGAGGCATCAAGAAGTTAATAAACGGATGTCATGAGGAAGGAGAATAGCTTGTGAGCATTTGTTAATTGGTCTTTGGCATTTTTGGAGAGCTTTTGCTTGTCCATTGCACGGTGAGTGCACACTTACCCTGCTAGTGAACCAATTTCGAGGGAGTTGGATTCCTTTCCAAGTTGGTTGAAGGAGAGGCCATTCAGACCTCTCATGGGAGCTTAATGGAGTTTTATTTGCAGGTTGAAGGTCCTACAGTCGAATTTTCATCTATCTCCCCATTCTCTCATTCCTTTTTCTCCATTTCCCCACACTCACAATTGAGGGCGCACTTGTTGGAGTGATTATTGCGCCTTGCTGAGGATGGTTGATGGCCAAGCTTTGATTTATGATGTATGGCTCTGTAATATCATCTCCATATGCTATGTAAGTCGAAATCTCATAAATACATGTATGAATAGCTCGCATTCCCCATGCTCTTGAATAACTAGTTTTCATGGATTTGGCTTCAATATTGAAGTAGCTTTAAATCAGATTTGTATGAGGACATTTATATGAGTTTTATGATGATTGGGAATCAATATATGATGTATGGCTCTGTAATATTATGTCAACATGCTCTGTAAGTCGAAATATCAGAGATACATGTATGAAAATATTGCATACTCGTGCCCTTGTATCACTAGTCTTCATGGATTTGGCTTCAATCTTGAAGTAGTTTTATACCAGATTTGTATGAGGGATATTATATGAGTTGGATGATGTTGGGAAAGCCATATATGATGTATTACTCTGTAATATAATGTCCATATCCTCTATGGGTCGAAATCCAATAAACTCATGTGTAAAAATCTTGCATTCCCATGCCATTGAATCACTAGTTTCCATGACTTTAGCTTAAATCTTGAAGGAGTCTTGTATCAGATTTGTATGAGGGATGTTATCTAAGTTTGATGATTTTGTGACAGCCATATATGATGTGTTACTCTGTAATTTCATATCCCTATGCTTTGTGGGTCAAAATCCAAGAAATCCATATGTGAAACTCTTGCAATTCCATGCCACTAATTCACTAGTTTTCATGTATTTGACTCCCATATTGAATGAGTTGTATACTAGACTTGTATGAAGGGATTTCTATGGTGTTTAATACTGTTGGGGAATCCATTGGTATTCTGCATATGGTCCCTATATGTCACATCCTGATCTGAACCTTTAACTCCGCCTTTCATATGTCAAAATCGAGCTAGTTATGCAATTTCCCCATAAGCAAATTCAATGAAAGTTACCCTACAACTGTTGCAGACCATAATCCATTTGTAGAACTTAATAAACATGATTAAGGACAGGCATTGATGTCTTATACTCATTCCCATGCTCTGTTCTTAAATTTGGGAGGGTCGTACTTGATTTGGAGAGCTAGTTTGGCCATCACCCTTGGCGGGATTTGAACACAATTTCCTAGTAATTTTGGTCGTTTTGTCATTAGCCCCAAACAAGTTTGCAGAGGTATAAAATTTGATACAAAGTATCCATAAACCACCTTGGGATGTTTTAAGACTCACCATACCATCTCCTTTCAAATTCGGGACCATTTGGTGAAAGTTGGAACCCTCTAGAGTCATGACTAGTTAAGCTCGCATTTTTCCCAACTTGTAATTTTCTCCAAATATCCAAAAAGGGACATTACAATGGTATCAGAGCATGGTCTTGGCACCTATTGAAGTTATGGATGATGGAGATGAATTTAAGAAATGGCTGAAGTCATATTTTAATGATAAGACCAAGCAACTTATGCAAGGATTCGAATTGATGGCTAGCCAACTTAGGGGTAAGCTGGCAGCAGGGGTTAGTAGAAGTTTCCATCATGGAGAGACACATAAGACCATTCATTTTGAATACTTTTATGATTGGTTGAATGAATTTAGGAAAAATAATTCAAATGTGAATTCATTAAGGGACAATCAACAGTCCACAAGTTTGGAAGAGCATGAAATGAGAAAAAATCAGCCTAATTGTGAAAAGAGCCTAGATACACCATTACAGAAAGAAACAGAGAATCATGAAGTGGAGAATCAATTACCTCAAGGTGATTGCAGAGAAGAACATAAAGAGGAAAGTGAATACAAGCACACAATCCTTACTGATGGGGGTTGTGCGAATCAAAGAGAATCTATTGATGGATCATTAAACTATGAAAGAGTACCTACTGATGGGTGCTCACAACTCGATGTTGGTGACATAGAGATCAGATTTGAAAATGTTGTTGAAAGCCAAATTTCTCTAAGCATGAAGATGAAGACCTTGTGATAGATAATGAAGAACCAAAATCAACTCCCCCGTCACCAGTTGAGTTTCAAGAAGTTGATCAAATCAAGAAGAAAGAAGAAGAGGAGGTTCACTCCCATGAACCATCATTCATTGAAGGGTCTTTGAAGATGAGTGAAATGGATATCCATGAGGCCCTTAGCATACTCCATGACACTCAAGCATTGGTATCAAATTCTTGTTGGAAAGTTTCTTCATTGGAGGAGCCATCCTTCCTTGAAGACATGGAGAAGATTCAAAGAGCAATGTGCAACATCAAAGGTAATTTCATGTCTTTGCTTTTTTATAGAAAAAATATCATTGAGCTTAGTGAATGGTTACATGAATCCTACTTGAAGAATAATAAAGATATTCATAAGCTCAAAATTCTAAATGAGCAACTTATTGAGAGGTTGCAAGAAACGTGTTCTTCCTCCTATGTTTCATATTGTCATATGGTAGATTGCTTGGAGGATTCTCATAACATGATGGATCATGAGAAACATGAAAAATTGCAGGTTCTTGATGTGTTTGAAGATGATATTGAAGAGGAACTCGAGTTGCCTCTTGAATATGGGTGCACACCTTTTGAAGAAGTGCATGATTCCACTACCTTGGAACCAACCTATGGGAAAAGTTTTACATTTTTTAGGGAGGTGCATATTACTACCCTTATGGAGCCTTCACATGATGAACATTTTTCACTTTCTAACCCTTTGGGTGAGTTGGTTCTTTCTCCTACATCCTACACTTCCAAATTTTGCAGCATTCATCCTAATGAAGTATGGGTGAAAGGTGTCTTTTTTATAGTGCCACACGAAGAGTATGGAATTTCTCTCTCTCCTTTTGATGATGGCATGATTAGAGAATCATCTTATTTACATTTGAAGTAGCATCCTTTGTTACATTATGATGATACACACCTACATGGGTGCACCTATGATGTTCACTTGAGTCACTTGGAGACTCATGATTTTCCTTGCTCCTTGCCTAGTCCATTTGATGTTGGATGAACTTCATCCCACACTTGGGTGAAGAGATATATGATCGAAGAACATTATTATTGGAAGCAACATCCTCTGTTATTTCATGATTATGTACATATTCATGGGTGTATTGATGAGACTTCCTTGAGCCACTTGAAGTCTTCATGTTTTCTTTGCTCCTTATCTGGTTCATATTTTGGTGGAGGTTCTTCATTCACTTCTTGGATGAAATAAGACATGGTTGATTATATTGATGCACATTATATATTTTTGGAGCAACATTATGGGACATGGGATCCTCACCTATGTCATTGGGGCATATCTGATATAATACTTGATGCATGGGATAATACTTGATGCTTGTGAGGCTGAAACAAGAGCTTGTACAGTTTCTCACATCTGACTCCAATGGTGTAGGAAGCAGATGGTCCTGCAGTCTTGGGAAAAACACGCACATGTCCATCCAGGAAGGACACCCCAAGACCCCTATCCTCGATCATGAAAACTGAAACCAAGTTCTTCTTCATCCCAGGTACATACAATACATCTCTCAAAATCATGGGACTCATGGACTCTCTCTGAAAGGTAATGGTCCCACACCCAACTGCTCTGACAGCAGAGTCATCTCCCAACACTACGTCCACATCAGTCTTTGCCTGTGAAAGCTCGAAGAACATCTCTCGAGCACCTGTCATGTGGCTCAAAGCACCACTATCAATATACCATGTGCTGGAAGTGGATGCACTGTAAGAATGGTCTGTCAACAAGGAATACTCCCTCTCACTATCAACATCTGCACTGTGATGATGGATGCTCTCTCTTTATCAACATGTCTAGTGCAAAGAGAAAACTCTCTCAAATCTAGCTGCAAAATCATCAACCTCTGTCGAAGCTACTGTCAGCTGCTGCTTCTTCTTCTTCTTCTATGGACACTGCCCAGCATAGTGCCCCATCTTCTGACAAGCAAAGAACTTCACAGTGCTCAAATCCTTCTTCTGCCCATCTTGCTACTTGGCTCCACCCATGTTGGGACCCTTCTTGAACTTCTTCCCCTTTGCTGTCAAAGCCACATCCTCCTCATCCTCCCTACTAGTATAAGCACTGCTATGCACAAGACCCCTCCGAGTCTCCTCCTGAACAAAATCATCACATATCTTGTCCCATGTAGGTAAGTTCTCCCTAACTACCAAAGTTTGCACAAACATAGCCCAAGGCTTTGAAACCCCATTCAAAGATGTCTACACTAGCTATGCATTAGGAACAACCTCCCCCACTGCCGCAAGCTCATCTCTCACCTGAGAGACCCTAGTAAGGTAAGATATCACAACCTCCCCTTTGACAATCTTGATGTTTTTCAACTTCTCTCTCAAAACCATCTTCCTATTCTCGTTTGAGCTTTGAAACAAGCTAGTCAAAGCATCTCACATCCCATATGCACGAGTTTTACTCAAAATGTGTGGAATCACATGATCTTTAACTGCATCTAGGATAATCCTCCTGGCTTTAATATCTTTCTTGTTGAAGGCAGCCAAAGCTAACGAATCTGTGGAAGCGGGAATAACAATAGGATGAGCAGTAGCGTTTTTGACTACCTCATCCCACAACTCATTTTCCTCCAACACAAGCAATATCCTAGCTTTCCATGGGACAAAATTCCAAGCCCCATCAAGCCTATCCTCCATCCTAAGTCCAGTAGCCATTATCTCTGCAAAGTTCAAGTTCCAACAAGGTGTTGCCCATTGTCAAAAGAAATTTACTAGGTTCTGGAAATTATTGTCTGTCTGCAATAATTTTAATTTTCTGCCCAACCTTGTTCTGATACCATGAAAGTTTTCTCAGTTTTCAGCCCCCTACCGGTTTCAATGTCAAAATTTTAAATGTTTAATGCCCAACCCAGTTTTCATGTAGGATGGAAAATGCACAATATTTTTAGACAAATAAAACACTGCTGAAACTCACTTTTAATGACAGAAAATTAAATAATAAATGCACACCATAAATTTCAAACAGAGAGATATTTGGCAAACTTGCCCAGGAAAAACCCACAAGGGGAAAACCTGTTACGAGAGAGATTTTTATTTTCAGGGAAAAATTACAGCAATACTCAGAAAAATTTCAGACCAACTTATCTCAACCAGAGAAATTTTTCTGTCTCGTTTTCCATGCCAAACAGGAAAAATCAAACTCAAAAATGTTTGTTGTAGTTGCCTCGAAAAATGTGCTATTGTACAGATTGTACAACTTGTTGTACTATCTGTCTCAAAAACTATGCCACAAAAAATTGCCTCGAAATTCATGCATGCTGGTTTGCCTCAAGATTCGTGCCCAGATATCTTCTCGAAAACTGTGCCTTAAAACCACCTCGAAAATCGTGCATGTACCTTCTTCCTTGAATTATGTGCACTGTATTGATTCCATACAGTACAGCCTGTACGGACATGCAGCAATAAATGGTGGTCTCGAAAACCGTGTTGATTGAACTCCTCGAATATCGTGCCCTGCTTTTGTTGTACTCTTCCTCGATTTGTGTGCCCTGGAAAAATGGTTGCTGCTATTTTTCTTCTCTCTCAGAAAACGGGTCTGCTCTCTCTCATCTCTCTCCCTCACTCGCGTCTCAAAAGAGAATGGAGCAACCGAATCCGGTTGTCCGTTAGTAGTCGAATCCGACTATCATTTTAAATAATGAAATATGAATAATATATTAGATGATGGGTAAAATGTACAATAAACTCGCCTTTTATAGGCTTGAGCGTGAAGGGTTATACCCTTTCATATAATTGACTAATCTATTTTAATAATTTATTTTATATTCATTACATTGCCACTCCCTTTAAGGAAGCTTTGTCCTCAAAGCTTAAGTATTTTCCTAGTGTCGTTCTTCATTCTGACTCGGAGTCGATAGAATCAGACGAGGTCTCTTGTGCAGAGACTTGCACTTCCTTTCCATTGATGATTTTGCACTGTATTGTCTCATTGTTCCTACATTTGTGACCAGGGGTCCAATCATCACCGCATCAACGACATATGTTTTTCGTCTTTTTCTTTTTATTATCAGAGTAACCGTTAGATGACTTTGATCTGTTTTCCAATTCATAGGTGTATGATTGAGGTTTGTGGCATTGATGGTCGGGAGACCAAATATCTGCACAGTACCTACATTGTCTCTTTTTCTTGTCGATAATGGCCATCACCTTTTGTTTTTATTCCTTCCAATTTGCGTTCTGCAGCTTTTGCTTTACGTCTTGCTACTTCTACATTAGGTATGTCATGTAACTTTCACTCTTTTTGGAGGTGTGGTTTAAGACCTCCTAAATAGGTTTCCAGTCTTTGCTTGTCAGACAACCAAAATACTCGTGTTGATAAGGATTCCCATTGATGAGTGAATTCCTCAACGTTTCCGACTTGCTGTAGTCTGGTAAGTTTACTGAAAAATTCATCTTCTTTGATTCCTTGAAACCTATTAAAAAAATCATTTTTGAACAAGTTACAGGTGTAGGTAAAATTATCTCTCTTCCACCATAAGTACCAATTATAGGCGTACCCTTCCATATGCATTGACGCATATTTCACCTTCTCCTCGTCAGATTGAATGTTGTAAATGTCGAAGTATTCTTCTGCTTTGTTTAGCCAAGCAACGCATTGGTCTTCACTCCCATTGTATTTCGACAACTCTATTTTTGCCTTAAGTGGGTACACTTTGTAAGGGCGACGTTGATTTCCTTTTGCCTTATGGTTTGATGGTGGCTCGAAACTGCTGGACGATGAAAGTGACATCTGAATTGCTTCGTTGTTGGCGTTGATTTTTAGTTTTTCTTTTCTCTACTATCTTACTTATAGCGTCTATTTTGTTGTTTAATCGTGCCTCCATATCTGGTAGTACTTGTGTTTCTATCTCTTGCTTAAGCGTCGCATTGTTAATCTTTATTTCTTTTTGCAATTCTTCTTAATTCTTTGCGAGAGTTTCCTAGGTGACAACATGAAATGAGGCATCTAGCATGTCTGGACTACTGACGTGGCCCGGACTGGGTATGAACCTTTGTAACATCTCGAATAATGTATTATGGTTCTGCGTCATGGTGCTCATGTTGTGTGGTATGGTGTTTATGTTTTGCGTCATGGTACTCATTTTTTCATCCAAGTCTTTTTGTTTTTCGTTCAGGATGTCAAGTTTGTCGTCGAGCCTCCTTTCTAGTACCACAACAAGCTTGTCTTTGAGTAATGTATTGTTATTTTGCATATTTTCCTTCACGCATTTTAGGTCAGCAGCAAGAGACTTTATGTCTTTCTCCATTTTTTCCGTTTGCTCTTTTAGCTCCGCCGTGGTCTTGGACCTTGTATGCAGAGGTGTGTATTTCCACTCTATTTTGGCTAATAATATATTAATTAATTATTATTATTATTCGTAAACTATACAAATTATTGTATATAATTGTTTTTTTTTTAAACAAATATTATAATAATCAATATAATATTTGGTTTTTTTTGAAATATATTATATTATAAAATGTTTGAAATAATATATTATATATTATATTATATTATGTTATAATATAGTATTTTTTTTGCAGATTAGCGTGGAGGTGGATGGGGGCGACGACGCTGTGACGACTGTGAGAAGGTTGCGAGAGGGAGCGACAACGTTGGAGAGAAGGCACAGGAGGGGAGGTCGGATGGTGGTGGAGGGCACAGAAGCACGAGGGCAGGAGGACGAGGTGAGGGGTTTGAAGACGCAGAGGAGCAGAGGAACTCAACGGTGGAGAGGATCTAATCGGTGGAGTGGCTGCGGGTGGTAGTGAATCCCACTGGTGGATGATGGTAGCAATGTGGAGAAGCTGCGTGTGGGAAAAAGATGTGGCCGGAGTGAGGGATGTGAGGGATATGGAGGTGTGCGGTGGGAGGATGCACAAGAGCGTGGAGCAGGGTCGTTGGCGGGGGAATGAGGCGGCCGGGAAAAGATGAACGCGGCGGGTGTTGGAAGATAGCTAGTGAGCAAGCGGCGCGTGGAAGCAGGTGGACGCGCAGAGGAGCAGGCGATTGGAGAAGTGGGGGGTTGGAGAAAGGCAGCAGGGAGAAGAAGTTGGGTTTTTTTTGTTTCTTTTTTATTTGGACAGGGTTTGGGATTAAGTGACAGGTGAAGAAATGGAGCAGCGGAGGAATAGAAAATTGATGAGCCGAGTCCGAGCTCAAGGAGGGATTGATGAGCCGAGTCCGAGCTCAGAGTGCAGGAGCGAATCCGCTCTGATACCAAATGGAGCAACCGAATCCGGTTGCTCCATTTGGTAGTCGAATCCGACTATCATTTTAAATAATGAAATATGAATAATATATTAGATGATGGGTAAAATGTACAATAAGCTCGCCTTTTATAGGCTTGAGCGTGAAGGGTTACACCCTTTCATATAATTAACTAATCTGTTTTAATAATTTATTTCATATTCATTACAATGAATGTGATTTGCCTTTCCTTGCCTTTTTGGTGAAAAACCTAGGGCAAGTGAATGGTCTTCTAATCCAACAGTTGAGATTGGCTTAGATGAGTGGATGAGATTAAATGATCATTAAATCTCATTTAAAAATAATTTCACTCACCTCACTTAAATTTTTCCAAAAAGTGACTTTAATCTCTAAAGTCAAATTAAATGCTCATGTCAAGTCATTTAATGCAAGGGTCACTTTATTTCTCCCTTTTAAGTGACTAAGGAAAAAGTCACCTAGGGGAACACTTCATAGGTAAAAGAAGTATTATACAAATGCATTAAGCACATGGTCTCTGATCCCAGTAAACAAGATGAGATACACAACAAGCTCTTGCATTTCAATGAGAGTATTGGTAATTTTGGCATGGCTATGGCTATACAAAGTAGAGCAAAAGATCCACCAGGTAAGTAATTAGAAAGTCTTTAAATAATATTATGCATGGCAATAATTGAGTCAAACTTTTAAACGCATTTGTTAAATCTTCTTTGTCTTTACATGTAGCCTATTGGTGGTAGCAATTTGGTAGCCAATGCCCTGAATTGCATAAGTCTGCAGTCAGATGTTGAGCCAAACATGCAATAGTTCTGAGTGTGAACGCAATTGGAGTGTTTTTAGCGTATATAAACCAAGAAGCGAAATTGTTTAGTGCAAAAAAGGATTAATGATATCATATATGTTCAGTATAACCTTAAGCTGAGGCATAGCCAATTATTGAACAAGCCCCCTGAATCCAACACCATACACATGGATGATGTTGATCTCTCATCAGATTGGATTGTGGAGACTCAGCCAACAACATTTGGCAATAAAGACTTTGGATCCAATTCCACATCAACGTGATGAGAATATTGATGTTGGACAGGTGCCTTCTAGATGAAGGGAATCAAGCTAGGAGGCCCAATCTGAATCCCCATGTTGAGTCTAGTCATGTTGAGGATGTAGATGATGACTCATACTCTGAGTCTGAGGCCTCTGAGCTTGAGTTTGAGCACGAGGATTCAGAGGATTTTGTTATATGATTAAATTGTGTAGTCTTGAATCTTTAGTACTTTACTATCTAGTGTAGAGTTATTTTTGGAGACAATAGGTCATTTAAAGCCTCTTTGTTGATGTATTTTGATTCAAATATGAAGTGCACTTGGTGTTATTTTGGTTGTATACACTTTACTTGTTGTATATATAATAAATTTTGCAAATTTGTGTATAATGGTTTGGATTCACATGGATACATGAATATATATATATATATATATAATTTTTCAAAGTTTGAATATTTTATGTATTTTTGGTGGACCCGTTTTGTGATTCGGTTTTTTCCAGGTTTCGGTTTCTAGAGTCAACCAGTTCGATTCTAGTAACGTTGCCCCAAACATGTTGTAAACACTTTCGAAGTGACCCCAAAAGCTAACACTGCATACAAAGAGACTACATTATAATATATATTGATTGTTTAGAAGGGCAAATGCAGAGTCTTAATACAAAGTCCTTTGTTTCTTCTAGAGGTAGTTATTGCAAAGACTTAGAGTGACATAAAATAGAATATGAAAACAACAAAAACATGACATAAAGGGATATATACTAACGACACTAACCTCAATGTGTCTACAACTAGAGGATATCATGAACGTCAGATTCTTAGAATGATCAGCTAGACATGAAGTGGCTAGAACCTACTAGATCCTCCCTTATGTGTAAGACATATAAAGCAAAAGCACTGGAGAGAAACAGAAGCCGGCTTTTATATTCTATGGAGGGTGAAACATCCGAGGCATAGTTGGATACTGAAACAATCTCTGCCAAGAGATAGGAGCATTCAGTAGAACCAATAGACTTGACTTCAAATAAATGTATGGGGCAAAGTTCTCATGATATTTGCATCCTACCTTTCCACTTCAGGAACCATGTGAATAGAAAGTGGACAGCCTGGGAGATCCAGATGAGAAATCAGTTAAAAGGAACCTCTTATTGCCACTAATTGGTTTTGTTCAGTCCAGTTTAGTCAATTTAGTTATTGGAAAACTACGGGTTCTCTCTTCTTCACTTTATATTGCTTCAAATGAATGATGGATAGAATGCCAGATTGTAATTTGTTTGTCAATGCAAGACTATTGCTTGTAATATATAGTATATACCATGCATATGCAAGTGGTGAACAACCAAGATTAAGAGCAACATCAGACTGTTATTTGAAACCTAACAGAAAACTGGAGATCATTAGTGTTCTCTACACAAACCATATTAGCCATGCAATTTCAATCATCAAGAAATAAAGCCTCACAGGTCCTGTCATGGGAAACTTTTACAAAATATATCTTCAAACTTCAAAATGCAATTTGATTGAAAGAGTATAGTAAAACATTACATCAATTTCTTTGTTATTGCTCCTATAGAATTTTCCCTTTGAGTCTTAATGTTTGGGCAGATTGAGATTTTACTTAAAAGAATTAGAGTAGAAAATAAGTTTGCTGCCAACCTGTTTTTAACAAATATTCCTTGAATAAGAACAAGGACTTGAAAGGGATGTTACCTTTGATAACTTTCCCCTGCCCTATTGTGAATGTGAAAGGCTTCTGCCCTGGATCTTTTGTGCTGTGGAAAAAACAATGAATAACAACACTAAGATTCCTACAATATAGAATTAGAATACGCATTTGTGATCATACCTAAACTTAGCAAAGTATTATATTTTATTTTAACAGCAAAAAATAAAAAAATAAATATGGGTATCAAAAAACTTACCTCCAGAATTTCTGAGACAGATCCTCATTCTTACCTACATTGTGAATAAAACCCAAGAAAATAAGACATAAATTTATAGCTATATTTATCAACGCATAAAAGTAAAACTTAAAAGAGCAAATTAATAGGACCCTTGCATGTATTTCTTCTATGTCCATGCATTTCTACTTCAAAATATTTCAACTTCAGTTATAGTATGAGATGCTGAAAATTTGCAGGATATAAACAACACAAGTTATTAAACTCACGTTACATGTTTGAACTTTAATATGGTTGGAGCACCCTGCATTCTTGCAAGATCGCCCCCATCCTGATATTCAAGGTGTGATATGCATATGACAGATCCCTACTTTGGTTCCCCAGTTTACATAGTTTTTAAGCCACCTCAGATTACTAAGTGTCCTGATAAATATCTTTACCTAGGTTAACCTACATTGGATCCCCCTTACAGTCCAAATCAACATCATTCACGTAATGTCTTTAGGTTTCACTCCAACTGAAGATTGAAATAGCCATTCAAGTTCTTTCCATTGTTACTGGAACTGGCAAAAGCGGCTGGTCCAACCGGTTTGGGTGTTTTTTGGTCTGGTTCACTGTTTCTGACCAGAAACGGCCGGTTCAGTACCGAATCGGCCAGTTCATGATCCGGCCTTAAATCCCTGCACCAGCCGGTTCTGTACGGAACCAGCTTTAAATGCCTGAACCAGTCGGTTTTGTACTAAACCGGCTAGTTTTGTACAAAGTCTGTATGCCATGGTTTTGAACATGAAAAATTTTAAAGAAAAGGGTGAACCCTCGACCCTAGTAATCATCAGTAATAATAAATTCTTAAAGTAAAAGTGGCATTCTCCTTAATAAAAGATAAGGAGAATGCCACTTTTAAATTTTTAAAATTAAACAAAAATAGTTTCAGGATGTTTGAGAGTGACTCCAACCTCATCAGACTTCATATGCAAAAGGTAGAAATTTAGATCCCATTCAGAATTCAACAGAACAGTTTTCAGGATTTCAAAATTGCAACGTTTCGACTGGATTCGATCATGTCTGAGGGTATGGGATTGCCATTTAATCAAACACATCAACCACTCTGTATACCTTGATGCTGGTGGTGTTGACTGTTGAACCCCTCTGTCATGACTTTAATAAAAATGTAGGCTTCACTTAAGCATGTGAAGCCTTTTCTACCTTATTTTAACACTTGGATTAGAAAGTTTCATCAAAATTGTAAGGTGTTGAGCCTTGACTAATGTCCTTGGAGGATCAACATTTGACATTCAAGGTAGAGGCAAGGGCTAGAGCCTAGAGGAGGAAGGGGCATATTGTGCTATTGATCAATGACAAATAGGATCCCAATATACGCAATGATTTTGACGATATGTAGTTATTTGTTGTAGCATGAATTTTTTTGGACTCTAGAGGCCATTAAGAGCATCTTTGTTTATGTATTTTGCGTCAGGTATGGACTGCACTTAACGCTATTTTGGTTATATGCACCCTTGCTTGCTATATACATGAGAAACTTTGCATATTTGTGTAAAATGGTTTGGATTCATATGGATGCACATGAATATTTATGGTTTTTTTTCAAAAATTGAATAGTTTAAGTATCTTTTGATCAACCAATTTTTTGGTACGGTTACAGTCCGGTTAAGATTTTTGGGCTTGACCAGTTAGATGACCAATCCGGTTCTGATAACATTGGTTCTTTCCTTTTAGTAGAAATAATCTGCTTCAGTTATTCCAACATTCCGGAGAGAGCTTTGGGAAATTCGTCGGCAATCAGCCCCAGCGAACAGCATGCTACCATCACTGCATTCCTCATGGCCTCAGGGGGAGGATCCGATCCTCCTACACCCCCCTCTTCTCCGGTCCCTCCTGAAATCTATGCTTTCAAGTGTCTTATTGCTGCACAAGGAAAGCATTCAGCAAGCTCGATCCAGCAGAAACTTGTTAAAAAACTTGCCAACATCCCCACGGTAGCTCTCCCGAAGGAGCGGCCCTACAAACAGCCTTAAATCTCTCAGAACAAGGACTCATCAAACAATTCACCGGTTTATGGCCTTCCCCAAAAACCATGGAAGCCACTCATCTCAAAGGAAATCTAAAGTCACCTGATTGGGAAAGGGTATTTTGTCTTTGTATTTGAAAGCTCAGCAGATCGGGATCTAATATTCAGAAACAGGCCCTACTTCATGGGACCACAAGGATTGTACTTGAACAAATGGACCCCCGATTTTGATCCAAATCAGGATGTCCCTTCGGTGGTGATTGTTTGGGTTCGGCTCCCTCACCTCCCTCTACACTGTTGGAACCCGAAATCTCTGGAGGCTATTGGGAATACCCTAGGAAGATATATTGATCAGGCTGAAAGACGAGATCAATACAACTGCTTTAGGATATGTGTAGAGGTGGATCTCAAAATAGGCCTTCCAAAAGCAATAAACATAACCATTTCTGACTGGTCTCACATTCAAGAGCTAGATTACGAGCAGCTTCCTTTCAAATGTAGATACTCTCACGAACACTGGCACTTTGCTAGGCATTGCAAAAAAGGAATAGGAAACTCTTGAAAACTCTAAAGGAGAACAGTGGAAGCAAGTTCAGAAACAGGCTACGGCAAAACCCAATTCGAATACCAAAGGGAAAGGAAACCCACCAGGGAACGGGAAACTCCTTGCTGGGAAGGCCCATGCAAGCAACAAACCTCCTCCTAAGGCAGAAGCCTGAAGAAACCAATACGAACTTATAAGCGTTCAGGATGCTCAATCTGAACCTGAGGACAAGGAAAACGAAGAACAACAGGAAAAAGAAGAAGGGGAACTACTAGCGCATTTGCAACCCACCAACTTGACTACTTTTTCCCCTAAAAAAAGGTTCCTCGTCACCTTCATATGCTGATATGATAAAAAGAAAGCCTCCATAAACAGTCTCTTCCTCAAAGGAAGACAGCTTGGAGAGATCCAACAAGAAAACAGGAAGGAAATCTAACAAAGAAGCAAGAGAGGAGGAGGCTGAAAAACAAAAGATGCAAGGTTGTCAGAGCACCATAGACATGGCCTACAACAGAAGTACCAGGAAGAAGGCCCACCACCTTCCTTTCCAAGTAATGATTCTAGTCTCTTGGAATTGCAGAGGTCTAGGGAACCCTTCAAAACCAGATGCAGGTAAAGATCTTCTCAAAATTAACCTTCCAGACATCCTCTTGCTCCAAGAGACCAAAATTGATGAGGAAACTCTACTCCTATTAAGCAGAACCAAATGGAAGAAGAATGTTGGGAAAGCGATAAGTGCAAGAGGCTCCTCTAGAGGGCTAGCAACTTTGTGGTCTCAGGAGGAATTCACCTTGAAAAACTCCTTTGCTACACAAAAGTGGATCTTCACTGAACTGTGTCACCTGCAAAGAAAACTAACTTTTGCTCTCTTCAACCTTTAGGTGCCTGTCCACTATGTAAAAAAAAGGACTACTGGAATACACTTGCAGATTTTATAGAGATCTACACCCCTGCAAACATTATCCTAGTAGGAGACTTCAATCTAGTGATGCATCCAAAAGAGAAAAAAGGAGGAAACAAAGGACGAGACCCATGCTTCGTTTTGTGGAAAATTTGATTCAACAATGGGATCTTGTCGATATTAAGCCCAATCGGGGAAGATACACTTGATCCAATAATAGAATCGGAGCACACCGTATTGCAGCGCGTCTTGACCGATTTTTAATCCAAAGTTCTATTTTTTTAGAAAGAAAAATAATTTTCTCAAACATTCTGCCCAAATTTGCTTCAGATCATAGGCCAATACTCTTGCAATTAAAAGAAGAGGAAGATCTAGTACCAATTCCATTTCAATTCATCCCACTATGGATTGAGAAGGAAGGCTTCTGGGATACAGTTTCCAAAGCTTGGAATTCCCCTATCAAAGGCTCCCCGAGCTTTGTTTGGGAACAAAAGCTAAAACTCACAAAATATGCTTTAAAGGAATGGATTAAAAAAGACTTCAAAACCCCCTCCTTCTTCAAAAAAGAAATTGTGCATGAACTGTCTTCTCTGCAGATGGAGCTTGAAGAAAAAGACATCACTCCTTCTGACTTAGCAAAGGAGCAACAAGCTCAATCCCATGTTTTCCGAACTCTCCGCCAAGAGGAAGAATACTGGAGATTGAAATCTCGCAGTCTGTGGTTACAGGCAAGTGATCGCAACACCTCCTTCTTCCACAAGCAAGCCAAAGCCATACAACATCACAACCACATCTCTGAGATCACTCCTTTAGAGGGAGACACAATCAAGGGGTTTGAAAAAATCAAGGAGGCTACAGAATCTCATTTCCATGCCTTGTATACGGATAATGGTCATTCAAATGAGGAGGTAAACGTTGATTTCCTTACCCATAGTCCTATTTTAGTAAATTCCGATGACAATCATTATCTCTTGAATCCATTCTCTGAAGAAGAAATCATTAATGTAATATATGGAAAATGGAGCCAGACAAAGCCCCGGGTCCGAATGGATTCACAATCCATTTTTACAAAGTTTGTTGGCTAATAATCAAAGTTGATCTCGCTCGAATGATTAGATGATTTTGCCAAAAAGCAAAGATAGGAGGTTGTACCAACTCCACTTTCCTTGCTTTGATTCCCAAAGAAACGAACCCTGGCTCTTTTGCTAGGTTCAAACCCATCTCGTTATGTAACGCCTCTTATAAAACTATTTCCAAACTCCTGGCTAACAGAATCAAACCCTTGCTTGATAAACTGATCTCTCCAAATCAGGGAGGCTTTGTAAAAGGAAGACAAATCATGGATAATGTGATTTTAGTTCAAGAAGCTATACACTCCAGCAATCTTAGAAAAGAAAAAGGTATGCTCATAAAACTTGACATGGCAAACGCCTTCGATCAAGTTAAGCACTCTTTTTTATACCTAGTTCTTTCTTCCTTTGGTTTCAGTAAAGATTTTATAAGTTTGATTAAAGCCTGCACTGATAAGCCTTGGATAGCTCCTTTAGTCAATGGAAGGCCGATAGGTTTCTTTCAAGCTACAAGAGGTATCCGTCAAGGGTGTCCTCTTTCCCCATTCCTTTATATTTTGATGTTTGATACCTTGAGCAAGAAGCTGGATGTTAAAAGAGAAGATGGGAAAATACCAAGAATTCATTTGGAGAAGGGCCTCCCTTCTCTAAACCACACCATATTCGTTGATGACTCTCTTTCTAGGAGGTGCCTCTTTAAAAATCGCCAGAACCTTCAAAGCTCTAATACAAAATTACTGTCAAGTTACAGGTGCCATGGTAAATAAGAGAAAAAGTGCAGTCTACGGTTGGAATGTTGATCAAACTACAATCCTTCGAATCACCCATGTTTTGGAATTTATAGGGTACACTTCTTGGGAAAAAATAATTTATTTGGGCCTCCCTCTCTCCTTAGGATCTGTCAAACCTACGCTTTGGGCAGAAGTCCTCAGCAAAATTAAAAGCAAAATCATTGCCTGGGGAGGTCACTGGCTCAACTATGCAAGAAAATTGGTTATGGCCAAATTTGTCCTTTCATCTCTCCCTCTTTATCAATCCTCCATGCTCTTAGCTCACAAGTCAATCATGGATCAAGTCTCTCGACTTATCAAAGACTTCCTATGGAAAGGAGGAAAAGGAAATCAAGATAAAATCCATCTTGTAAGCTAGGACATTGTCAAAAGACCTCTGACTGATGGAGGATTGCAGGTAAGAGACCCTCGCCTAGCAAACATGGCCCTGGGCGGGAAAATCCTTTGGAATTTGTTCTCCAATCGGGCTCATCCTATTAGTAAACTCTTGAGGAAAAATTACTTAAAAGGGACCACAATTCGCAACATGCAAGTCGACAAAATTCCCAAAGGCACTTCGGTTTGGAATCTTTGCAGACCAGGAATAAGGTTTTTTTGTCAACAAATGTATCACATCCATGGTAATGGACTTAAAATCCAGCTTAGGACGGACAACATCAAAGGTCTTCCTCCGCTTGAGAACTCAATTCCCTCAAACCTCAGGATCTGGCTCAACCAAAGAGGTTTGAATACTCTAGCAGACATTTCTCAATGGGATAACCATGGGCATTGGCTGACGTGGACACTTCCAGAAGTCCCAGACCACCTTCTACCACAGAAGAACCTCTTCCTTTCATCTCTTACAGGCCTCGCACCCCTACACCTTCATATTAAAGATGAGTGGGGCTGGGGAAAAACAAGAAACTACATTGCAACCCAACGTTTTAGAACACTTCAAAGCAGCAAGGCACCTATCCACACTCCATCTCTCTGAAAAATAGTTTGGAATATGTTTGGCCTCCCCAAAATCAATTTCTTCATATGGCTCCTAATGCATAGAAAAATCTTAACAGGTGAAAATATGGTTAAACGTGGCTTCTTGGGACCTCATCGCTGTTCTCTTTGTTTTAGCAACTTGGAAACCATAGATCATCTCTTTGTGGATTGTCCCTTCGCCCTCTCTATGTGGACTGTTTCTCTTCAGGATCTGAATATCCCTCCCCTGCCCAGATCTCAATCGTGCATTTATTCTCTACCTGGCAGAACCATTCTCCTACATCCCTTCCCAGCAAGCCGCTTTGGAATAACATTTGGTTGACCCTGCCAAAAATCATCTACTGGAAAATCTGGTTAGCTCGGGATAATACCATCTTCAATAGCCAACGCCAAAGTAAAAGCACTTCTCATGGAAACGATAAGGATTAAGATGAAAGATCTGCATTCCCTTCTAGCTGCAACAGATCACCCCTGGATTAGAAATTTAGATCCTTAAAGCCCTACAAGAAGATATCAATTGGCAAGCAAGCCAGCATGGGCCCTCAGGCAACCGGATTTGGATTTTCAGCGCTGGTGGAAATACCAAAATATAGCTACCTTATTCTTTGACGGGGCTTCCAAGGGGAATCCTGGAGCTACTTGGGTTGGCGGGGTAATCTTCTCTCCTGAAGGAATTCTTGACATTAGTTTCTGTTGGGATTCAGGCAATTGCACAAACAATCATGCTGAATCTCTTGCCCTTCTCAAGGGATGTCAGTTGGCTCTGGTCGAGGGAATCACAAAGGTGCAAATATTTCAGGACTTGCAAGTTCTGATAAAAATCCTGCATTCTGGGAACCATTTTGGAAACATGATCCTAGAACGAATACGCAGAACTCTTCAATGTTTCTCCAAGTACCAAATTTTCCACATTCTGCGCAAATCAAACCAAGCCGCAGATAAGATGGCTAATCAAGGCTGCAAGTTAGAACAAGGTCTTTTAACTTTAAATGATGACCACATTGCCCTGCATCCCATCCCATGAGCTGGTGGGCTCTTTGCCGCCTTGCAAAAAAGGAATCCGGGCAATGTAGAAGATGAGATCCAGGCGTCAACGTGTGGGCTTGTGAAATCGAGTTTGTGAAATCAAAAGATGTGTAGACTCAGAGGCTATAATCGCCTCACTCCACGCTTTTGGTATTGACTCCATTCTTCTGAACCACAGTTTCATTCGAATGCTATCCTAAGAGACTGAAGCTTGACCTTCTTCTGCTTGGCAGTGATTGTAAGCCAATCTGTTCTAAAAAGTGGCACTGATGCCCCTCTCACTGGATTTGTAAGCCGTTTAGATGGTCGTCTTAGATGGTAGTCATTGGCATTTGTAATCTGGTTTATGGT
>LPNX010306749.1:641355-697172 GCA_001517045.1 Pseudotsuga menziesii | reverse complement strand
CCCCCCCCCCCCCCTCCCCCCTGCTCCCGAAGCTCACTCCCAAAACGCTCCCAGTTTTGGGAGCACGCTCCAGAGGCTCTCCCTGCCTCTCTCCTATACTAGGTTGATCATTTGATGACAATGTTATGGTACGTCCCTTCTTTGCCAAGCTCCTATCAACAAACAGGACATCTACAGGATACTTGTATTAATGCACAGGCCCATCCTTCAAGGAGAAAAGGGCCAAAACCAAAACCAAAAAGTTGGCAATTTCCAGAGCAATTGAAACCCGATGGTGAAGGTAATCAAGATGAAGAATTACAGCAAACAGCAGATTCAGAGAAGTCAATAATGCCTATCTAGAAATGACGAATGAGGAAAAAACGTTCTCCGTGGAGGCTAATCTTGGCAGATTGGTTGAACAGAAGTCTACAGCAGTGATGCCAAGGTATGTCACATATATTATTTATTACACCTAGTATAGGGAGCAAATTTTGATTGAGGATCAATAATCTGTAGCACACCAAATGGCACAGTTCAAAAATACAAGAAGATATTTCATGTCTTATCTGGTTTTTACCTTGCTTTTCTGCAACATATTTGTGAAGCTACCCATAAATCCTAATATAGACACTAGCCAATGTCAGGTATTTAGTGCAGTTATGGTAGCCAGTGCTATGGAGACATAAGGCCCCATTTCATTTCTATAAGGTTTAAGATGTGTTTGTAATTGTAAGTAGATTCGGCAAAATGTTCATTGGCAAAGAGCTAGACCACCAAACACGAAAGCCAAGAGATTTCAAAGATGAAACGGGTTAATATTTTTATGAGGAACAATATACCTACACTCTAGTATATGGCTCTTAAGGTAAACCCTACTATCTGCCAAGGTTCATTTGCCACAGGTTCTTCCTAGCAAAATTCAACAGCCTTACTCAAGTTTCGAAGGTTGAAATAAAGAAGTGGCTGATTGATTTCAATGTGGAAAATGTGTGGCACTATAGCTAGAGAACAGTATGCTAATCTCCCTGGCATTATAGATGAGTTGATTGCAATAAAAGTGAAAGGACCGCTACAGGTTCCATTTGTGGATAAATTAAAGATTTGGTAAGCCAAGTTGATGTTGTAGCCACCAGGGTCACATAAAAGAAACAATTATGACAGTTTGGTCACTTTCAGAGCCTTAAACTTTCCTCTCCAACTATCTATTGATGAAATGACAACGAAAAGAGGATATTTTTGCCCCCACAATTTTGTAAGCAAAGCAATCCAAGATTTCTCTTTAACCCACTTCCTCTCTAGCTTTGTCTTTCGCAATGTTGTTTTCATGTTTATTATTATGCAAACAGGACACTAAATAATCTTTCCTTCTTTTCTACTTCCAAAATTTCCCCTTTATTTGAGGCCTGTGGGAGCCCCATCCATACTCGAACGAGTAAATGCCTTTTCAAATTCTCGTTTATCATGTCACTGAATCTTTAAAATGCCATAAGGTAGCACTGTTTCAGGGTTGTACAGCAACTAGTATTGGGATTAAATTTTGATAATTTTATAAGTTTCACCAGAGGGCCATCAAAGATTATATTGTTTTGATGACTTTTGCCTTTAAAATTTGTAAGCAATCTTTTTAACATGAAGTCTTTTTCAGTCAAATTCCGGTAAAGCAAACAGTCGAGAGGTGTTTCGTTTGCTTGGCGGCCCAAAATCAAAACCTGATGCTCCTGGGAGGCAACATTTAAATCCAACCATGCTAAGGGTTGGTGCGGTCCAGGCCGGGTGCGATCCCCGGGTGATTTTGACGGCTTAGATGCCCCTGGCTCATGGTTTCTCAGACCAAAGGTTCACCCAACAAGTCACAGGGCACTCGAACATACAAAAAAAAACATGAAGTCTTTTTCAAACCCATCTGATATTTAAGGATTACAATCCTTTAGAGCTTCTCTAAAAGATCTCCCCACCATTCTGTGCTTATTTCTTCTGCTATTTCTTGGATTATCTGTTGTTTACTGTTACAACAATATCTAGCACCCACAGAAGCACCAAGGTGATGCTTTATGTAACTCAAAAAGGCTTCCCACTGTCACCTCAGCAGCTCTTTCCCACACTTTAGGTTACTTCTTCTCCAACACAAAGGGGGCTTCCCTACAATTGTTAAGGCTATGGAGTGGGGGCTCAAGGTGAAGTTTGAAGAGTAAGCCCTAACAAAACAAGGGTTGTAGTATACTATATGAAATGGCAATGGGAAAGAAATAATGGGAAAAGGAGAACAAGGAAATGAAATGAGATTTGAATGAAACCAATGCCTATCAACCTAATAGGCCAATGGAGTCATGAAACATTGCATGAATGAAAGAACTAGTTTGTTACAATTACAATCAACTACTTACAAATCATCCCAAAATAGTAGCAATTGTTGATCCAAGAGTAAACCAAAGCATTTGTAAAACAACCACGTCATAGCGCTAGCATCAACCATCCATAAGAACCAAAAGATATACATTAACTCTTAGTGGGGTTTCTGCCCCAATTCAAACATGAAAAATAAATGAGGAAGAGGCTCTCTTATACAGGAGAGCATCTCAAATTCCTTTACAATAAAATAATGATAAAGTCCTTAAATCTAGCCTAGGGTGGAGTAAGCAACTCAAAACACTCCACTGACCCTAAAAAACTCTAACAAGATCCACAAAATGGGGTGGTCAAAACCACAAGTACAACATCCAAGATACAAAAGGCCCAAGAAAGAGGGCACCTCCATCAAATGAGGAAAGATAACAAGTAGACATCCCAAACATAGCCTCCAAAGGCTCTTCAAAAGGTAGGAATCCATGGAAAAGGCCTAAAAAGGTGGAGCTCTTTTTCAATAAGGTGAGCACTCTCCATAAAAAGGCCCCAAAAGGCATGCACAGAAAAAATACAATATGGCTCTCTAAACGACAGTTCTGGAATTGCAAACTTCCTCAATATTTATCAAATTTTCTATTATAACCACCTTTCAAAAATCCCACAACCACTCTACATATAATAAAGTTGAGATGGCACAATTCTTGGCACTCTATCAAAAGATAACTGCCCCCGATTCTAGGATACCCCTTCAAAAAACGTTCCATCAAAAATGGCATAGATGTGTATGTAAACAACAACCCTCCAAAGGATGGGTTGTCATCAAGGAATACCAACAAATGTGTGTAGAACAATCCAATCATAAAGCATATACAAGTATCCCAAAAATAGGGGCAGCTTCACTAATGATGCATAAATAACCAAGTGGAAACCCTCCAAAAGGGAACAGCCCCTCCTAAAATAGTTCAACCCATGGTTAAGATCTCCTCCAAGTGGCAAAGTGCATGAACATATGTGAAATAAAACACATGTACTAAAAGATGACCAAATTGCCTCAACATGTGTTCCACCATGCCAACTCATCAAAAGATAACTGCCCCCGATTCTAGGAGACCCCTTCAAAAAACGTTCCATCAAAAATGGCATAGATGTGTATGTAAACAACCCTCCAAAGGATGGGTTGTCATCAAGGAATACCAACAAATGTGTGTAGAACAATCCAATCATAAAGCATATACAAGTATCCCAAAAATAGGGGCCGCTTCACTAATGATGCATAAATAACCAAGTGGAAACCCTCCAAAAGGGAACAGCCCCTCCTAAAATAGTTCAACCCATGGTTAAGATCTCCTCCAAGCGGCAAAGTGCATGAACATATGTGAAATAAAACACATGTACTAAAAGATCACCAAATTGCCTCAACATGTGTTCCACCATGCCAACTCATCAATACAATAATATAACCATGCCTCCACGTGTGCCAAGAGAGGGCGCTCAAGGAAGATGATGGGTCAAATCACTAATACTCCTCAGGATCACCATCATTCATAAAAATATGTCACAACATGGCCCCAAAAAACAAAATTGGATGACCATAAAGAAGTTGCCATAGCTCCAACACCCTTGGGAACTAGGGGCAGCATTTCATACCAATAGAAAGCTCATGAAATAAGCTTTTCATCCATATATCATACACCCCCAACAAAGCTATGGTGTGAGAGGACGACCCTTCTAAAGAGAGGCTGCCAAAACTACTGAAAATAGTTCATAAACCAAAATCTGAAAGCCAAAAGGTATGTCCAATTTCTTCAACCCCTTGAGGAATGAGTAGGGGTGTTCTACATCACTAGAAAGGTCGCAAAAAGAGCTTCCCAACCATGTATCACAAGCCACCATCTGAGCTAATGTGTTAGAGATATGGGGGTTTAAAGTTAGGGTCCTAGTTTGCACAATTCACCCAAGAAACAGCATGCCAAGAGCTCAACACCAACCAAAAACTCATCAATATACCATCCAAAAAGACCATCAACATGTCACCCCCATGAAAAACTGGGGTAAAAACCATTAGTGGATACCCATGCAAAATGGGGGGTAATAATCCAATTAGAAGAAATCTCCATGTGCAACCTCCAAAATGCCTGCATGAAGAAAACAATAAAATATCCTCCCTAGAAGAGCACTCCTCAACCACCTCCTCAAAATAGCAAGTGTGGTTCATGAGGTGCATGAACATGTGTGCACTAATTATCCTCCATGAAGCATGTCTGGATTTCCTTGAGTGGTACACATCCTATCATCACATGTGACCCAAAGTAGGTCACTCCAACTAAATCCATAGAAAAGTGTGCAATTGTGACAAATAGGTGGAGCGCTTCACATGCAAAGTTGGTCAAAGGTCTTAGGACCTTCAACAACCTGCCAAACTAAAAAAGTGCTTTCCAATGTGTAACTACCTCATCCTCAAGGTGTTTGACCATGTCAAACCCTTAAAATAATAATAAAATACTCCAAGTTGGTTACAACTCAATAAATAATGTGCAAATAGATAGATCCATTGAAGATAAACTTTATCCACCCACCAAGTCAATCTAACAAATTCCAAGAACAAGGGCATGGCCCCTCGAATAAAGCAAATAATAATTAAATATGATGATCCCAAGACCAAGGGGATGGCCCTCCACTCAAGCAAATAATAAAATATGATCATATGCCTCAACAAGTATGCCAAAGAAGGGCTACACTCCATCAAGGTGTGTCGCACCATGTGAAATAAAGTTCTTCTCCCTAGCAAAGCACCACCATCATACCAAGGAAATAATAGAACATAAGCTCAACCTAAGCTTGAACCTAGGTCGCCACACCACCAAGGAATTAATACATCGTTAAGCCTTAAAAAAAGGCTATATCACCATGGAAAGGCATGTAATACCCTCCCAACTCAAACTTAGAAGATAATATACATCAACAAGGGTACTCACATCATCAAGTACGCATCCCCCTAAGTGATGTCTCACAAAGTTACAATGTTATAAAGTTATATCACCTAGAGAAATCCCACCAAAAAAAGATGTATCACCACACGACATCCATCACCATAGGAGAGACATAAGAAATGTGTTTTCTCCTAGTGATATATCAAATATGTCCTCACCACACATGAAATATGATGAACACAACAAAAGGGTACCATGTCAAACACCCTCGCCTAGTGACAAACCAATACCATACCACCATCAGACATAATCACTAGGATGATCCAAGCAAAATATGACATGTAAAGTAGCAAGCATCCATATATCAAGAGAATGATCCATCAAGCAAAGGCATAAAAGTAGCACCAAAACACAAGATGACCATCCACCATAGAAAAGTGAATCTCCTCCGCCAAAGATCTCCATCAAGTAATCCACTATCAAGAAGAGAATAGGCTCCATGAAGATGTATATTCCCCCAAGTCCATCCAATGCTCCAAAGGTACCAACTCCAAACCCCATCAATGTAATGAAAATAACAATGTGAAGCCTCATACAATATGAGGTGTAACACTTAATTTTAAATGTCGGAAGATGGAATATGTGAGTTTTAAGCAAATCTATCAGCTAAAAATATTTTCTTCTTTTCATACTTCATAAAAATTGAGTTTGATTATCCTGAAGGAGGAAACTCCCTACTCTTGAAACCCCACAAGGTTTTTCTCAACGCTGATCTTCTTCACATATGAGGAAAAAGTAATGATGATGATGGTTAGGGTACTTCACCACATACAAGCTTGGTTGGCATACCTTAGCATGAAATTGTGTTTCATCCTGATTCCTAATGACGATGATGATGCACCTAGGCTTAGGTATCTGTGGACAATGTTGAATTAGAAGATCATTTATGATCAACTTCAGCCTTCATCCTATATTTAGCCCTTCGGCATTTTTTAACTATGTAGTATGTACTACTTTGGGCATGTTGCCAACTTGTAGACTACGTACTATGTACTTGGGCATTTGTCCAAAATAATATGAATAATCAAATGCCAAGTATTGGTTTACATTTTTTACATAATCTCTTGAGTCCTTTTGAATTTTACTTTGTCAATTAGATATATGTTTCTTGTGGAATTATATCATTAGTTTTACCATCTATGTACTAACTTCTAAGTGTGTGTAAATTGTGTCATCATTTAACATTCATGTACCAATTTTTCATTTTCTAATTACTTTACAAGCCTTTTATCAAACGGATGGAATCAACAAACCTTTCTTGCAATATCTGACCAAAGTTGACAACAATGGTGTACCAAGATACTCCTACAATCTATGCAAACTCAAATTTAAGGGGCCACTACATGAGGGTAGTTGCCCACATATTAGGCATGACTAAGCACGGAATTCAAGTGTGTCGTTATTTTGAAGAGCAACGCCAAGAAATATGTAAGTTCATCATCAAGCAAACAATCACTAATGGCTTAACATATTGTGACTTGTCATACTTTACTATTATTTTGAAAATCTGCCCATTTTGGCATTTTGGATTATGTAACAACTACCTTTTATGATTAAATAAATAAATGTTGAGGGCAATTTGAGAATTAAATTTCAATATGTTATCCTTGATAGATGATCATTGAATCACAAATGGTATTAGTATGTAATTAGTACTACTAATAATGTATGTATCATGGATATGTTATGTCCATATGTGTTTTCCAATTCTTGAATTTTCCCTCATCTTTCCCTATTTTTTGGATTGTTTTATATTTGTTAATATCTATTATTGTTGCTCCCAACTCATCTTTATTTGCAAGTTTTAATGAAGCTTATAGTCATTTTGGACACCCATTCCCACGTTCAATAGATTCCCGCATTGCAAAAACTCACGCAATGTAGGTATAAGAGTCAATTAAGTGTGTATCCAACCACACAAGATGTATTGATCCATCAAACATGGCAATAATTAACAACCTATTGCTTTGATTTGATTTGACCATGAGATTCTACATATATGTTTCAAAACCGTTCAAATTGCTTGAACGATTGCAATTTGAACGATTGTAAATCTCAACATTTCTAACATTTTATTTGTCCTCTTATTTATATTAAACAATGAGTTGTAGTAGAAGCCTTATAAAGATATCTCCCCCACTATACACATTACATAATTAAGTTTATTGTTTTTGCATTCATTGGTTTGTAAGTTGTAACATCAAACACATTATTTTGTTAAGATAAACGTTGGATGTTTCAAAATATACATCTTGAGAGGTCCCCCTTTGTTAGAAGGGAAGCTACTAAAAGATCTTACACCATGGTTTCTTTATACAAGTCACACCTTCTATAGAGTAGAATTCATATGCCAGAACAATTGGATGCTACAATATGGACCTACAATAATTAAAATTATAGATAGATAAATACGGACCTGAAGATGGACCTGTAGTAAAGTTTAAGAACAACTCACCTCTCTATGTCCATAATTAGGTCATATATCAATAATGCATGTACCCTAATTCTATGCAGCATTGTACTTTACACAATGAATTCTCTCTAGAACCTAACATCATCAATTTACACATTTGATCCCCAACAGTCTTTCCTAAAATGTCAGTACACCTATGTGTCATCAATGCAACCATCAAAGTTATGCTACCTCTAAGCCCAACATTACACTCTACAACATGCATGAAAGGGGATGTTATGGGAGAAACCATAACTACCTTGCCACTAATGCAAACACATCATGGAATTCTATGCCACATCAGTGTAAAACCTTGCATAGGCCCTAATAATAATACCATTAGAATTATACATCGAGGAAAGATGTCCCTGATGCCTACTTCTACAAAGCCCTACTTATATACATAATAACAAAAAGCAACTCTCACTAACAAAGATCAACAACCAGAAAACCGAACAAGCTTAGGAAGTTAATGATCGAGATCCTAAAGTACAAGGCAGCACAAAGCATGGACTAAACTATTATGTTAGTCTACTATGTTGTTTCAATCAGAGACAACATTCAAAATATATATAAAAATAGTAATAACGATGATGGATTTAAGGATGGTTGAGATGCCAATTAGGACTTTACAAGGCTTCTATGACTATTAGAAACAAATGGAATTACAAGTTACAACTACCAAGGATGCTATTTAGGCCTATTTGTTCCAAAACATTTATAAATGGTTTGATTTGTGAGGCTTGTTGGGCATTTGTGAGGGTTCACAATGATGTTTTGAGATCCCTCCATAGGGGTGAGGAGGCCCCAATCACAACCCTTGGAAAATTAATGACCTTAGTGATTTTGTTAAAAATAAGGGAAAATTGAAACCAGCAGAACAATAAATTTTGAAATAGGACTCCTCTGTTAAAACAACTTTGGGAGTTGCATTATAATGGGTTGGTTTGTAGCCTGTAGGTGCATGGGAATATAGCAACTTATGAGACAATTTTAAGCTACGACCCTGAGAATAAGAAGCTACGATTATCTTTTGGTATGGTCATCGTAGCAAGATGTTACATTGGCATTATGTTTTTGGAAAATAAAGACAAAGAGGTTATCTCTAAAGGGGACCCAACATTTGATGGCCGAAGCTAGGCTTCGTAGGAAATTTTTGGACCTCTGATTTGATCTCATAATGAATATGCCTCAAACAGTCCTGATCTACGTAAGGCTCCTTGGATTAACCCTGTAATTTTGGAATGGATGTGTGTTTAAGCAAACTGATCATGTTTGGGGGATTGTTTTCCACGTCAAAAACCACCAAGGAAAGGAAGCTAGGAAGCTCGTAAAACGTGCTGCAGTTTGTGTTTCTTATATTTGGAGGAAGAGAAGGGGCTCCCTACTACAAAATGCCTAGATCTTACAGGGCGTAATTGGAAACAAGGAACTGATCAGAAGAGCAACCCTTTTTAAGTGTCGGGTGTGCTTTGCCCATGGGCACTCAGGTAGATATTGCCAAAAATTAGAAGAACTATTGAAGAAAGGATGAAACACAATAATGTGGTATAAAGGGGAACCATAAAGCCTGTAAGAGGGCAGAAGATGCTTGGTAGAGGGAGGCGAAACCAGTATCCAGTTCGGCAGAAAAGTGATAACACCCCCAGAGCGTTTACACACAAACATAGACACACAGTATAGAAATGTTCTGAGACGCAAAGGTGGATGCACGTTCAACCCTTAATAACCTTTTCTCTGTTTCTTTATTTGTATCTCTGAGATAGTACTGAACAGTGTTCATAGATGCTTTAAAGCTTGCTAAAAGATCTTACTTTTACATCTTGAAGTTGATATGTGGGTATTCCACAGCCTAAACAGTAGTGACTGCACTTCAACGTTAGGTCTTTAAAACCCTCGAGAAAAGGTACAGTCCTAGTCTCCGCTCTAGGGTCTTTTACATGGGAAAGGAGAGTAGATCAGGAACAAATAAGAAAATGCGAAGGAAAGAAATGATAAGATACGAGAGGGTACCGTAGCCTGTGCAATGGACGGTCACGCTCTGGCCAGGACGCGGCTTGGGGCCATTGCCGGCCCTTAAAATCTCCTTCTCCACTCCCATTCTTATTTTCTCCTGTGTTCAAGTGAAAAACCAACTAGTTCTGTATTGAATTTTCCTCGATGCGTTTTTTCATTTCATTTATATATAGGGATTGAGCCGGGGAGAAGGCCACATCGCAAATGAACAATAGTGTTACATATCTTTTTTATCATTAAAATTTTTTGATGGATAAAGATTTTATTAGTTCTGTACTTTTATTTTCAAATCAAAGCAAATTAATTTTCTTTCCTCCATTATTTCATTTCATTTAAATGCAAGAGGAGCTGCTAAAAGCAGCAAGTCCCTCCATTATTTCATTTTATCTAAATGCAAGAGGAGCTGCTAAAGGCAGCAAGTCCCTCCATTATGTAACTGTCTCTTTAGCATATTAGCAAGCTTTAAAAAGCATGTTTAGATCTTTATGTGCAATGTCGTTGCTGACAATGAAATAGTGGTAATGGCCTAAAGAAATGAAAGAGGATAGTTACCACTAACACAATTAATTATTGGCAAAAGTAGTCCCTCCTAAAAATAAGAATGAGTTTGGTCGGGCCTAAGTAATAAATCACCAATATTCTTAAATTTAAACGTTACTTTCAGATGTTGTTGGCGCCTTACTAAAGGTGTGGGCTAACTAGTGTGTTTGTTAAGGGACTAATCATTAGAATAGTGCAATGGTTGATTTGACCTCAGCAGTTCACTTACCAGAAACGCTCTTTTATCCTCTAAAATGCCATCGCAATTGAGCCATTAAAACCAATGTCTGGTACGAAGCTTGCTAGTTGGTTGGTGGGCATAATTACATATATAAATAAGAGCTTGGCAGTTGGCGGCTCTGCGCTTGGGTTTTCCATGCTCAAATGCCTATCTAAGTACAAATTCCAAAGGACATATCAAGTTTGATATCTAATTATCAAAGAAAAATATACAAAACACGTATCACGTGCTATGCATGCAGTTGCAAAGTGTGCACCACAAAGGTTGAAACCCACTCACATAAATACATGTTTGCTTCCTTAGACTTGCTTTCATTAATAAAATACAAACATGTGGAGTCCATGCACATTCATCGGGCCTATCGCTTAGGTGCCACACTTAGCTCTGTTCGATAAACACGACCAGAATACAGCACTTTGAGCTCTTCAAAGTTCATGTTAGATTTGTTGAAATGACAGGTTCTACTGCTGAATGCGTTTATTCTTAGTGTTTGAAGAAACAACAGGTTTTGTCGTTGAATGAGAATTGACTGATTGCTTGCCAGCTGAATTTGGATCCAACGAAAGGTTTTCTGCTAAATTTGGTGAGTATTGGCATTGTTATCCTTAGCTTTGGAGCATTTATGCATTTATAGTTACACTGGTGCAGGATTTTAATTGTGTTGAACCAAAAATCATCAAGGTACAACACTGAATCATTAGATGGATGCCAAGTAGTCTTCTCCAGGTACCTTCATTAAAGAACTTCCTTCTCTCACGCTCTGAAGAAGTTACTTTTCAACAATAGAAGAACGTTGATCTTCGACACTTGAAAAAAAACTCCAGGCCCTAAATGCAAATATTTTGGGTTGCATTAAGATTTTTCTTAACGAGTGTGTAAAATGATTGATTGTTTAACTGCCCTACATCAAAATATATTACANTTTTTTTTCAATAATCTCTCTCTCTCTCTCTCTCTCTCTCTCTCTCTCTCTCTCTCTCTCTCTCTCTATATATATATATATATATAATTTTGTAGATGTCAGATGGTCATAACTCAATTTAAAATCACCAAAAATATAGTCATGTGTCAATAGCACAGAATTGAACGATCAATGTTGCTTATGTAGCTCTGTTTCGATGTAGCTCCCAAAACACGCTTTTTATGGAAAAAGATCCCAGCACTCTGCAAAGATCAAAGTTTAACCCGGAATCGGTTTCTATCTTATATTTGTAAAATATAAGAGTGCAATAGCCTTGCTTTGTAATTATGTAGGCTCCTTTATGTTGTATAATAAAGTTGTAATTCTTTCAATAGAATGCTCTCTCTTTCTTGTAAAATTATATTGTAAATTTTGTTACCAACATATGTGTTGGAAAAATATATTGTAAATAATTTTGTTACCAACATATGTATTGAAAAAGTATATTGTAAATTCCGTTACATACATATTTATTTAATATCAATAGATATAAAGTATGTATATTTAATGAAGGGTGGAATTCTTGGTTCACATAATGTGTGTAAATATTATATAGATTAATGAAAATTTAAAAAAAAAAATGGGTACACAAATTAACATAAAATTCACATTTCCAATACATATATGGTAAAAAAATATGTTTTTTCTCATTGAAAAAAACAATGAGAAAGTTGACACAATTTTAACTGAGTTGATTTTGGGAGATGGAGTTTTGTAATGTTTCATATTTGTTTGAGTGTTGAATTTTAACTGAATAGTGAAATAGTGGCTAAAACCAACTCTTTATTTGCTCTATAATGATTTGTTTTTCACTTTTGGAAGTAATTATTATTATGATTATAATACTATGAGATAAAAAAAATTATGAATGTTATTAAAACTCTTATTCGTACACTTTTTACCAAACATGCCACCTGTCATTTTGAATTAAATCGATCAATACATTTGGGCTTCTTGTGCATTATAAGTGTGAGGGCATAAGGTGGAAAAGATTAAAAGTATTATGGAGTGGGTTTTGCTTTGTGCACACGATATATATGATTTATTTACTACCGAAGTTGTTGTCACGAGATATTCAACACGTGGAGTACATGCCCTGCATTCCTCAGTCCATTCCCAGGCCTGATATGCATTCCTTGTCTATTTCGATATGAAAATTAAATTAAGGCTGATCTTACGGTTATCCCCATTATAAATTACTACGAGTTGTGATTATGCAGGTTTGGAAATCATACGAAGGGGGAAATAGGGTTGAGATTATTGATCCACTTACAATGATTGAAAGTTGCTATGAGAAGAAAGCGTTGAGATGCATTTCGGTTGGTCTTTGGTGTACATAAGCAGACTCATCACTTCGCCCACCAATGTACTCTACAGTCATTCTGATGCTTCCATATCATTCTACGACATTGTCATCCCTCACAAAACCTGGTTTCATCAATTTTGTTACCTGAATTAACACAAGGTACAGCAGTTCACGCCCTTTTGTAGTATTGTATCAGCACCTAGGTAATTACTTATAGATTTCATGTTGCAAATGTAACATAAATGAAAATTGTTTCTTGTTCATAGGGTAAATGCTAGGCCTCTCGGATCCTCTAGGATACCTAGATGATCTTCTTATAAAATTTGTTGATGGCTCCCTTATCTTATTGAATAGCCTGAATTGAGTGCTTTACTAGTACGGGGTGAACGCATTTTGAAATCAAGATAAAGATCCAGATCCATAATAATTGGTTTATGCACCATCATCAATTGAAGCAACATCGAGTAAGCTTCCAAGCCAGGAGCCGTTGTTGGCCTTGAACCAATGGATCCTGTAGAGAAAGAGTAAAAGCCTGTCACGGGGGCTACGACAGTTTACCTTGTAGTGAGGGCAGAGGCGGCCATCAATAAGGGAAGAAATGGCTAAAGCATAAGTGGAAGTAGGAAAGGAAAGCGTAGTTCTGTTTCCATTCATCAGTGGATTTCTGGTCCCAACAACGGAGTCAGAGTTATAAGTAGTAGTTATGGTTCCAGTCCAAGTTGATTCAACAACAAAGCAAGCAAGAAAGACACTAGTAGTATCTCTAGTTTACCGAGAGAACAAACCAAGCGTGCTTGGCTTCCATTTAAAAAACTAACGGATAGGGATATGCCACAGCTACAATTATCCACTGGATTGGTTCACCCAGTAATTACTGTGATTTATGGTTTATAAAGAGAATAAAACAAAAAGTGGGAATTAGGGGGTAGAAATCGGAGAAATATCCCCACTGCCACGACCAGAGGCTGCAATACAAACACTGTAAATACAAGAATGCATGCAAGGTTACTTCTTTTTGTTTGCTCTACCCATTTTTTGTTAACTATTATGAATTAATCAAGGATTCTTCCAATAAAAGGCCTACTTATAGATTTGCAGCTAAATATATTAATATAGTTTGACCTCATTCATGGTAATATAAAGATCATCTGGCGATGGTCTTCAATTCTTTGTTGATCTGGAATATGTCACTCAAGTAACACTTAGTTTTTTCTATAGGTTAGGCATAGTTTCCGATCAAAAAGCACACTGGCCAGAGCTTTAAAATTATTGTTGAAAGCAAAGTAGACAATTACACAGAACAATATGGGATGAAGGATTATATCGTAATGTTAAGTAGATTTATTTTCATTGTGTAGCTTAGTTGTTTTGTTTACAATAGCTTAGTTGTTTTGTTTACAGCTGCAGGTAGCAGTAACATGTTGCAGCCATTGTAGAAATCCCTCGATAGCCTGTTGCAACTATTGTATCAATTTTCATTATATGTTTCTTTCATTGATAGGATAACATAAAATGCTAGAGAAAAAAAATTGTGTGCATGCCTATACTAGCTTGAAATGCTTTGAAATAAAGAGGGAAGCATGCAAATTTTGTAAGGTATGAAGGCATACCCACTAGTTCTCCTTTATCACTGTTATCTTGTATATAGATGTCCTCAAATATTATGCACTCTATGCTCTACTCCTAACTTCCCATGTGCGAAAGGCTTGTTGCAACATCGAAGAAGTGCTTCCATGATTATATTGATACCAACACAGCATGAAGGTAAGCAAAATCACCATAGCAATCTGATCCATCCAGTAAAAATCCTTTGTTAAAGCAATTAACGCAAGATTTTGAAACGTTTATCACTGAGGGCGTTCTTATAATTGAGGTGGGAAAATTTTGTCAGAATTATTGTTGTGTCCTTACAGATTGTTGCCTCAAGTTTAAAGAAAATATAGTTAACAAATGAGAAAATGAGAGCAGTATCTCTGGGTTTTATTGTGGAGAAGGGCGGTGGGCGGTGGAGAAGGACGGTGGGCGGTGGTACGAGGAGGGCATTGGTTTGAATATTAAATGTTAAGAACTAATTCTAATATCTTTGGTAGCATTACCTTCAAAGCGATACAAGTTAAGTAATATTTGAAGTTTCAAATGAACAAAGTATAAGTTTGAAAAGGGAGAAATGCCCTCTTGCCTCGATATGAGGCCAAATAAGAGGTCCAAATTGCTGATAGGTAGAGAAAACAGTGTTGTATATTTTTGGATATAAACTTGGTATAAAAGTTTAAAACTAGTCTTGGTTTTAGTGCAGTTTAATTAAAATTGCGGCAAGCGGATTCATAGAGTCCCTGCTAGCCGAGGGCAAGGACTAATAAGGAATAAAGAGGGGGAGAAGACTTAACGGATATCAAAGTATGAACTAACATCATTATTATTATACCTGCATGTATATTGTGATCGATATGCCTTTGCCTATACATTAGTTTTTCTTTGACCTAACCAAATATTTTTAGTTCTTTTCTATAGTTTTAGACTGCTAAATAATTTTGTTTATTGTATTACAATTTTAAAATTGATCTATACATCATCGTATTAGTTCATCAAATTGAAGTGGTATTGTCGAATTAAAGAGGCATAGCTCTTAAATTTATGTCATTCTCCATAGTTGAACTTAGAGAGGCAATGCATTTAATGTATTGACAAGCAAATGCATTTAATGTATCGCCTTAGTCTCCATCACATGTCTCCTAAGTCAAACACACCACCTATTCATNATAGTTGAACTTAGAGAGGCAATGCATTTAATGTATTGACAAGCAAATGCATTTAATGTATCGCCTTAGTCTCCATCACATGTCTCCTAAGTCAAACACCCCCCCTATTCATGGTCACCGCCACTGCATGTTCGTGGTCACCGTCGCCTCCTCTCTGTGGTACACTAGAGCACTACAACATGACCTTAATCCTTATAAGGGCCTTCTTTTCCACCCTCTTGCACTGCCTACACAGCCTTCTCGCTTGCATCACCTTCTCCTCTTCGTTTACATATTATTCTGGCAAGTGATGCTAACCGCCTTGATGTCTTCTTCCATTCTTGACTACGATATCATCTTCATGGCCTCCAACTACAAATCGGTCCCAATCATTTCAGTCATTTCATTTGCATGTAGTGGCTAGCTGATGGATGGAGTTTCATTTATATGTTGTGTCTAGCTGATGGCTGGAGTTTCATTTACAAGGAGTAGTTGGTTGATGGATGTATAAAACAAGTGAGCTCTGCTACAACTATTCAAATGGCCAAAGAAAGATTAGCATAATCTAGAGGAAACCACAACATATGCAGGTATTTATCACAATTGTTATACATATTTATCTTATAAAAAATACATATTACATTAATCTTGCCATAATTGTACTGTGGACAATGAAGCGCCCTCTATGTGGTGTTAGTGTTAGAGGGACGACGTTGGCAGACGATTCATGTCCAAGGTTCTGATGAAAAACAGAGAAATAGTCAAACCTAACAATTAGCTTCCATAAATAGATGACGATATGCCTTTCAACCCAATGTTTTTTGTTTACTTATAGTCCTCGGTACGAAGGAAAGCTATGTAGGGAATCCCAATGTGGAGCTAGTTGCATGCATCCAAGATGACAACGACGCTCTCCATGAAGGCAATCTGCAGTTGCCACGTTACAGTGAATCGTCTGGTGTTTCATTATAAATGATGGATTTTATGATGAGAGCTCTCGTCTAAAGTTCCTAAGTTTTTTTGTAAGAAAAAATAAACAAAAAATAATGAATTCCTTGTTCTACAGTTTTGGATTACTGCACCTTTAACAAGCTCTGATTTCTCTTGAAATAAGCCTCAAAATCGCAACGCTCCTACCAGTTCTTGGCATATTCTGGTCTGATCCAACTGCTTTGAGGTTGAAAACTGCTAAAGACAATTGTTCCGCTCCAAATTTGGTGCGTTCGGGAGGAAGTTCAAAAAGCGACATAGTCCATCCTAAACGCATCCACCAAAGGCGATTAAAATCTCCACTTTCGGAAGACCCTTACAGATCTAAGTAAAGCATATTTGCTCCAAGGCTTTGAATTTCTAGCTTCAAGAATGACCAATTGCATAGAATTAGAAGAAAACCCTCACAACCAAATGAATTATAAGGATAAGTTGATGGAACGCTCCAAGAAATACAATTGAAGAAAACTTGCATCAAGGGTAACCACTACATGGACTGAGAAAGATTGTACTTGTCTGATTTAGCTGCTTTGAGGTTGAAAACTGCTAAAGACGACTATTCTGCTCCAAAGTTGGTGCATGAGGGAGGAAATTCAAAAATTTGCCTGGTCCATCCTAGACTCATCAACCAAAGGCGATTAAAATCTCCACTTTCGGAAGGCCCTCACAGATCTAAGCAAATCTAGTCGTAAATAAGTGGCAGGATGCAACCCTTTTTCCCAAAATATTTGCTCCAAGGCTCCAAATTTCTAGCCTCGAGAATGACCGACTGCATTGAATTAGAAGAAAACCCTCACACACGAATGAATTATAAGGAGAAGCAGATTGAACGCTCCAAGAAAGGTTATTGGAGGAAACTTGCATCAAGGATAACCACTACATGGACTGAGAAAGATTGTACTTCAAAAATCCCTAATACATTATGGACTAGGGAATTTTTTTTGTATATTTACCTTTCAATCTAGAATCCAAACCAATGCCCCAAAAATCCTTAATAACCCTGGTGAGCTCCTTACTGGGACTTGAACTGTTAACAGTGTTGCTTAAACTGCCTCTACTATGCTACATTATTGCTCCAGTATTGGTTGAAGGAATGACAACATGCCATAAATATTTCAAAAAATGGGGACTGGCACTATGAATCTGGTGATAGGAGCAGACATTAAACTAAATGATATTATTTCCATGTTGCGTAAAATGTAGGTTGGGAGAATCAAAGTGTTAAGGAATAGGCTTTCCCATATTTGTATCCTCTTCTAGGCTACGATCCTCATTGCATGGTTTTGTATGCTCATGTGGTTTCCATGTAACAACTTTTGGTGATTCATTGATGGTTGAACAAGTTAAATAATAAATCCAACATCCTCATGCTATTTGGTTCGAAGCTTAGACGACTCCCTATCCTCTATTCAGCGTTGGAGTGGTGAGCTTGATGAGGTAGACACACCTCAAATGGCTTGTTCAACTTTCAGTTGGTATTATTTAACGATCGTCAATTAAAGATGAGGGTTACGCCTACGTGGCTCTTCTGGATTTTTGTTTACGTGTCGACAGTGACGGAACTACATGACTATCATATAGTCTTATGTTAACGATAATTTAGATTACCTAGACATGACAACATATTTTATATCTCTTTTCCTTAATCCTTCTAATAATGTTTTACGTTTGAGCAAATTTATAGAATAGGATATTTGTTCCAGCTATGGCTCAACTAAAATGTCTTTGAGATATGTGACATTCCATCATGGTCACATGTGAAAACAATGGGATGGCATTAGGAATCTGAATGCTGCCAATGTTTCCATCCTTATTGTTGATGGCCTTCAATGATGGCAAGAAGTGGGTATTGACCACTGTTATTGGAACATTGGTAGGATAAGTAACAAGTGTTGTAGTTCCAACGTCGTTGGAATTGTTTGGAATCCAACCTTTTGGTGTCAACACATGTGAAATTCAAACAAATCTATTTCCAAGAAGGTGAAATAAAAGGAAAAGCACATTCCATGGAACATGTGACTTTTTCAAACAACCAGAGTTGCATGTACAACCTCTCTTCCTTCAGAAAACAAATTTGGCATGCACTACCTCTCTTATCTTCAGAAAACAAATTCAGCAACAGTATAGCTCCAAAAATTGGTGGTTAATTACATTGCATGACACATGGGGAAGAGTGCGTCAATTGAGTGTGGGCAGAGCAAAACCTATAGCAAATGGTAGAAAGAGCGTATAATCCTTATATCTTTTCACAGTAGAAAATGGTAGCAAATCTATAACAAAATAAATAGGCTTATGTTCTTTAGCATATACCATATAGATGCGTCAATTTTCATAATCTTTGTAGCAAAGTGGCAGCATTCCTACCAACCTCGACAGGTATTTGCTGCCACGCAACACTTGTTATTTATATGAACTATATTTTTGGTTACAAGTCATAGTGTTTTAATATAGCATTTCTTTCATTTTATGGTAGAAATTTTTATTCTTTTGATGTTTATAAAATATAATTTATTACAAAAAGCCTCCTCACTTCTCTATCGTGTTTTGATTTTGATGTAACCAATTCTAATTCTATATATTTTAAGTCATTGTGTATTAGGAAAAGACAATATTTTAAGGTTTCTCCTATTAATTTACTCTCTTTCTAAAACATGACTATAGTTTGTTTTTAATGTAGTTCGTGCCATACCAAAGACCATTACCCACTACATCCATGGAACAAAGCTAGGCAAGCCCACCCGAAGGGGCCTCACGCCTCTCGACATATAGCATGCCTAAACCCAAGGGCGTCGAGGAGAATTGAACCAACCACCTCTCACGCAGAGGTGCTTTAGTGATGGGTGCTCGACCAAATGAGCTAACCCTTGGGGCTAAAACATGACTATAGTTTGCCTAAGGTTTGTTATATTTTAATGGTTATACAAGATCTAAAACATTTAGCATCGTAACATCATAACCGTAATCAAAGGATCATTGAAAGAAAGACAAGTACAACAACACAAGAGAACACAAATATTTTCCTCAGGGAAACCACAAGGGAGAAAACCTTGCAAAACTTCCTCAGTATAGAATTCAACCAAGTACAGTATAAAACCCTAAGAACAAGAATAGTTGCTCCTCTTCCATAGTATACTCTCTTTCTCTCTCTCTCTCTTGCGCTATACACAAGTGAGTGTGTGTGTTCAAATGAGGAACACACCTCCTCTATTTATACTCTATCTTGCACTTGATTTTTTCTCTAATAGGTCGGCCCCAACAAACTTACAGGGTCGACTTCACCTAGGAAGACACAAAACAATATAATATTCTATTCTTGAGGGTTCTATTGACCCGACTTACAACGAAGGTTTTACCTCATGACTCCATGATGACCAAATACAATAATAGCATCCCGACGGAGGAATAAAACATATCGGATAGATTACAACAATAAAATACATTTAGAATATTCTTCGAAGTTACAATATTTCAACACTCCCCCTTAATGAGAAGGGTATTCTACTGACATCAAAACATCAACTATAGGAGCAAGGAGAGAGAGCATCTTCAACAATATCAAGGTGATACATCTATAAATCATCGAAAGTTTTCTTCAAGAACATGAGCAACTAGAATAGTTACTAGAACATCTTCAATATCTTCAGTACTGGAGCATCATCTTCTACAACACCAAGTCTTCATCTTTGATCTTCATCTTCTACAGCACTCGATCATCTACAACAATACTTGATATTTCGATCAACAACAACATCATCTACAGCAACACTCCCTCTTAACTAGGAAGGTATTCTACAACCATCATGACAATTGTACAAGTGACTGGTGAACCTCTATATGTCATAGGAAGTTTTGGAACAACATCATGCATCTTCATCGTCAATATCATTATGAGAATACTAGATAATCTTCTGCAACATTAGTATGTGGATACTGAATCATCTTCTGTAACATCAGTATGTGAATACTGAATCTTCTTTTGCCACATCAATATGTAAAGATTAAAATATCATCAGCAGCATGTAAATATTGAAACATCATCATCATTAGTATGTAAATACTGAAACATCATCATCTTCATTATCGGTATGTAAATACTGAAACATCATCATCTGCATCATCAGTATGTAAATACTGAAACATCATCATCTGCATCATCAGTATAGAGATGCTGGAACATCATCATCATCAACAACATAAAAATGTTGAAACAACATCATCGCCATCAACACAAAAATCATCATCATCAACACAAAGTGTTGTGACCACAATCACATCAGCATCATCAACACAAATGTTGAAGCAACATCATCATTAATATCAGTATAGAAATACTGAAACTACCTCATCATCATCAATTTAAAAATACTGAACCTGCCATATCAACGTCAACATGAAAATACTAAACTTGCCACATCAACATCAGTATGAAAATACTGAACTTGCCACAACAACATCAGTATGGAAATACTAAACCTGCAACACACATGATCCAATTATGGGATGATCAATCCCTATCACTTTAGGACATAAGTCCAAGGACGATGCAATCCATACATGATCCAATTACAGGATAATCAATCCATATCACTTTAGGACATAAGTCCAAGGACGATGTAGTCCTCATGCCTCACGAAGACAAAATTCCACGGATCCAATTAAAGGATGATCAATCCCTATCACTTTAGGACATAAGTCCAAGGACAATGCAATCCTCACGCCTCATGAAGACAAAAGTTCATTGATCCAATTATGGGATGATCAATCCCTATCACTTCAGGACATAAGTCTAAGGATGATGCAATCCTCACGCTTCACGAAGAAAAAAGTCTGCGGATCCAATTATGACGTGATTAATCCCTATCACTTTAGGACATAAGTCCAAGGATGATGCAATCCTACTACATCATGGAGACAAAAGGTCTATAGATCACTTTATGACCAATGTCCAAGGATGATACAATCCCACTACAACATCATCAACCTGCTCCCCCTTTCAAGGAGGGTTTGCAACATCATCATCACTGCTCCCCCTTACAAGGAGGGTCTGCAACATCATCAGCACCATTCCCCCTTATGAGGAGAGTCTGCAACATCATGATCATTGTTCCTCTTTATGAGGAAGGTCTATAAGATCATCATTGTTCCTCCTTACGAGGAAGGTCTATAACATCATCATCATTGTTCCTCCTTATGAGGAAGGTCTATAACATCATCATCATCGTTCCTCCTTACGAGGAAGGTCTATAACATCATCATCACTATTCGTCCTTATGAGGAAGGTCCTTTCGAACCACACCAAGCTATGATATCACATTTGATCCGAAACATCATCCTGAGGTGCTCTTTCTATCACTTCCTCTTTGCATCTATAACGAGTTTGTCCTCTCCTGCCAGGTCATTAACATATACCAGTATTTCGCATTCAACCTTAAAGTAAAGGTTGGAACCCGCTTTACTCTTGGTAAAGCCTTAGTCCATCCAGAAGTTGTCCATCCTGTCGTACCATGTCAAACTCAAAGATCTTCTGCAGTCACTCCCTCTTTCCAGGAAGGTCTTTTTGGACTACACCAAGCTTGTCTCGAAAGTGTTCAAGATTTATAGGAGACAGAGGCTTAGTCAACACATATGTCACATGTTCCTTTGTTGGACCATACTTGAGCCTTACAACTCCCTTATGCAACTTGTTCTTTATCATACTCTTTTTGTAAATTTGCAATTGCATCATACATCCGCAACTTCATCATTTCTTCTCTTGTAGGTGATTGCATACAATCCTTCCTACAAGTCAAATGCAGTTGTATGATTATAAATATTGCATAACATATTCATAATGACAAATTCTTATGCATAAAGATATGTGTTAGATAATTATGAAACTATTTCAACTAATACAACATTCATCCATATCTCGTATACATACAGTAACTTTCTAGATGCCTTCCATCTCTACCAATACATTATGTCAGCGAGGAGGTTTCATTCTAGATAAGTAGAAATGGAATGTTGTACAACACCATAAGCCACTTACCCATCATATGCATATTAGTAGTAAATTGTCCATCAATGCAAAACACTCTAACATGCATAATATACTTCCTAAATCTAGGAACATATCTATGTACATAACTGAACAACTAGATATATAGGAAAGGACAATTCAAATACTTATCTTTGTTTGTTTGGTAGACTCCATCTTGATCTCTGTCTTCTTGAATTACTGGAGTCTTTGCCAATGTGTTCAACTTTATTGTAATATCCCAAATATTGATTTTCTACTACTTTACTATTATAGGGTTTGCTAGTACACTCAAGTGGGTACAAAGTACTGGATTTTAATGTGCATGCAAGGTGTCATATCAAAGGCCCTAAAATATAGCAAAACTGGAGAATTTATAGGGTGGTGAGTTTGTTCGGGTACACAGGGTACTCCTAGAAGATCAAACACCTTGAGCAACCACTTCACACAAATAGATCACAGATCAACACACCGATGTTTGTCACGTGGTTAAAACCCTCGAGAGGGAAACAGTCCATGGCCCCAGCCATATAGCTATTTGGAGCAATTTATTATGCAAAAGAAAAAAAGTTACATATGAGCTTCTCATAATCGATCAACTAGCCAAGGACCCTCCATGCTCTTTAAATATAGATCATGGACCAATTGGGTGTTAAGCCACATATCAATAGTAGGTATGATCTAAGAGAAGTTGAACCGTTGGATCACTTTATGTCTAGAGCATATCGTGACCATCGGATTAGAATATTTACAAATGCATACTAATGAATACTAAAGAAAAACACTTTTACCTAACAGATATATTACACAAGTTGATTTTAACTAACTCCTAAGTGTTTAAATATCCTAACATCCCCCCTTAAGAACAACTTGGGATAGGATTGAAGGATTTCCAAAAGTGACACTATTAGGAGAAGGAAGGAGGCATTAGAGCCTATCCCCCCTTAAGGACACATTCCTGAACTCCTAACATCGACCGAAGTTTAGAAAACTTTGCTTCTGTAAGAGACTTGGTGAAGATGTCTGCAACTTGATCATCTGTAGGGCAATAGAGCAGTTCAATAACAAGATCATGAACAAGATTTCTGATGAAGTGCATGTGTAGCTCAATGTGTTTGCTGCGCTGATGTAGAACTGGATCTTTGGCAAGCTCGATGGCACTTTGATTGTCGCACCAAAGTGGAGTAGGTTGCTGCTACTTGAATCCAAACTCTGAAAGGATATGTCGAAGCCATAAAGCTTCCTAACTGGCATTAATTACAGTTCGATATTCTGCTTCTACTGAAGAAAGAGCAAGAGCTTGTTGTTTCTTACAAGCCCAAGTGACAGGTCTAGATCCCAGACTGAAAACATAACCTGCATTAGACTTTTGATCATCAGGATCACCGGCCCAATCTGAATCAGTGAAACCAACCAACAAAGGTTTCCCCCCTGTACTGTAATGAATCCCAAACTAAATTGTACCTTGAATATATCAAAGTATTCTTTTTGCTGCTTTCCACTGACTTTCATGAGGAGTTTGCATATAACGGCCAACACGACCAACGGCAAAGGAAAGGTCAGGACAGGAATGAGTCAAGTATAAAAGACTACCAACAAGCCGACGATAAAAGGTGGCATCTACTTTAGGGGAAGTGCAAGTGGTAGAAAGTTTGACTCTAGACTGGAAGGGAGAAGGGGCTGGTTTACAATCTTCCATGTGGAAGCGACAAAGAAGGTCACAAGCATACTTAGACTGGGAAAGAAAGATTCCTTCTTTGGTTTGCAAGACTTGGAGACCAAGAAAATAATGCAAATGTCCTAAGTCTGACATTTCAAAATTTTGCTTAAGACTGGATTTCACATGGGTTATAAGTTCAGGGTCACTACCAGTAAGGATAAGATCATCAACATAAAGAACTAGTATGAGGAGATGGTTTCCCACTTTCTTGGTATAGACATTGGGATCAGAATGGCATCTATAAAAACCAGTGTCAAGGAGAAAGCTATCCATTTTGGCATACCAAGCTCTAGGAGCTTGCTTAAGGCCATACAAGGATTTCTTAAGGAGACAGACAAGGCTAGAGTTATCCTGAACATATCTAGGAGGTTGTTCCATGTAAATTTCCTCCTGTAAATCACCATGTAAAAAGGCAGACTTGACAACCATTTGATGGAGTTCTCAGTTATGTAAGGCTACAAGGGAAAGAACAAGGCGTATGGAATTCATTTTTGCGACAAGAGCAAAGGTTTCATTGTAGTCAATCCCTTCAACTTGGGAAAAACCTTTGGCAACTAACCTTGCCTTAAGTCTTTCAACACTTCCATCTGATGCATACTTAGTTCTGTAGACCCATTTACATCTGACAAGTTTTCTTCCTTTTGGAAGAGGAACAAGATCCCAAGTATCGTTCGCCATTAAGGAACGATATTCTTCATCCATAGCTGCATCCCAATCTAGATTTCCTGAAGCTTCTGCAAAAGTTTCTGGATCATGATTCTCATAAACTTGAGCCAAAAGAGAATAGGCTCGCTGAAACTGAGAATGTGTTCGACGTTGATCTCTAGGATCACCGGTAAGATCACCAGTTGCTTCACATGTTGAACAGATCCATCGAGGAAGCATTGGCGCTGGTGCAATTGGAGGAACATGAGCAGGTGGAGGTGGATTTTTATCCTCACTTTCATCATCAGAAACTGGAGTTAGAAACCTGTCAAGGAATTTGGAAGAAGAAGAAGAAGGCACAATCGCCAAATTTGACTCACAGGCCAAATATGGCACACCCGCCAAGTTAGGCTCGCAGGCCAAGAGATTTTCATCAAATTTAACATCTCTTCTAATGATTATATCATGAGAATGTGGCTGAAGAAGTCTATAACATTTTACATCTTTTGAATATCCAACAAATATGCACTTTTCACTTTTATGCTGCAATGCTTTTCGTTTTTCATCCAGAATGTGAACCCATGCTTCACAACCAAACACACAAAAGTGACTTACATCTGGTTTAATTTTACTCCATGCTTCTTCTGGTGTTATGCCTTGTAAAACTTTAGTGGGTGTGTGATTAACTATGTAATTTGCACAATTTATGGCCTCAACCCAATATTGAAGACTTAGCCCCTTAGATTGGATCATACAATTAGCCATCTTTTTAAAGTGCGGTTCTTCCATTCAGCTACACCATTTTGTTGTGGTGTATATGGAACAGTGTGTTGTTGTTGGATTCCTTGTTCAGTGCAGAAAGTAGTGAACTTGTTGTTAACATATTCTCCTCCATTGTCAGATCTTAACTTAATAATTTGATGACCAGATTGTTTTTCAACAAGGGCCTTGTAGGCCAAGAACATGTTAAATACTTCGTTCTTAAGTTTTAGGAAGTAAACCCAAGTGCGTCTGGAGTAGTAATGAATGAAAGTTAAGAAATATTTGAACCCAGAAAATGATGTAGATGGAAGAGGGCCACACAAGTCACTATGCACAAGCTCCAAGGAACCAAGGCGTGCCAAGAGGCACGTTTGTCAAAACTGTCCTGATGATGTTTTTGAAATACACAACCGGAACAAACACCATCCTTGCAAGATACCATCGGAAGACCAGTCACCATATTGTCTTTACATAGTTGTTGCAATGAGTGATAATTTAAGTGACCAAATCTCCCATGCCAAAGTTTGCTCAAGTTATCACTACAAGGGACAAAAACTGAAGGAAAATGTGATGACCCAAAGTTGTTAAATTTGTACAACCAGGAAATATCATCAACAGTTCCAGTAGCAAGGAAATTTTGAGGATTTTTAAAATCCTTGATTACAGCTTGGTGAGGTGTAGACGTCACAGTTTTACCTTCACCCGAATGAGTAATTTGATAGACTGATAACAAATTGCAATAAATTTTTGGAACACATAGTACATCACTGAAATGACCATTTTCTATTGGAGCTATTCCAGATCCTACAACACTTAGAGATCTATCATCACCAACAAATATTTGTTTGGTGTTACATTCATGCATAGTAGAAAAGATGGCTTGATCCTTACCCATATGATAAGATGCTCCAGAATCAATGAGCCATTCATTTGAAGTAGAAGAAGAAGATGCAGTATAAGAGTAACCAGAAGCACAAAGTGCATGTCCATGAGATTGAGATTCTGAAGACGAATCTAGGATGATGTGGTGCTTTTTCATTGCTGCTTCCAATGATGCCATCTTCTTGAAACACTTAGATTCATTATGATTATCTTTCCCACAAAAATTGCAATGACGCTCAGTATTCTTTCCTTTTGGCTTGGATCCTTTGTCATTTTTTAAAGAAGGAGCTGACTAAGAGGGTTTCGGACCCTTGTTGTTTGACTTATTATTGCGAAAAATTCTGTTTCTTGGGAGGCTTGGACTTTTCTTTCTGTTGGGACAATAAGGCTTTCCCAAATGTATCAGCATTATGATTTATTCCAAGACGAATGAGTTTATCTTGCTCTCTAATTAAGGAATCACAAAAGGATTCAAGACCAGGCTCTTTATAGCTAGCTGTAGTCAATGATTCTTTCATGAAGTAGAATGTAGATACAAAAACAGAATATGCAGATCCAAGTTTGGAAAGAATATGACAAATACATTGTTTGTCTTCTTTCTTAATCTTACATTCTGCACATAAGAGTCTAAGAGTTTTATACTTTGATAAATAGTCTTGAATGCATGGAAAATCATTTGGATTCAAGGAAATCAACTCATTCTCAAGTTGATGACCCCAAATTTCATTGTGTTTACCAAAAACGGATTCCAACTTTTCCCAAGCTATATCAGGTTCATCAATTCTAGATATGTGGAATCGCAAATCAGTAAAGATTGGCATCCCAATCAATCCACGAGCTTCATCACATCTATTTGCCCATTTTTTTTTTTTATCATCATCAGTGGGTTTTGTTTCTTTCCCTAAGGTTATCATGAAAAGTCTCCTACTTCGCAGAACATCCTCCATACGATATTTCCATGAGAAATAGTTAGAAGTTATAAATATAATATCACATGGGGCAGCCATACTGTAAAATAATGGTTGGAAGAACATAAACTAACTGTCTGAATTCAAAGAGCTCGAAAAAATATGCGGTTTTAAAAAAAACGACACCGAAAACTGATTCTGGATGATGAAGTTATGCTTGATCAAAGAAAATGTTGAAGATGTCCCCAATAGTGACGTGGCAGATATTAACTTGACTAACTAAAAAAAAAAAACCCTCTTCTCAAGATCAAGCTTTGACAATCACTTTACAATAATGTTACTTTTAAATATTGCAACAATAAATTAAAAGACTTAAGTGACTCATTTTTTATTTTATTTTATTTATGTGAGATGCACTTTTACAATAAGGTAACTTGAAAATAGGAATTGCATACACTAAAAAGTAGCTTAATAAGACTTGAACTCAAGACCTATTAAGAAATAAAACAACTTTGGACCAAGTGAACTAAGTTTAAAATGTACGTAAAAGAATGGAAAGAGGAATGTGGCTTCTTTTTTTACTCTTCTCTCTCGTTCTTTGTGCTTGCTTTTTTTTTTCCTGCAAATCACAAAAAAAAACAAAAAAAACTTTTTTCACACAATGGGGTTAGATCTTGGTTAGCTTACACGGAAAGTCTACATTTTGAAGTTTTCTCGTTGTTTCTGATTTGTTGTGATCGCACAAGGTGCACGGCAAAGAGCATATGTAGTCGAGAAGACAAGAAAAAAAAAATTTCCCTTACTGTTTATGATTTGCCACGATCGCGCAAGGTGCACAGCAAAGAGCATACGCAACCAGAGAAGGAAACTGTCCGAGACTAAAACAATAAAGATCTAATAATAAAACTGATAAAATATAAGAGATTTAAAAAAAAAATCGTCATTGTAACATTATATCTTCAGATTTGCCGAAATGGGTGTTTCTGGAACAAATGGAAACAATTTTCGATGAAACGAAAACTATTTCCCAATGGAAACGACACTCTGGATGTAATGGAACAACTCCCACATGCCACAAATGCACAAAAAATCCAGAACCAGAAACCCTTTCAACGTTTTGGCAACACTGGTTCCAGATCTTGATCAAAACCGAAAGTGGCTCTTCATAAACACTCTGATACCATGTTCGAGTACACAGGGTACTCCCAAAATACTGAACACCTTGAGCAACCGCTTCACACAAATAGATCACAGATCAACACACCGATGTTTGTCACGTGGTTAAAACCCTCGAGAGGAAAACAGTCCATGGCCCCAGCCAAATAGCTACTTTGAGCAATTTATTATGCAAAAGAAAGAAAGTTACATATGAGCTTCTCATAATCGATCAACTAGCCAATGACCCTCCATTCTCTTTAAATAGAGATCATGGACCAATTGGGTGTTAAGCCACAAATCAATGGTAGGTATGATCTAAGAGAAGTTGAACCGTCGGATCACTTTATGTCTAGAGCATATCATGACTGTCAGATTAGAATATTTACAAATGCATATTAATGCATACTAAAGAAACACACTTTTACCTAACATATATATTACACAAGTTGATCTTAACTAACTCCTAAGTGTCTAAATATCCTAACAGAGTTCATAAAGAAATGATACACTTACCATCGGTAAACAAGCTAATGATACTCCAGAGAAAAGATGAATGCATATAGTGCTGGACCGGTGAGGTAATGGTGCTCCCTTCCTCCAATTGACGTCCAACTACAAGGAGGTTCTTCCCCAGCTAAAGATGACGTTTTTAGTGAAGAAGGTGTCAGATGCAGGTGAGACCTTGCAGGACTGATGTTCTCCCCTTCCCGAAGAGAATGGTCAGAGCATGCAGAGGATCTAACCTCTTAGAGACCCCTAGCGAATTGATCTACTTTTTTGGTGCTCATGCCCCCAACCTCACAGATTTGCTGATAACTGCTTCGGATGAGCAAACTGAGGACTGGCAATAACTCAAGGCAGTGGAGTGACCCGGCTAATGAGGATGAAGCTGATATGTGGAAGATAAACTGGGATTCAGAGACCCAGTGAATACTTATGGGGTTTTTCAGCTATTCCCCAACTGCACACATGAACTTACAAATAATCTTCTGATGGATGATGAATCGATGGATATGGATGAATAAGATGAATGGTGATGATAGACCTGTATGGCCTACCCTGAAAGAGACTAGGGCAGATAGTTCCCTCATTAGTTGAAAACTCTGTCTTCAACCCCAACTATTGTTACTGCACACTGTGCTACTGCTCAAACTCCAAATCAACCCCAACTACTGCTATTGCTCGCTGTGCTACTGCTCAAACTCTGAATCAACAACAACAACAATAATAGATAGCTCCTTTAGTCTAATAACCCTTCTTAAATAGATTATCATGCGATTTTAGGGTTTGCATGCCACTTTTAGGGTTTACACTTCACTTTTTCATGCATGCAATTCTAATTTTATGTTGACTTTAAGCCTAAAGAAATAAGGCTTCATTTATCAGACTAATGACTTTAATACTGAACGAGTGTCCCTAATCCGCAAACTCCTCATGTAATTGTATGTGTTATCCCATGGGTGCCTACTGAGCTTGCACAAATCCTTATGTGCATAGGTGGTTCTCTGTAAAGAGTCTCAAACCCTGTAGGTTGCTCGATCTGTTCTTCTACTTTTATTACACCAACTATCTAGTGTAATATCCACCATTGAAGAGGTATGTCTAGCCTCTAGATAAGTGTCTTTCCATAATCGACTCTTTCTTTCTGATAGAAACCACGAACCTTGCTTTGTATCTTTTGATACTTCGATTTGTTGTATACTTGATCTTGTAGATCTTCTTGGAAGACTTTTACAAAACTTCTCTTCATGTCTCGAACTCATATCCAAACATCATTCTATATGATTGACTAGTCCTTCTTGATCAAATCATCCTTCCATTCTTCCTTTTTGGAACATTCTTTTGCAAAGTTTCCTTTTTTATCACAAATGAACATTTAAATTACGAGATGTCCTTCTTCTGAATTCCTTTTATTCCTCGCAGGAATGTTATTTCTTCTTCTTGGCATGAGTTGTTAGGATTCGTCCATCTCTTATTCTTTTGCTTTGTTTTGACTTCGTCTCCCTATGGATATGTAGCTTATTTAAGTTTGAGAAGCAATCTATACTTCCGTGCTTAGAATTTCTTGACTCTTTCAAGCTTGGTACAGTTTGTCGTCATGATGAGAACCTCACATGGAAATATATAGGATATAACTTAATGAGATTGCTTCAACTCGATGCTTGCTTGAAGGCTCTTCTGGAAGACTACTTCTGGTGGACCTAGGTTTTGACAGAGAAACCCTAGTTTTTCAACTTATGTGTCTTTTAGATCTAATTGGATAGAAAGATGCACCTCCTCAAGGTGAGCTGAGAAACATACTTATTTTCCCAAAATTGTGGGCAGAACTGCAAAATATCCGATGCCCTAGTTCTCTCGGGGACAGTGTTAGGTCAAAAATTGAAAGTCCAGAAAATGAGAAACTTCTTACATAGAAAGATGCACCCTCCTAGGGAGAGTTTGATGGTCCTCCTTTTTCAACTGATTGGTGGAGGGAAGTGCCTAGAACAGGAAGCCCTAGTTTTTCTCCAGTTTCTTCTACATAATTGACTGATCTTGGTTTTGCTATAGTTCCACAGTTTCTGTTCCTCAAGGTCTGAAATTTCGTCTTGTAGTAGCATGGTCTATCTTCTTTCCAACCCCATAGGTTAGAGCATAATTGGATTCACCAAGTGGGTCTTATGGGAAGTTTCCCAAGGTGACTTATTTCAATACTGTTCAGCATAGAGAACTTATATGGATTTCCACGTGTCACTATTTCAGCTTCGGGGTATGAAACTTTTATCACGAAACTAAATTCTGTGCCATGTCTGCAACATCTTGCGAAATTTCATTTTGACCTTCCTAGCCCGAGAGATAGCAATTCTCCCTAGGTCACTTGTTTAAGGCTGAATTCTGGGAGAGGTTGGAACCTTGAGTTGGTTGAATCATATCTCCTATATTATAGTGAATATGAGGCTTAAACTTTTACACAGGGTACAACAAGATCTCATCTTCGACTTGTAAAAGTTCCAGCTCCTTAGCCTTCTCTAATCTCAAGTTATAGTGAAAGTCCCAACATGACTAGTTTTTGTCTTCTATGGTTTTAAGAATGAAACCCTAATCTTCAATAGTTGTAGTTGTAGCAATGTTTCGACTGCACAAAGACTTATTGTAGGGTGGCTCTGATACCATGTTTTATTTTAATGGTTATAGAAGATCTAAAACATTTAACATCATAACCATCAGGAAAGGATCACTGAAATAAAAGCAAGTACGACAACACAAGAGAACACAAAGATTTTGCTTGAGGAAACCATAAGGGAGAAAACCCATCAAAACTTCCTCAGTATAGAATTCGACCAAGTACAGTGTAAAACCCCAAGAACAAGAATAACTACTCCTCTTCTACATCATTCTCTCTCTCTCTCTCTCTCTCTCTCTCTCTCTCTCTCTTGCGCTACATAAGTGAGTGTGTGTGTTCAATGAGGAACACACCTCCTCTATTTATACTCTATCTTCTACTTGACTTTTTCCCTGATAGGTCAACCCCAACAAACTTACTGGGCTAACTTCACCTAGGAAGACACAAAACAATATAATATTATATTCTGGATGGTTCTATTGACACGACTTACAACGGAGGTTTTACCTCATGATTCTATGATGACCAAATACAATAGTAACATCCCGACAGAGGAATAAAACATCTCTGATAGATTACAATAAAAAAATACATTTAGAATATTCTTTGAAGTTACGATATTTCAACAATGTTAAAAGGATTTTTTAATTTATTTGAATCTATTTAATTAAATATATTCATAAGTGTGTGATTTTTATTTGTGAAAACTGGATGAAAAGACTATTTTTATCATTGGCGTCATTTAAAAAAAAAACTTTAAACTTGCAAATGTAAATTTAAATATTTTATTTTTAGTGGACTGCAACCTTACTCACAAGCCTACATAGTTGTGAAATGTGGTAGCTCATATGCTTGGTAGTTATTTTGACATATATACCATTATAAAATTTAATTGACATAACATTACTAAATGTTTAGCGGGTATATCAAGCTACCTCATGGCGATCACTAACCTTGATCTAAAAATGAGGATCTTTTTTAACCATGAATTTGCATGTATAAAGGCTTTATGCTTAACTTTTGAAAAGGGCTTTAACTGAAAAAATTAAAGAGCATAAATGAAGAAATTGGATAGTAAAATGAGTATGCAAGCTACACACTTAAACGCAACAGATGATAACAGAGTTCATCCCCGATGGACTACGTCTCCGAATCTAGCTCCAATGAGGACCAATCTTATTAGTCTTCAAAAAGGCTTTAACAATTTACAAATAGAAGCTAGAAGTCACCGCAAATATCACTTTAAAGTTCTGTTGTTCTGGAGCATAAACAAACTTTAATAACATCTTCATAATGAAATTATGATTCTTTGAAGTGTAAACATGGCTATACTTCGGTGTAGCTAAAGGGTTCTATGACCACTTTTTTGACAGAGATCGTAGATGCAAAAATTGAAGCTGGGTTCCAAATCCTTGCAAAAAACCAAGTATTTTGAGTATAAATTCGTTATACTTCTGAACTAGACCTTGGGATTCTATCGTTGGCATAGCCTCCAAAACTACCTCTGATTCGTATAGTCTATATAGCCATGAACTGTGTGCACTCTAAAATTGTCTTGGGAAGCACGTATTAGAATTTGAATGCCATATGATCTTCAAGGAGAGAGTTCCAATTATGTTGCAGCAATTGAATGGAGGATGAACATACAAACTAAGCAAAACAAACCACACAGGAAACGAACAAGTATTGCTCAGGAATTTACAGTATATTCATCATAATAATATCCGGTGTACAATAGATTGCAAATAGGTAGAATTCGAATGCATGAGGAATGAATTCGAATTCTCCAAGTGGATAAGACTATATCTAACTGAATCTCTAACTCAAGGTCTCCCAATCAATATCAGAGTCCAACAAATCAACTCTCCGATGACCAATAACTCCAACAGACAGTAACAACTAGTTAAATCAGTGCAACTGAGTGTGGTAGGTGAACCAAAGCGATCATCCACATGCATGCATGCATTATCCATGCAAAGCATGTGCTAGCTAACTGATAGTGAGTCATCTAAAGGTAACTGAAGGCTAACTGTGGCTAACTAGTGATAACTCCAACTAACTTAAGAAGTAGGTTGGCGTCGGGGCTCCCAGTGGCTCCTAAAATGTAGGGATTGGTCCAGGAGGCACCCCCACTGATGCATGCACATGCAGTAAGTGGAAGTTAACCTCTAGCATTGTCCCCCACACTTCAATGACTGGTACATGTGGCCCCATTGGGCCACGTGGACCCAATTGCACTAGTGGACTCATTTAATTGATTTAAGGTTCCTAAGTTAGGTAATAATTAATCTAATAGACATTTGACCAATGGAGGATTAATAATCCTAAAAACCCCCCTTAATCCTAACTTGGACAACTATGGGCCCTAGTAGCAAGACCATAGGTCACCCAAATACAATCTAGAAGATAATAATAATAAAAATGTTGCTTAGTACAACTGAGGAAACAGGGGAAAACCTCATGGGAACCCCCCCCCCCCCCCAAAAAAAAAAAGCAGGAAAATAACAATCTTCAAGCTATATTTAGAAGAAAGAAGCTTCCTCCTCAGAAAAATAACTTGAGAAAAAACACAGCTACAAAAATTGCAGCTCTATGCAGCAGCATGGTCCATCGGTGGACCTCTCAATGTACTTATGAATTGATGACTCTGTTTGGTTATGCTGGATGGTGAAGGTAGGAAATGATCAAATCTCTGCTTCTGTGGGCCATGTAGCTGATCATTCGCCATCATCAAGTAGCATTGACTTGGAACTTTGCTGCACCATTCTATGAGAGATATTGCAGCATGCTCATTTGATACTGGGACGTAGTTCTTCTTTTGTCTTCTGGAACTCCAGCACGACTTCCAGCTACATCAAGAAGCTTTTGAGCCCATCTGGGTTTAGGCTTCTGATTTGGAATGGGTACTGGATTCAGATCTATAATCTCTTGAGATTCAGTCTCAATAACAGGATCATGCTGTATGTGATCTTCTTCATCTGAATCTGAAACCTGTAGCACATCATGACCATCAAAAATAGGAGAAAAATGGTTATACCTTCCTGTGCTGCTAGAGGAGTATCATGCAGTTGATCTTCTTCGAACTGGACACTTCTTTCAATGAAGCATCTTCTGGTAGCAACCTCCATCAGTTTGTAAGCTTTTGCATCATTTGCATATCCCAGCAAAATGCATTCGCTACTTTGGGATTGGAAGGCCTTTCTCTTGTTAAGTGGTATCCTGGCCCAAGCTTTGGAACCAAAAATTCTCAGATCGGAGACATTGGGCTTATACCCATGCAGTGCTTCGAATGGAGTCACCCCAACCACTGACTTGTGGGGCACCCTATTCTGCAAATACAAAGCACAGTTTGTTGCTTCAGAGCAAACAGAAGGAGGTAGATGCTTGCCATGGAGAAGGCATGTTGCCATATCTTTCAGTGATCTGTTCTTCCTCTTAGCCACACCATTTTGTTGTCGTGTGTATGGAACCAAGTGTTCCATTTGAATCGCCTCTGATTCACAGAAATTTTGGAAATATCTTTTGACATATTCTCCTCCTCCATCGGATCTTATTGACTTGATCTTCTTATTGAAGCTGTTCTCAACCATAGCTTTAAAACTTTTAAAAATCTCAAAAACTTCTGATTTTAGCTTCATGAAGTAGATCCAACAGTACCTAGAACAATCATTAATAAAGGTCAAAAAATACCTGCAACCATTAATTGAATTTGTGGGCATAGGTCCAGCTACATCACTGTGTATCAAATCAAGTGTAGAAACAACTCTATGAGCCTTTCCAACATCATACTTCTTTTCTAGATGCTTACCTACCAAGCACCGAGCACATACTCCATCAAAAGTTTTGATGGAGGGAAAACCTTCAACCATGTTATCATTGTGGAGCTGCTTCAGATATTTGAATTTGAGATGGCCAAATCTCTCATGCCAAGTCTTGCTGGTGTTGTTAGCATGAGACAATAAAGTTGCAGGAGGAGAAACATACAAGAAATGTGAAAACTCATAAGCTTTAGTAGAGTGATTTGCAATACCTTTCACTACAATCTTTTCAGTGGCTTTTTCTGTAATCTCAACTGAGTCTGAATCAAATGTGACCCTCTTGGGAGAGCCTGTATGTGTCATCTAGTAAACAGATAACATGTTAGCAGCAAGGGAGGGCACATATAAGACATTCTTGAACTCATCATGCTTCGCTCTGACTGAGCCCCTTCCTTCTGCTAGGATATGGGAATCATCTCCCGTGTGAATATTAGGCCCTTTTGATAGTGAAAGAGTAGAGAAGGATTCTTTGGAGGCAACCATGTGGTTGGAGGCTCTAGAATCTAAAGTGTACGTTGAGGATGGAGAGAGAGTTGCTTTCAAAGCATGACATCGTTCGACATCTTCTGTCGGTGCTTCTTCATCAGGCTTCTTTGATCTTGGAGGAGCACTGTTGTGCTACTTGAGAAGAGTGGACATTTCATCAAGTTGCTTCCTCATACAATGTTCTTCAAGATGGTATCCCTTTTCACAATACAGACATAACTTTTTTTCAAATTTCTTCTTCTTAGAGCCGAAGTCCCCTTCGGAAGCTTGCTGATTTGGTTTAGGCTTCGAATTAGCTGCCTTGGGATCCTTCTTCTTTGATTTCCCCTTTTCTTGCACTTTGGAGGAGTCAGTAACCAATAGAGCTTGATCTTTGGAAGTCTGGATGACTCCCATTCAAATCAATTTGTCTTGTTCTTTGATTAAGGACTCGGATAATGAATCTAGAGAAATCAGGAAAGCTTTTTTGCTTGGAATGAAACATAGAGACATAGACATAGTACTAAGGACGTAGTCTGTTGAGTTTTTAAAGGACATTCTTCTCATCCTTCCGCTCTATCCCACATTGTCTGCATTGTAGCACTAGAGACTTGAATTTGGAGAAGAATTGCTCAATGGTCTCGAAACTGTTGGGATGTAAAGATACCAACTCATTCTCCAGAATGTGTCCCCGAAGCTCATCTTATTTGTTAAACAAGCTATCAAGCCTCTCCCAGGATTCTCTAGGAGTCCTCAATCCTTCCAGATAGAAGAGGAGATCTGTGGAAATATAAGTACATAAGTACCCGAATGCTTCATGACAACGGTTTAGGAACTTGTTCCGCTCTACCGGCTGATGAGGTTCAACCTCCCATCCATGTATAATCCTGTGGTAGCCATGCTTGCGCAAGGCTTGCTGCATATAAATCCTCCAATCAAGGTAATTGGAAGTTGTGAGGATCCATGGCTCGGGAGTTTGAGAACTCATAATTGATCCGGCAGGGAGACAACAAATACTTCTTTCAAGCTACGTAGCACCTGTCAATTTCACTGCAAATAACACTAAAACATAAGAACTGTTAGAATCATGCTTTTCCTCCAGACATGAATATGTTTTCAGGGTCTGACATGCCCTCTCCGCTGCTCTGAATGAATCCAGAGCTAGCAAATTTTCATAGGGTACTTCTATGGAAACCCAGCTGCTTCTGATGTTCGATGAGGAGAAACAAGCATGAAACCTGCCTGAGAAGGCTATGATACCATATTAGAATTTGAATGCCATATGCCTGAGAAGGCTATGATACCATATTAGAATTTGAATGACATATGTTCTTCAAGCAAAGAGTTCTGATTATGTTGCAGCAATTGAATGGAGGATGAACATACAAACTAAGCAAAATAAATCACATAGGAAACAGACAAGTATTGCTCAAGAATTTACAGTATATTAATCATAATAATATCCGATGTACAATAGATTACAAATAGGTAGAATTCGAATGCATGAGGAATGAATTCAAACTCTCCAAGTGGATAAGACTATATCTAACTGAATCTCTAACTCAAGGTCTCCCAATCAATATCAAAGTCCAACAAATCAACTCTCTGATGACCAATAACTCCAACAGAGAGTAACAACTAGTTAACTCAGTGCAACTGAGTGTGGTAGGTGAACAAAAGCGCTCCTCCACATGCATGCATGCATTATCCATGCAAAGCATGCACTAGCTAAATGATAATGAGTCATCTGAAGGTAACTGAAGGTTAACTATGGTTAACTAGTGCTAACTCCAACTAACTGAAGTAGGTTGGTGTTGGGACTCCCAGTGGCTCCTAAAATGTAGGGATTGGTCTAGGAGGCACCCCCACTGATGCATGCACATGCAGTAAGTGGCAGTTAACCTCTAGCATTGTTCCCCACGCTTCAATGACCAGTACATGTGGCCCCATTGGACCATGTGGACCCAATTGCACTAGTGGACGCATTTAATTAATTTAAGGTTCCTAAGTTAGGAAATAATTAATCTAATAGACATTTGACCAAGGGAGGATTAATAATCACAACAGCGTGTAGACTTGCCTCAGGATGCATGCAAAGATAATAAAAAAAACCTCGGGGTGCATGCAATACCACCTCAATCTACATGCCAAGACCCTATCTCAAACTCTGTGCAAAGCTCTCTCCCCGATCTCGAAATCCATGCCTAACTTTATAGGTCGTGGAAGGCTAACTGTGATATGAATTTATTAGTTGCAAATTAAATAAATTGATTTTGAAATATCATAACAAGTGATTTGCTTAGCATATTGGCTAAATATTTGGAGTAACATAAGGGAGGTTGTGGGATTAAATCCCATGAAGCTCTCCCTCATATACACATGTTACATACAAACTATATAAAGTCTATAGTTAGGATATTTAGCCAATATTTCCGAACCTTAGCCTTCATGAACATTTTGTGGCTGCCACGTGGTTGCTTGCCATTGTTCCACATCGCCACCACTTGTCAATTGTTCAGTGTGCCACATCATGCCCTGTCATCATCTGCCACATCATCACATGCCACATGACACTTCCGAATTGGCTTGATTAGGTGCCAAATCATCCATTTCTGGATGATAAATTTTAGCCTCTCATGCTACCATGTCACCATGATGACATCATATCTACCCAGTATTTATACGATCATGCGAAATGACAGGCTCAAGGGCTACTACGTGGCACCCCCTTTTGACATTTTTTCATGTTTTACTGAAATTTTAGAATGCAATAACTTTCAGATACAGACTTTGTTTTGCATGAACTGAGCGTTGTCAGAATGCTCGCGGTGAGATCTACACATCTTTACCCTTCTTTTCAACATTTGAAGACTTTAACATTTGTCATTTTGGGAGATCCTCCTTGATCAAACCTCCCCACTAGAGATCTTTTGGACCACCAAAAGAAAAAAATTACTTAGAAAAAGAGTGAGGATACCATGGCCCCACTTGACATGTGTCCACCATCCAACCTGCTCAGTTTATAATCATTTGGATCATCGTCACAAAGACAAAAGCGACCATTATGCTGACAACAAACTTAATCATTTTATCATCCTTACATAAATATGTATTCAATGTCACAACTACCATCCAAACATAACTAAATAGTAGTGAAAGCAGACATGAGACTGAACATGCAGATGCCAAATAGAATGAAAGCTTGTTTTTCTTTACCAAAAGCAATAAGGACTAATGGATCTCTTTCCCTACAATCCAAGATGTTTTCATGCTCTAATCCCCCATGTTGTACTCATGGTGTATCATGTAACATATGAGTAGTATCAACATTTACTAATTCATTTCCCAAACCACAATCTTTAACTGTCATAAGAGATAAACCTTTACTTGCATTTACTAACATCTTCATCTTCCCTGTAACAACTATAAATAAATCATTTTTCATCTTATGAGCTCTTACAATGTATTTGATCTCGTTCTTGAAGAAACGATACATATTAGGCTCCCTAAAGAAGATGGATTTTCTATTAAACAAATATGGACTACCCAACACAATCCCACAAATGTCTAAAGGGACTACATCTAACTCAACCTCATCTGCAAAACCAACATTGATGGCAAACTTCAAGTTACATTGATGAGAAGCATTCAATTTGGAATCTTCACATACCCAACCCAAAGGGCACGCCTTAGGATTAGGTTTAATCTCTAATCCCAAATTTATAACCACCTGCTCATAAACGAGATTCAGCTGAGACCCACAATCAATAAGTGTGCCTATTTTGGTATTTTTGGAGATCACTCGTAAGTGAAATAATTCAGTCCTCTTTCTTTCATCATTGCTTACATCAACATAAAAAGTATAAGCAAATGAACTACAACCAACAACAAAAATTTTACCTTTAAGACCCATGGCTATCACCTTGGATTCATCTTTGCATTCAGATCCAAGATCATACTGAACAATAGCAGTGGTCTTCTTCTTACCCCTTTGATGTCGAGCCCACTTCGGTTTCAAATCCGAATGTAGCTTCCAAAAATGCTGTTCATCATGCCCATCTCTTTGACAATGCAAACATGAAAGATTTGTATCCCCTTTCTTCACGGTAGTTGTATGCTTGTTCTTCCCTTTGTCCTTGCCTTCTTTCAAATGACTGGATTTAGCCGAGGAAAAGTTATAATAAGTATTTTTTCCTTTAGATTCAGTATGTGTGGCTTGAACACACATTTCATCCAGGTTAGTAGGATTGAACATTAAAATTGTATGATGTCAATAGTTATGCAATCCTCCTATGAACTTGAGAACTGTTTCTTGAGTTTAAAGAGGTATACCCAAAATCAAAGCTCTCTTTCTGAATTCCTGAGTGTATTCTTGTACATTCTGACCTTTACCTTGCCTTAAGTTTTTCCAATCCATCAGGGCTTGTTGCATGTAGACTAATGGGTAGAATTACTTCTTTAACAAGACAATAAATTCATACCAGGAAGAAATAATTTTACCTTTTGTAAGGAGGTCTTCGAGTGTCTTACTTTCCCACCAAACGAGTGCAGTGGCTCAAAGACAGAGAGTAGCCAACTGGATCTTTGCACTATCATCTGCAAGCTTAAGGATCTTGCAATACACCTCAATCTGCATAATCCAATCATCCAACTTTTATGCATTAAGTTTACCATTATATGTAGGAAAAACAAACTTAATATCAAGTTTCAAATAAGGTAAATCAGACTTTGTCTTCTCATGTTGTTTATTTGGATTTGAAGAAGCAGTACCAGAGCTTTCAGAAGAGGAAGAAGAAGATGGAGAAGGAGGCTGAGAAGGGTTTCCTCCTTTTTCCTAGTTCAATAAAGCATTATCCTCTGCTTTCTCCTTCTTCGTTTTCTTCTTTGTCAGTCACTCTTGATAATCTACAAACAATTTTTCTACCCGGTCTGCCTTCTGATAGAAAGCCTTGCAGAAAGTCTTCTCATCTTCTTCTCGGTAGTCTTCATTTGCCATTTTCTTTCTTTGATGTGCACGTCCAATCCCTGGATTGAAAGTCTCAAGTTGCATTTCACCTCGCTTAAGCCTTAATATAGTTAACAGTCACACTCTTTAATTCTCTGGTTAGCCCGCTCTGATACCAAACATGATCTAGAAATGAGGATATTTTTCAACCATGAATTTGCATGTACAAAGGCGTTATGCTTAACTTTTTAAAAGGGCTTTAAATGGAAAAATTAAAGAGTATAAATGAAGAAATTGGATAGTAAAATGAATATGAAATCCACACAATTAACACAACAGTTGATAACAGAGTTCGTCCGCGATGGACTACATCTCCAGGTCCAACTCCAGTGAGGACCAATCTTATTAGTCTTAAAAAATGCTTTAGAAATTAACAAATAGAAGCTAGAAGTCACACTAAATATCACCTTAAAGCTATGCTATTATGGAGTAGAAACAGACTTTAACAACAATTTCAGAATGAAATTCTGATTCTTTAAAGTGTACACATGGCTATACTCCGGTGTAGATGAAGGGTTCTATGAGCGCTTTTTTCGACAGAGATCCTGGCTACAAAAACTGAAGCTAGGTTTAGAATCCTTACAAGAAGCTGAGCCTTTTGAGTATAAGCTAGATATGGTTATGAACTGGACCTCATGATTCTCCCTCTAGCACAACCTCCAAAACTACCTCTGACCCTTACACTACGTACGACTTTGAACTGATTACACTCAGAAACGGTCTCGGGTTGCATGCAAACTCTCCTCGGGATGCATGCAAAGAGAAAAAAAAGCACCAGTCTAGATGTGCTACGATTTCGCCTGGACGACGAAATCGCCCGGCTACCGTCGACCACCCCTCTGGCACCATTCCCGAGGTCTGTTTAACACATTACAAGGTCTGTCTGATACATTGCAGTCTAATCATTTCATTGGAAAATTGTGCGTCCTCCTTCGTTGGTCAGAGTTGGAGTTGGTAGTTAGTGAATTTCCCATTATTGTATCATGTATGCCCGAACATTACTGCCATACTTGCAGCGAAGCCAAGCCCACCATCAAGGTAAACTCGACCAGTGACCCAAGCCCGCCATCAAGCAAAACTCTACCAACATTACCAAGATGTTGCTCAATGTAGAGGAGTACTTTGAAGGTTCATACACTTTATCAAAATGTAAAAGAAAATAATGATCTTCGCAAAACAAAATGATTCATCTTATGTTGGAGCTGGCAATTATGGTGCCATCGTATGCCATTGTTGATTGATTTGATGTAGCTGAATTTTTTTTGTAATGTATAATGGGTGTCTAACTTTAAATAGAAAGAGAGTTCATATTCATATCCTGGAAAAATTGCAGAAGAGATGAAGACTATGAAAATAATTCAAGTGACATGTAAAAAAATGCAGAAGACTCAAAAACTATGTGGTTTTGTCCTTTAAGCCACATAAAAATAATGCAGAAGATGTAAAGACTATGAAGGGAATTTAAATGAGAGATGTCAATGCCAATACAGATAAACTTAGGAAGCCCTTCCTCATACTTGATTGCTAGTTATCCCTTATAAACTTAATTGACCATTTATAATAATAAAAAATCCTAGTGAATATGAAATTCCAGCAAGAGAATAGTCTGGCATATGTAAACATTAAAATTCCAATGGTAATTGAATGTTCTGTGTTGTTGGAAAGCTATAAACGATTAGGGAATTAAATAGAATTAAAAGGAAATGCTCGGTTTAAAAACGATAAACGCAGTAAGTCAAATCAGGTTTTCACATTGAAAAGTCTTGCTCATAACTCAACAAATGGTGAGACAAAAACCATGAACCTTTGCAACCTTACTATTTACCAATTAGGTATTAATTTTAAATAGTGAATAAATTTTAGTTAGTAACATCAAACTTATTACTTTGAACTAATAGACTCTTTAAATGTTCCCTGCATGACGTGAACTGAAATAATCTTAACTTTACAACTTTCAATGGCTTAGTAGTTTTTGTGAATGATATTAATGTATGGTTAGTTTATTTAACTTTACAACTTCAATGGTTACAGTAGTTTTTGTGAAAGGTAGTAATGAATGATTAATTTATTTTGAGCAAGCACTTACTCATCCAAGTTCGAGGCATCATAATCTTAAGGTAGTGATGGATTAGAGTTTTTTTTCTTAATTAAGTTATATCATTTTCAACGAGGTGTTGCATTAGAGAGAACTACATTTTTTATAACCATGTATTGATGATGTATGTTTTAGAAGAAGATTAACTGAAGGAAGCCCTTCCTCATACTGAAGCTGTTGGGTTCAAGGCATAATCCCTTAGCGATGTGGGTTCGAATATCACTTGCTCTTAAAGGGATCTATTACGAGTTCATCGAATAAGAGGATCTGATTCAGAATAAGAGCCAGTTGCTTCTGCAGTCGAACTGTGTTCACAAGAAGATTCCAGTGCTCATCCACAATGGAAAAATTGTTTGTGAGTTCATGAATATTGTGCAATACATAGACGAGACATGGGACACAAAGGCGCCAATTCTTCTACCCAAACACCCATATGACTGAGCCATTACCAGCTTTTGTGCCACTTTTATCGTTGGGAGATGAAATTAGCTTGGTTGACATCGCACTGGGCAAGTTGTTGGTATTAATCAAATTTGTCCAAAAGATTACGAATATATTTTTACTAGATCTTGAGAATATTCCGTTTTTAAGTGCATGGATGGATCAGTTCTCTAAGGTAGATGGAATGAAACAAGATTTCCCGATCCCACAAAGGTATTCAAATATATGTTAGTCAAGAGAACCCAATTTATATCTGAACTTGCTGACAACTAGGGAAAGTCATGCATGCAGTCTTTATTAAAATTAGGACAGATAGATGGTTGTTTTTGAAACCCTAAGGTTGTAGATTTTTTTTTTGGCAGTGGAAATATCTCTTAAAATTATGAAAATTATGGGAAGAAAGTAATTCAGTAATTTAGTTATCATAAATTTTATGATATCAAAATTTTTAACAAATTTTTTTAACAATCAAGTCTGTGAAAGCCTTGCCAGCCTTTGACGTCCTAGAGGCGAAACACATCCAGAGCTAAGAAACCAACCGGTTTTGTTATCTGCTACAATCAGACAAAACCTTAGCACAAGAAGAAGAGGCATGTGTTCCTCTGTATAATGTATCTATCGAAGTCTGCTACTACCTCTCAGTGTGTTATGAGCAACAGCTTGGTAACGTTGGTCGAGTTTTGCTTGGAGGACTTGACTCGGTTGCAAATTATAGGAAAATTCATCAACAACCAGCTCCAATTCAGACGTGACGTGTAGGCTTGAACAACCAACTCCAATTTAGATGTGACGTGCAAGCTTGACCTGACAAAGGAGGGCGCACGATTTCCTGGGCTAAATGACAAGACTGCAATGTGTCAGACCTCAGGGAAAGGTGTCAAAGGGGTGACCGATGGTGGCCGGGCGATTTCGTCGTCCGGGCGAAATCGTCGCACATCTAGAATGCTTCGAAAAAAAACACCTCGAGGTGCATGCAATTCCACCTCAGTCTATGTGCCACGACCTTGTCTTGAGCTTTGTCTAAAGCTCTCTCCCCGATCTTGAAATGTGTGCCTAGTTTTATAGGTCGTGGAAGGCTAACCGTGATCCGAATTTATTGGTTGCATATTAAATAGATTGATTTCCTAATATTTTAACAAGTGCTTTCTTTGGCCTATTAGCTAAATCTACGGAGTAACATAAGGGAGGTCGTGGGTTCAAATATCATGGACCTCTCCCTCATATACACATATTACATACAAACTATATAAAGTCTATACTTAGGATATTAAGCCAATATTTTGAACCTTAAGCCTTTATGAACATTTCATTGCTGCCACGTGGAAGCTTGCCATTGGTCCACATTGCCGTCAATTGTTCAGTGTCCCACGTCATTCCTTGTCATCATCTGCCACCTCATCACATGCCACATCCACATGACACTTTTAGATTGGTTTGATTATGTGCCAAATCGTCCATTTATGAATGACATGTGTCAGCCTCGCATGCTGCCACATCTACCATGATGACATCAACATAACATCATATCTGCAAGTTATTTGTATGATCATGCCACATGGCAGTCTGTATGCTGACACGTGGAACCCCCTTTTGCCATTTTCCTTGTTTTTTCGAAATTTCATAATCCAATAACTTTCACATATAGACTCTGTTTTGCATGAAACGAGCGTCGTCGGAAATATCTCGACAAGCTTTATGCATATGTACCCTTCCTTTCATAATTTGAAGACTTTAAAATTTGGTCATTTTGGGAGATCGTCCTATATCGCCTAGCACTACACTCATGAATAGATTCTAAATCCATGTGCAGAGAGGAGACCCAGAAGCATAGGAAATCATGAGTGAAGGAAAATGGAATAGTCTAACAACCAAACCCAAGCATAAACACAAGTTCATGGACCTATGAGTAGAGATGGAGTAGCAGTTCATTGGCAGAATGTTGAGGTCTTACGAGTTGAGGTTTGAGTCGTGGTGTTTCTGTGGAGGTTTGAGCGGTGGTTCTTCTATGGGTTTGAACTTGAGTCATTTTATATTTTATATTTATATTTTTAATAAATTAAAATGTTTTAGTGCAAAGGAGTACTATGTGCTTTTGCAGAAAGTATAATAATTATGAGGTTCAAAAATACACATGCAAAATGAATTTGACATTTTCTCCATATTTAAAATCTTTTTAATTTTTAATTTTTATTTTTGACATTTTCTCCATATTTAAAATCTTTTTAATTTTATCATAGTTGGACGTTTTTTATAAAATTTAAGAATTTACCAATTTTTTTTGTTTCTTTAAACTCTATTTAGTTTCATTTTTCCTATATGTGTTCTTATTGGGAGTTTAAAAAATGTTGATTTTTCAAGGAATTTGAAAAGTTTTCTCTAATTAATATGAAATTATGAATTTTTTTTCTCGATGATTTAAATTTTTTAGTTCAATACATATCGTAATGGTGTTTACTCATTCACATAGGATTCCAAGTTCCCATGTTATTCCACCATCGAAGGAGTTATTCTCGTTACCCAAAAGCATAGGCAAAGGTGGATAGGAGATGACGAGTGAAGGACAATGGAACACTATCCAAAAAATAGACCTAAGCAAAGTTCATCCACTTGTAAGTAGAGATGGAGCCACAATTCGCTCGCAGCTGGTAGAGGTTTGAGCCATGGTGCCCCTAGGTCTGAACCGTGGTTCTCCTCGCCTTAAAATGTTTTTGAGCTACAAAGCAAGAAAATTAAAATAATGTAGGACATTTTTCATAGTATCGTTTAAATTTTTAAATTCTGTGTTTTTGTGTGAGGTATGTCTGGAAATGTAATTATGAAGTTTAAGAATACGCATCATCGAATTTGGGTATTTTTTTAGATTTTTTTTCAAATGTATTGGGTATTTCTGAAAGTGAAATTGTTTGTTATTTTTTTAATTAAAACAGTTAGATTTTTTTATTTTTTTTTGTGTGAGGTATGTCTAGAAATGTAATTATGAAGTTTAAGAATACGCATCATCGAATTTGGGTATTTTTTTAGATTTTTTTTCAAATGTATTGGGTATTTCTGAAAGTGAAATTGTTTGTTATTTTTTTAATTAAAACAGTTAGATTTTTTTTTAATTTTTTTTTAAGAAAAGAATCGGGTATGAATTGGCAAAAAAACTAATCCACTATTTACAAAAACATCAGAAGATATAGATCTAGAAGCAAAAATTACAAAGCTTTTTAAGCTTAAGGATCTTTCCATTTTGAAAGACTGATTTCAGAAATACTCTTAAGGGAGCGGCTGAAATAAACTAGATTCTCCATTGATAATGAGATTTCCAAGAGGAAGTTAGCATGCTTTATTCGCTAGTAAGTTAGCATGATTATTTAACTCTCACAAGATATGGAAAGAAGAAACCCTTACAAAGTCGTTCAAAATATTCCGGATAAGCTGCAGAGTTTTGTTCGAGGAAGGATTGATAAACTGATCTTCAGAATTTATCATTTCGATCAAAATGTCAGAGTCCCCAAAAATTCGAACTGACTCGAATCCCTTCTCTTTTCCAATCTGACGAGCTTTAAGAAGGCTATGGCTCCCGGCCTGATTATTAGAGCTGATTCCAAGACACCAACTGAAAGAGGTTTGCCTTGTACAGTCCGGAGAAAAAACCACCCCACCGGCACCAGCAATTCTAGGATTACCTTTGGACGCGCCATCGAAAAATATAGTTGCAGTGTCGGAAGCTCTTCCACCACAAAAGAAAGTCAACAACACTAAGCCTAACACGCAAGGGAGGAGGAAGAATTGGTTTGATAAAGAATGGATTTCTCCCAGATGCAGAAGAAGAAATACCCAACCATACGGCAAGTTTTGAAGACAGAGAGGAAATATTTTTCAACTTACTGGCAGATTCCAATATCAACAATTTCACTTTGCTTGCTACGTCTCTGGGAAAGGATGAGATGCCATTAAAAATACATTCATTTCGGGCAAGCCACAAAACCCACCAAATCGATTTTGGGATTGATTGCTAGAGTTTTTTGCATTCTGCATTTTTCCCCTGCAAAACAGAAATCCGATCATTCCAGGAAGCATATAATGCGACGATTGCTAATTGGGAGGGAGCAACCATAGTCAATCTGTCGAGAACCAGATTCCAAACCGTCTGGGAGAAATCGCAGTTGACAAATAAATGGTCTACTGTTTATGTTGTTGAAAAACATAAGCTACATCTAAAAGGGTCGTGAAAGCAACGTTTAGAGAGATTATCTCATGTCAAAGCCTTATTGTGCAAGAGAAGCGATGAAAAAAAAAACCTTTGGAAAGCTATATGAGGACTAGACAGACTTCCAAAGAGTCGGGGATAGGAATGAAGATTGATGAGGTTCTAGTGCAGAAAACCCAAGAGATATTGAGTAATTTCGTGTCGGACCCCAACCCCATTTATCCTTTCATGATCGATGGATAAGTGCCAGGCCTGAAAGAGTTGAAATTAGCAATTTCTGTTGGAGTTGAAGAGGCTCTGGAATCTCCGGAAGAGCCCAGCCAACCCAATTTCCATTGCCATCCCAAAGGCAAATATCAACAAGCCTGAGAAGACCTTTATTTTTTAACCAAGATTTAATCTCACCTAATGGGTTTAAAGTAGAAAGAGGAGGGTTGCCCAAAATGTTTTCTTCCCATAATAAGATTTTCATCCAATTACTAGGGATTCTGTAAATCTGTTAATGAATATGATCAATTCCTTTTCTACACAAGTTCCATATTGCAGTGCCAGGGGGAGTATTAGCTGATTTTAAATTTCTCATTGAACATCCCTTTAGATATTTCCTTTGAAGAATCTTGCTAACTGGATGATTTTTTTTTGCAATCATTTGCTAAATAATTTTTTCTGCTCAGAGCTAAATTAGCCAATCCGAGGTCTCTAATTTACAACCCACCTTCCGAAATAGGCCTTTTAAGGGTTTCCCAACCAACCAAATGCAACGTTTTCTGATTACCTTTGCCATCATTCCAGAGAAATTCCCGAAGAAGTTTCGAAATCTGGGCAGTGATGGATTTGGGCGCAAGAAGCAATGAGGATTGGAATAATGGAAGAGCTGAAAGAACCGTCTTAATAAGAACCATCTTTCCAACCAATGTTAGCTAATAGCCGCCCCAAGAGACTATTTTGGATTTTATTTTACTAATAACTTCTATCCAAAGCAAGGGAGGACTGGGTCCCAAGGTTAACGGGAAGCCCAAGTAATTGATCTTATCCCACTTTTCAAAACCAGGAAAGCCCAAAGAACAAGCAATTCACTGAACTGTTTGCTGGTCAACATTCCAACCAAAAACAACACTCTTTCTTTTATTGATCAAAGTTCTTGAACTTTGACAGAAATTTTGGAGAACTCCATTAAAAGCCCTAGCAATGATGATCGAAGCCCCTCCAAGAAGAAGAGAGTCATCGACGAAAAGGGCATGATTGATAGAATTGACACCTCTAGCTGCCTTTATGCCTGGAATAGTACCCACAACTATTTCAGCAGAGAGTTTCCTACTAAAAGATTCGGCCATCAATATGTATAGGAAAGGTGACAAAGGGAACCCTTGGCGAAGTCCTCTAGTGACTTGGAAGAAGTCTGATGGTCTGCCATTAACCGGGGGTGCAATCCAAGGTCTGTCTGTGCAAGATTTAATCAAGCTAACAAATTCTCCACTGAATCCAAATGAATGAAGAACTTGATAGAGGAAAGAGATATTTACTCGATCAAAGGCGTTTTTCATGTCAAGTTTGATAATCATTCCTTTCTCCTTTCTTTGGAAGCTGGAATGCAGAGCTTCTTGAACTTGAATCACATTGTCAATAAGGTGCCTTCCTTTAACAAATCCCCCCTTGGAGAGGAGAGATTAACATCCCCAACAAGGGCTTAAGTCTGTTGGCTAGGAGTTTGGCCGGAATTTTATAAGAGGCATCGCAGAGCGAAATTGGTCTAAATCTATCGAAAATTTATGGATTTGTCTCCTTAGGTATTAGAGCGAGGAAAGTAGAATTTGTTCCCCCTCCAACTTTAGCTTTTTTGAGGAAGGTAGAGATCATTCTGGAAAGGTCTTATTTGATAATATGCCAACAAGCTCTATAGAAATGGATGGAAAACCCATCCGGCCTAGGGGCTTTGTTTGGTTCCATGGCCCATATTACATCAACAATTTTTTTTTTTTTTATGTGAATGATTTCACTAAACCTACATTAAGCTCGTCAGAGATTAGAGAAGGAATAAAAGATAGTAAATCAACACTCACAGTAGAATTAGAGACGCCTTCTTCTGAAAAAACGACTGAAAATGAGAGTGAGAAGCCTGCTGGATTTTCAAGTGTCCTCTGATAACCTCTCCATCACTAGATATGATTTATGATATATGGTTATGTGAAATTCGAGCTCTACACTGTTTATGAAAAAATGTTGTGTTGTTATCGTCGGTAAGCAACCATAGACTGCGAGATTTTAACCGCAATTGTTCTTCTTCCTGACAAAAAGAGAGGTATGAATAAATTTGTGCAGAATTCTCCTTCATCAGCAGGGCTTTAGTGATTTCTAATTCCTCCAAATTAAATTGAATCTCTTCTAGCACGTGGACAAACTCTTTCCTGTGGCTGAAAGGAGTTGAAACAGGTTTTTTGATCCAACTTTTCAATGCAAATTTGAGACGCTTAATCTTCTGTTCCCATACGTAACTGGGAGATCCATCAACCAATTGGGACTAGGCACATCTCACAATTTTCCAAAATCCATCTCTTTCGATCCAAAGGGGACTAAATCTAAATGGTATAGGACCAATATCTTCCTCCTCTTCGATTAGCAGAGAGATTGGATGGTCATCTGAGGTTAACTTAGGCAGAATTTTAGAAGAGATTAGAGAATTACCAGCCAACAAAGAACGTTGAACCAAAAATCTGTCTAGACAGGCTACAATGTTGGTAGCCCCATCTCTGTTATTAGACCAAGTAAATCGCCCTTTCTTGGGTTTGAAGTCTAGCAGATCCCAAGCATGAATCAAAGTCTCAACAAACTCATGAAAGTGGTCCTTTCCCCGAACTCCACCTTTTTTCTGCATAGGATGTAGAATAATATTAAGATCCCCTGCCACAATAATATTGATGGGATAGTGAGTTTCAATAAATTGTGACAGAGAAGTCCAGCAGTCCTTCTTCTCAATAAGATTTACAGGGACATATAGGTCAAAGAGAGCCAAGGAGGTCTTACTAGGGATATGTTGAAGATCTGTAAAGATCCAATGTTGGGATGCATATGACACTTTCAACAAAAAATATTCCTCAGACCATAAAGTTACAAGCCCTCCTGAAGTGCGACTTGCACTGACAACCATTCCAGAATTCTTTTTCCACTTAGTTTTGCTTAATAAAAGCAACGCATCTTCAACAATATTTGTCTCTTGTAGTAAGAGAATGTCTGAAGGTTCCATTCTCAACAAATATTTCACTGCTTCTGCCTTCTTGGGATTCCCTAAGCCCCTACAGTTCCATGAAGTGATCTGCATTATTTACCTGAGTCAGAGGGAGTTTTCCCTCCCTGTAGGGGTCTATTACTCTTATTTCTACCATAAGACATTCCTAATGTAGCCTGACTTCCCTGCATCTTTAATCGCTTGGCTTCTTCTTCTCGGTTCTCCTTTCGAGACTTCCTTCCTGCCTTTTTGGTAAAATGCTCATCTTCTCCCGAAGATCCAGAAGACTCAACCAATTTCTTCTTTAAAATTTCCACATAAGAGGGAGGAGACGTGGTTCCTTCAGGAGAGTTAAGAGGGTCTTGCATGATTGAGTCTGCCATTGGTGTTTCTAGAATTACAGGTTCAACATTTTCCATAGAGACAAGATTTACTTCGCCCTCTTCAATTTGCTCTTCAGAGGCTTGCACTTCACCTTCTTCAAGGACAGGAGAATTATGTTCCTCAACTGAGCTTAAGACAAAAAAGGGATCTGAGGAGGCAGAAGCATTTACAACAGCCTGGGGATTTAAAGATTTTTTCTGACCAATATTGATGTCTTTTCCAGCATTACCTCCTTTTCCTTTCGATTTATTAACCTAATTGTTGGTGGTTGCTTTCTGGACTTGAGTCCATTTGTTAGCCTTCTCATTTTCCATTTCTGCCTCTGATTTTTTCTTGGAATTGCGAGCAAAATGGCCATAGCCATGACAATGACGACACTTGAAAGGGAGCTGCTCGTAATCAAGCTCCTGAATATGAGACAATTCAACAACATTTAGCTTGAATGCCTCCGGAAGCCCTATCTCTAAATTAACTTCCACGCAAGTTCAACTACACAAATATTGATCTTTCCTCTCTGCCCTGTCAATGTACTTTCCAAGTTTGTTTGCGATAGCTTCTAACGATTTTGAATTCCAGCAATGAAGAGGAAGATGGGGGAGCCTAACCCAAACCGGAGCGGCTGAAGGGACATCCTGAGTGGGGTCGAAGTCAAGTGTCCACTTATTTAGGTAAAGGCCCTAGGGACCCATAAAATATGGTCCATTATGAAATATGAGGTCTTGGTCTTCAGCTGATTCAAACACGAACACATAATACCCTATACCAACAAAATGGTTGTGAATGCCTTTAGAGACCAATGACCTCCAATTTCACTGGACCCATCCATCAATGGCCTTTGAAGGGGGCCAAAGGCTTGTAAATTGCCCGATGAGCCATCGATCCGATAGATTCAATGCAGCCCGACGAGGACAGTCTGCTGGTAGATTGACAGATGGAAATTCAGCTTTCTTTACGAATGTCTGCATCAATGGAGATCCCTTCCTCTTCCCACAGGAGGCAATAAGGTGCTTAAAGGCTTCGATATTTGGAGGAAGTGGAGGTGGGGGGGGGGGCTCTCCAGAATCCATAAGAGACTCTCAAACCAAAATCCTGGAAGCTACGGCAGAAAGATCCAATGAACAACAACACGATCCCAGCCAAAAATTAATAAAGGAGCCAACCCCAAACAAAAGCATGATCTAATCAAGAGGATACAAACCAATCCCGCTGCTTGAGTTTGCTAGACCCTGAGAGCTGAGAAACCTGCAGCAAAACAATCAAGCCGTTTGGAGATCCCATGGAGCAAAATAATCACCAACGTGGAAAGACTCAATTCTCTCTGAACGATCTCCAGCAAGGGAGAGCCATAAGGGATGTCTTTGAAATCTTCTCGTGGCACACTCTTCGAATTGCCCAGCAAGTCACACTTCCAGCCAGGCAACCGATCCTCTTGTAAATCGATCCAGAAACGATGAACCAGAGGTTCAACACAAACAAGAAAATTTAAAAATCTTCTTAGAGCCAAAAAGAGTTCGTTAATTTCATTGGTATTTTTTATTTTATTTTATAATAATGTAGTTTTTATTATTCTTATGTTAAATATAAAATAAACAAATAAACAAAATACTAAATTTGATATTTCTTTTTAATTTAATTTTAAAAAAGAATTAAATATTTTTATTAAAGTTGGAAATTTTCATAACTAAGAAACTCTAATTTTTTTTTATAACTTTGTTTAGCTTATATTATTATCTTCTAATTAAAATTTTAAGAAGTGTTTGGATTTTCAAAAGATTTTGGAACACTATTTTGGGTTTTTTCTTCACAAGATTTGAAGGCCTCATGGTATGTTTTCGTTTTTGTTTTTTTAATTTAATTTTTTATACCTGCCTCAGCAGGTATATTGTAATCGATTGCAAGTCAAACTCTTTTGACTTTGGTATTAGTTGGTGTCTTTTGATGCAGTTATAAAGAATTAAAATCTGTTTTGCAAAGTATGACTTAGGGATTTGTAAAATATTTTTTTTAATTTTGTTCAAAAACTATTTTTGTAAACAGCTGATTGGTGGATAGAAGATGATGTCAGCTTTGGAATTTGGTATCTGGTTTTCAGATGACAAGTGGCAACTATGACATCAGTGTGGGTCAATTCATTATTAATTAAATTTCCAACTCTTTATAATTTAATGTTAATTATTTTTTTCCACGTGACATATGGATTACCCAACCAACGTTTTCCACGTATGTTTACGTATAATAGCTTATGTATCCATACGATCCACATCGTTCCAAATAACTGTGAAGAGGGAATGCGGGACGTCAGCTCCATTCTGAGACAGCTGAGAAGAAGAGATTCGTGCAGTAGCAGTATTTCAAGAACCTGGAGTAAAAGAGTTCTAAAGTCATGCGTGACAGAAGAAACTACTCTGAACAATGAATAGTATTGTGAATGGGGCTGGGATTGGGACGACTCAGCACAGGTAACCATCATTATTGGAGTCGATGATATAACAAGGAAGAAAGTGATGGTGGTTGTTGATGGCTCTGGGGAGTCCAAGATCGCCACATTATAGGCTCTTTGCCACCATCTCAACAACGTCAATACACTCGCGTTGCTTTATGTTTTTGATTCCTGTAAAACCACTTCTAAATGCAAGCCGGACCTCAGTAGGCACCGTTATGCCCAGGGGTACGATCTTGTCAACTTAATGCGGGCGCTCTGCAGATCACGCAGGCCAGGGGTAACAGTGACAGTGATCAATGATTAATGATCTTTAATCTTGAATCTTGAATCTTGGTTCTTGATTCATGATCTTTGATCTGTGTCTTGTCGATTGAGCTTTTGTCCCGTGGGAGTTTGATTTTCAGCATAGGATGCTCTTGCGTTTTATATTGTGAATTAGAAACAAAAAAAAAAAATTGGTTCCTGCATATATTTTAGTTGGCCATGGGAATGGCTTTGTAATTTTAAATCTGGTTTTGTAAAATCTGCAGGTGGAAGTGGAAGCGGTGGTAATGCAAGGAGGAAAGGGTAGTACAATTGTGTCCCAGGACAAGAAACTACAAGCTTCGATCCTTATACTCGGTCAGAGAAAACCCTCCTTATTGCGAAGGTATGGATGAAAAATTAGGAATCCATGTGATGATATTTTGGGATCGATGGTTACTGCACAAAATAGTTTTGCAGGTTTTTGCGGAATAAGAAGGAGGAGCTGATAAAGTATTGCATTGATAACGTGGAATGCCTGGCATTGGCCGTGAGGAAGCAGAGTAGCGGTATCGGCGGCTACGTGATCAACAGCAGGTGGCACAAAGATTTCTGGCTTCTGGCATAGCCATGGCGGCCATGATTTATAAGCAAGTTGTTCTTGATGTTTAATAACATCTGTATACAGTCATTCTGTGTATCTATCGCCTGTGTTGGTTCATGCTTGAATACTTACATAAACTTAATGTATGTGGCGATTCAGAATGTTCTATTTGAGCCCCTACTCCCAGGCTTGGACACAATTATTCTTGGTTCTCTGCATTCAACCATAATCGTTAGGTGAATAACTAGAAAGGAGTCGAAAGTCATGATCTAAATGAGAATTTTGCATCAAAAGTGACTTAGACAAACTTAACACCGAAAATGTGGGCACAGTAGAAGAAGAGGAATGCATGGGTCCATCACTCTGCGGCTCCACACGTTTCTTCAAATGAGTGTTCTAGATATTCTTAATCTCGTTATCTGTTCTTCCCAGTACCAGTCGACCACCAGCATTTATTCTTACATTGATTAAAACCAGGATAACGCTTTCACTAAATAGATAAATTCTGGTTGATATACTTGCAGAGCAAATTGGAGAAGAAGAACGCTAATCTCTTTTGACTATACAATACTCTAATATGTGTGGATACAATAAATATTTCAGCGTGTGTTTTTTTAAAACTGGAATTAAAAATTGAAGCATGTTTTTTTTAAGTAATAAATTACCATCCCTTGAAAATTTTAGTGCTTTTTATTTTAAACTTTTGTTAACCTATGAAACTCATTTTGTAGTGCTTTATTTATTATTAAATTACAAACAACATTTTTTTTTGCTCAAAACTTATTGGTTGAAGTTGGATTTAGTTGCACCATATTTGTTATATTTTCTATCTTACATATACATATGACCCACCCACATACATTAAAAAACAACTTTATTGAATTTTTTTTAATGTAATTTTTTCTTCTTAGTGACATTCTCAACTTTTTTTGGTTTGTTTTCTCAACTTGGATGAAAAACTAAAAAAAATTAAATCCACAATTTTACAAAAAATAATCTGGTTAGCATCCATGCCAAATACTGGGTCAAGTCCATTACACTACATGAAACTCCCATTCTACGTTCATGAACTGAAAGAGTTTCAATTTACACATATAAAATAGTGAAACATTAGTGGTAAGCGGAAAGATCACTTGAGTGGAACATTA
>LPNX010306749.1:522789-641181 GCA_001517045.1 Pseudotsuga menziesii | reverse complement strand
TGAATTTTCGTTGTGTCACACTTTAAAAAAAACCTACTTTTAGAATTGGTTATTCTTATTACTTCTTTTGAATTTTCATTGTGTCACACTTTAAAAAAAACTACTTTTAGAATGGTTACTCTACCCATCTTCTCGGAATCACAATGAAGCTCATGAGCTAAGAAAAGAGTAAGGCTATATATATAGGGTGTTGTGATTATTCTCATTCTAGTTGAATATATATAATATTTAAAGAGGACAATTTCATTTTCTTCCTAGATAAGAAAATGAGAGGAGAGGACAAGTTAGTCAAAGCAAAGCCTTAAATAGATTATGAGGCTCTACACTGCCACGAAATCCAATCGGCCCCAATCAACCCAAACTTCATCTATGTTGTTGTAGTATCAAATTTCAACTTATTTTGAAAAAATAATCTAAAGTAAACACTAACGAGCCGAAGAAACTAGGTTTTTAGATTTTTCCATTTATGTGATCACTTATATCAAATTAAATATGGATGTCACTAGTACTAGTATATTTCACTTACACATCCAAAACTAATTAAATATAAATGATATACTTACATTTATTTGGTACGGATGTCATTTTATAATTTTTTATATTATTTTTTTATTTGGAAAATGGAAAAGTATCAAAACCAGATAAAATTTGTCATTTCAATATAATAGCAAATAGAATGTTAGATAACTAGATTTATAATATAATTAAAAATTATCAAAAAATATTATTTTATTTATATTTCTTTCTTAAACTATCCAAATTTTATAATACAATTTTGTATTTATTAAACATCCAAATTGCAATCATAACTTAAATGTATATTTAGTTATATAAATGATTAATTTCCTTTTTAAGGTCCGATAGACCAAATTTTGGTCTCGGGGGACGTTAACCATCATCATCATCATCATCATCAAATAAAAAACTAAAATGTATTAGATAATGAAGAATAGTAAAATTTTCATAATAGACTACAATCTCATCATGCAAGGCTAAGAATGCTAGAAATTGGGCACAATGGACTTAAGAAAATAGTATTTAAAACCAGATGAAAGACAAAATCTAATGTATAGCATATTTTTCTTTTAAAAATGTCTTTTTATTTTTTATTTTTTATTTTTATGTTAAGTTTCATGTTTTTTTCCCAACAAGTAGATATATGCATGTTATTTAATAACAATAGTTTATTTTGAACTATCTATAAATTATTCTGAAAATCCATTATTCAAAATATTTAACTAAAAAATATTTTTTTTCAATTTAAAATAATTAAATTTATTTTAAATTTAAATTATAAATTTATAATAAAATATAAATAAACTATTCTCATAACAATGAAATTAATTTATAGTCTTATAAGCTATTATTTCTCATTTTCTATTTATGCTAGTCTATAAAAAAAAACTTGCATATTTGTATAACATTATAAATTTATAATAAAATATAAATAAACTATTCTCACAACAATGATTTTAATTTATAGTCTTATAAGCTATTATTTCTCATTTCCTATTTATGCTAGTCTATAAAGAAACTTGCATATTTTTATAACATAAGTCAAGAATATTACTAGAAGTATGTAAGGAAGCTTGAATATGCTTGTTTTATGCTACATTGCAATAACCTAAATCGTATTTAAATGGACTTTTTTTTAATTCATTTTTGTTTTAATTTCTTTCAAATTGTAATTATATTTGTTTTATCATATATTTTTATAGCAAAATTATCCTATTGCTATATATTTTCAATCTCTTCTTAGGAGGCAGGTACTAAGCAACTTTGTTGCTTATTCCACTTGTTTTAGTTTAGTTTTTTTGGTTTAAAAAGGTTTTATTTTTTTAAAGGGTTTTAATATTGTTTTTAAAAGGATTAATATTGTTTTTCAAAAGATACGAAGTTCAAACAAGAGCCACGGCGTGGCAATGTCCCCGCTATTGTTAATAGTTATTGCTATAAGACAAATAAATTTAAATATGAGAGTTAATTATTAAAAAAAACTGAAACTTTGAACACACATTTACAAAACCCTTATAGTTAATTTTTTCAAAGGCTTCTAAGACTACACAAAGAATCGAGGGCTTTAAGAGAACCCTCCTCGCTTTACTGTAACCATGACTAGTATTAGCATGGAAATTAAAACAAGAATTATTGAATGTAAATAAAGGATAAACCTCAAGATATAGTAGTTGTACTTGCGCAAAAGACTCCAAATAGTCGGTTTCGATATTCATCGTTTCTCTAGACTCCAAACAGTCGGTTTCCATATCCATTGTTTCTCTTGTCAGAGAAAGGAAAAAGACTGAAAACCTTAGCCTAGGACTCCTCGATCTTACATGAAGAGTTCGACCAAATGAAAAATGGCTAGGAAGAATCAGCATTAAGAATTCTCTGTTCTAAACTAATTATATATGGATTTATAATTAAATTTGGTGAAAAAATTTGGCTTCACCAACGCCATTTATATATATAGGATTTATAATTAAATTTGGTGAAAAACTCTTGCTCTTCACCAATGCCATTCATATATATAAGATTTATAAATTTATTTAGACTATGGTCCATTAAATGAGCCAATGAGCCAGGTCCCAAGATGAGTTTGACGACTAAAGGTCATATCACCCCAACTTTTCACCCTAAGCATGCTGCGACAGTATGCAAGAAAATGTATACCTGAACTGACTTTTTGATTTTTTAAACTAGTACCATGGTTTATAACTTGATCCTACAGGTTTCCATAGTAAAATTTCATGTCTTTTTTGGGAATAAATAAGCAACTATATCACCATACAGTTTACGAGTGAGCGCATGGAAATATATACACACCTGTATGCACAAAAGAGGCAAATCTTGTAGCTTCTGAGCTCCATACTCCTGCAAAATGAGTTGGGCAAATGCTGGATTTGGATACCCAATATCTGGTAGCTGAGCCAATGTTAGCTCACTCGTGGCAGCAGCAAAAAGTGCTCCTTCACCATTACAGTCGATTTCAAGCCGACCCTCTTCGGAATTGAGAGCGAGTCTCCCTGCTGTGTAGTCATAGGGAACCAGCAATTTTCTCAGAGCGCTGGCAACTATCTCAGCGACGTCGTCCCGACCTCCTAATTTACCAAAGAAATGGAGGGTCTCCACCGTAAACACCAAATTCTGGTCGAAGTTAGAGAGGAACAAGAATCTTCTTTCTGTTTCTTCACCAGGAAACACAAGGAACGGCTTCTGCACTTTGATTTTGAGATCTAAAACTGGATCCCCTGATCCTATTTCCTCCATTGAAATGCAAAATGCAGAATGCCGAGATGCTCAGTGATTTGAGATTCGACTTTCTTGCCAGACTTATTAATAGCTAGGCTGCGCGTCCCAAGGCCTCCTACTCTACTATTTTCGATGTTTCATTCATTGACATCTGGTCGTTGATTATATTTAGGTGTCTAACTGCCCGTATTCATGGAAGACAAAGCACAGATAAGGTTTCTGCAATCCATTAAATGGCTCGTGATGGTTTGGTATAACTTATAAGTTATGCCAGTTACCTCATCTCGGGAAAATATTTAATTTAATGGTTTATGTACAGACCGTCAAAATCCAGGCCTGCTTATGCTAGTCGCCTCATCTCGGGAAAATATTTAATTTAATGATTTCTGCACAGGGTATGATAAAATATTTAATTTAATGGTTTCTATACAGGGTATGACGTATGCCTGCCGCCGGGTCTACGGGAACAGAAATCAAAGTATACGTCAGGTTTTGTTTGGCCAATGAAACAAAAAATAATTATGCATTTTATGGGCATTGCTTCACTAGTACGTATTGGAAAATGGATAATTTCATAGAATCGTCCACGTAACTATTTTGCCAAATGGGACACAGATTGAGGTAGGCAGGTAGCACAAGTCGATCCTTGCAAGAGACTTGGATTCATCGACATTCCCAGTCATGGAAAAAAAAACAAAATTTGTTCATACACCTTGGAACTAGAGATTAAAAACTGGACATGAAGCAGTAAACGCATCTGTACAATGAGATCGAACAAACACTTTAAATTCAATTATGTTTTCATGGGGAATTGCACGGTGGAATTCATGGCCAAATTGCTAGTGACAGAGATGGCAGAACAATCATAGCATTGGACAGAACAATGCGAAAAAGGAAAACTTTTTAACTGTGCGTTATGTTGCAAGCATAGACACGTATGTGTCCACACTGTAGTATTATAAAAATGTTATCCAATATTTTAAATAGGGTTATGGGAAATTTATGAACATGAAAACAAATATAAATTTTAATTTCTTATTTTCCTCACTAGGAAAAATTATATTTGTATGAAAATTAGTTTTGATTAAATTATATACAAATTGGATATAATAATTAGTCGTGAAAGTATTGCAAGAATATGGTCCAATAATGGATTTCTCATTGGCATTTACAAATTTTTCATATAACCTTAAAATTTGGAAAAACAATATTATTATGATATGTTTCTTTCCCATTCTAAAACTTTCATTTCTAAGTTGTTCGAAGTTCTATTGCATTTATTGCAATCAACAAGAATTTAACTAGTGTCCAATTTACTCTGGGCATGGTCTGAATTTAGGCAGGGCATTATGTTCGATGCATCTATGTGTCTAGAAACTTTAGCGTATTGTTCTTTGCTTATGCATATGATTGTGTTCACAATTGGGAGGGTGGTTTGTTGTTCCTGCTATTTGATTGTCCTTGTCAATCTAGGATGTTTGAATCTCCATCGAAAGACCATCGACCTTGTTTTCTTAAGCTCGGTGTTTGTTTGAATCTCTGTTGAGGGACCATCGAACTTATTTGCTTGGCTTTGTTTGAGCTGAGCCTACTACAAAAGAGGTAAGACACTCACCAAGGTTTTACTTAATTTGTCAAAAAAAATGGCGACATCTAAACTCAGTGTGGACATCCAAACTTAAACATGTGCTTTTTTTTATTGCATTTGCATTTTTCTTTGATGTTTTTGTTTTTACTGCATTTGCATGTTTCTTTGGTGTTGCATCTATTTACTTAGGTTTGTATTAAGTCATTTACATATATTTTTAGCAATTTCTTATATCCTCATGCAATTAGCTAGTCGAGGACATTGCCACTTCGTAGCTCTTGTTTTATTATGTTTTATTGCGTTCATTATAATTTAGAGAGATAAATTCGTCATTTAAAATCTTGAAAACTAGGTTTCTTGCTAACCACATTCAATTCTACAAGTATGGAAAAAGAAAATATAACTAATAAACATAAATAAATATATCTCATTTGAATGAGGAAATAAGTTATTTAGATGTGCAATTAAATTTTATTTATTTATTACATTTGCCTATAACATAATATATTGTAATAAATATAATATATTGGTTATTATATTATATTGTATTTTTTAACTTGTTTTTTTTTAAATTAATTAATTTATATAAGTTATTTTTATATAAACTAATTTAAATAGTAATTTTTAAAATTAATTAATTTATATAAGTTATTTTCATATAAACTAATTTAAATAATAATTTTTATATAGTAAATTTTTAATTTCAGTTGTATTTCTTAATAAAATTTAGATGATAATTTATTTATTTTAATAAAATTTAGATGATAATTTATTTATTTTTTATAATGTTTAAGTAAAAATTAAGATACAAGAATCTAAAATAATTTAATTTTTAATTTAACAAAAGATAAAAACTAAACCATTTATAATATAAGTTCATTGAATGATAAAACCATACTATACAATTATCACTATGAAAATTAAAACTAGATATATATTAAAAGAATTTGGTTACTTAGAAATTTCAATTAAAATACTATTTTCATTTAAATATTATTTTTAATTAAAATATTTTTTTATTAAACCACTAAATTGTGGTTAAAATACTATTTTAATTAGAATTAATATTTAATTTTATTTAATATTAATTCATCAATTTATAAATATATAATTAAAATATTATTTTCAATTAAATATTTATTTTTATTTACCTATTACTTTTTAATGGATTTGTTAGATTTTGTAGGCCATTAATTTAATGGATTTCTTAATATTTCAAATCTACAGGTTATTTTGGAGGTATACATTCTTTATTCTTCCTTTCTCATGTATTACATTCTTTATTCATACTTCTTTAATCTTCCTTCTCAGGTATAACTTTATGATTCTTATTACATTCTTTATTCTTCCTTCTCAGTATAAGGTTATGATTCTCCTTCCCTGCAATAATTTCTATCTCTAGAATAGTATCTCAGCCTATTATATCTCAATGATGCAGAAGGAAAATTATTGCAAATGCCTGGTATATCTGAGAAGAGGTAATAGAATTCATACTTTTTTTTTTCAATGCCTACCTCTATCTCTAGAAATGCAACATCGTTCCAGTATGCCAGCCAGTCACTCTAGAAATGCAACGCCGTACTGCTCCTTCCATGCAATAACTCTCCTTCAGCACTATTGAGATAATTCTCCTTCGATATGTCGATTGGCTAAACACATACAGACTATAGAGGTTAATGTGGCCAGGTCGCTTAATTTATGTATTTAATGGAGTTTCTGCTGGTCCAAACAGTTTCGGTGCGATTTATTTTAAAATAGCATCATTCATAGTTATTATGTATCTAGTAATTAAAATTCCGTGACCATTTTAATGTTTAGGATTTTTGGATCTTCAATCTGTTTGCCGGTTGAAAGCGAATTTTATATATTGAGTCTTGATATAGTGAGTATTGAGCAGCCTTTAAATTTTAGTTTTATTTTTTTCCAATCAATATGAACCTGAACCTTCATTATTTTAGTTTTTTTTAGTTTTTTTCATATTAGGAAAAAACTATATATAAATAGATAAATTAACAAATATCTAGTACAAACCATTAATGGAGTAACATCTATCTATGATAAATATAGGCTACCACAGTACATGATTGGTAAGCCAATAGTCAAAGCTAGCCAATCAACTATACAGATTAAACAAAAAGATGGTGTTTCAAGGTCATGCATAAGTCAAAATTAGACGCTGAAAAATTCAATATATAACATATAATATAAATGATCCAAAAAAAAAGGAAGAAGGATCTAGATTCAATATATATCATAAAATATAAATGATCCAAACAGAAAAGGATCTATGCAAAGAGCTATAAATGATCGAAAATAAAAGAATATATATCAATAAAAGAAAACTTGCAAGAATCCAATATAAAAATTTGCAAAGAATAAATAAATATTGTGCCAGAGAGCTGCCCATGCTATGTCACCAATAAAGTTAATAGGTAGATAAACAACCATTTATTATAAAGATGCATATTATAGACTTTGGAATTTAATCAAGTAGATAAACATCATTAGTAGTTTAATTACTAGATCCAAATAATCTGAGGGCATTGAATTAAAGTCTATAATCTAGATCCAAATAATCCGAGGGCATTGAATTAAAGTTTAGCCTCCATGAGATAGCCTGTGTTCATATAGTCTAATCATAATCTTTGACATTTTCAATACAGGATAGAATAGGCTTAGTGGATTATGATACTGTAAGAATAAGACTGGCCGAACTCGGGAGTAATGGCAATCTATGAAAATGGAAGCATTCAATATGGAATGGCAATGGCAATGAATGCACGCTGTACCGTTAATGATACTGATATGCACTACTTTAAAGAAAGAGATCAAACTTTCAACATTGTCCACAAAAAATGCACGTTCGTTACATTATAATAATAAAAAAATTATTGCAAGAATAAGACTGGCCGAACTCGGGAGTAATGGCAATCTATGAAAATGGCAGCATTCAATATGGAATAGCAATGGCAATCAATGCAGGCTGTACCGTCAATGATACCAACAGTTCATATTCACCATGCTGGAGTCCTACAGGTTGGATATTGAGTGCTCATAAAGATAACTATTGGAAAAAATAGCCCAATCAAATAGACATTACAACCATATTCATCTGGCCATGGTTAAATCAACTGTTAGATCAATGTTAGTTGTTAATAAGAAACACAACCTACAGATCAAGAACAATCCAGTAAACACATTTATCTAGCAACCATTCAATCATAAATGTTGGTAGAAAACACAAAACACACTTCTTAGTTGCTACCCATCAAACATATTTATTTAGCTACCAATCAACCAGATGTTATATATATGGATGTTTCCAAAATATACCAACTCCTTAGATTTTCAGAACTCTGAACAAGAAACAACAGCTCTGAACAAGAAACACCGGCTCCTCAGAGTAGCAGTACATGTAGCTGCTCCTGCTGTCAAAGTGATGATATCTCCAGGTGTCTTAACATTAACAGCAGAAGTAAGGAGAGAAGCCAGTTGATGGCAATCAGCTCCCATGGACACTGCCTTCTCGACACACTGTGCTGCAACGAGGGCAGCAGCCGATGCCACGGCCATGCTTGTCTTCGACTGGCCCCTATCATCCTGACAACGCGCCGTTGCAGTTGCCACGGCAGCCACAGCCGCAGCCACTCCTCCCACTGACATAGCGGCCTGTACATCAGCATTCTGAGCATGGTACTTGTCTTTTTTCTTGCCCTTCTTTTTAGCTTTGACCCGCCATGATTTCTCCGGCGCCTTAGCTTGTTTACTCACCTGCAAAACATGTAGGGACCCCAATCAGATATTAATAACTTCAAAGCTTATTTCTTAAACAAAATGAACGAATATTGCATAAATACTTACAGACTGTGAAAGAATGTTGTCCATAACCAACTGTGAAGTCTGTGCTGAAGAACCCACAGTAAAAGGACGCCATTCTTCGACCTTAGAATTCGTTAATTCTCCTGCTTCGACATCCTCTTCGCATTGTAACTTCAATGGCGCCAGAGCTCTACAAACTTCCAGAGCAGAAATACTCCATGAATGAGCCAAGAATTCCATGGGTTCTAATGGAGTTTCAGGGGCCGGAGGAAAATCGGGCAGTTCATGTAAAGTTGGATCCATTTCTTCTCCAATGTTATCTAGACTCATACTCATTCTGTTTTGCAGAAAACCTCAGTGCCAGCCCAGCGTAACAATAAATCTCGTAACAACCAAGGTGGTGTGCAGTAGAACTAAAGCTAAGACTATGTCAGTTTGCTTTGGCAGACATTGAACTTGATTGCTTGTTTCATACGCAGACTAAGAATCATAAATGCAAGGATCAAAAGAGTAATTAAGAGTCATAAATGCAAAGATCAAAAGAATAAACAATCGATTCCTTCGTCAGTTATTAGTAATTACCATTACCATCGTCGTGTCAGGAACGTGAAAATAAAATAAAACGCGGAACAGTAAAAACCAGGGATCGGAAAAGATGGGTCTGGAGGGTTTGATTGAGGTTACTTCGGCGTGCGCGGGGAACGTGCTTGGGTTCATGATAAGCAATGAACATATCTTGCCCATCACTTCGATAAACTTTTCAAAACACACAAAAATTTATGCCAAACTCTCAACTAATCCACGTGACTGAGTTAATGCTGCTGACGTTAGCCCGCCGCCGGGTCCTGGGGCACAAAGTCCCATGCCTACGTCACCTGTATAAACCAATAAAAAGCAAGATAAATTAATATTTAAATAATTCCCAATTAAATATTTAATACAAACTATAGGAAAAATTCGATGATTTTTTAAAATTGCAACAAATTGCTTCAGATAATCGCCTTGAGCGATTCATATATATCCCCTCAGGCGGGGACATAATAAAGATAAATCATAACTGTGTTGGTATATTTTCTATAATTTATTTTTTAATATATTTGAGTGTCATATTCTTTGTATCTTATTATTATTATTTTTTAAATATATTTGAGTTTTTATTAGAGTAAGTAAATTTTAATATAAGAGCTTGTAGGGGTGTAAATTGAGTAGCAATAAAGTGTATTGTCAAGGCACTCTTTATAACGTTACAAATTTAAACCCTGTCTTACTCGTGCTCCATGCATGTATGATGTGTGGGTGCATCTAGGGGTATAGTGGTATTGGGAATAGATCCCTGGAACCCATGTCACGCGAGTACCAACCCCGCCTCAAGTTGTCAATTCCCCTGATAAAAAAAACAATACAAAAAAATATGAAATTCAAAAAACTTAAAGGAATTCACATATTATATCGTTTATGTAAAGATGGTCTTTTAAAAAAATGTGTTAGCTTTTTAAGGGATTTAAATAATTAAATATTTACTATAATCTATATAAAAAAATCGATTTTTTTAATTTATGGATTAAATTTTTAATTTCATATAAAATTAAACTAAAATTTATTTTTGCTTAAATATTTTGTTCTTAGTTCAAATATTTCAAAATGAAGTTCTTTTCTAATGAAAAAAAAGTACCCAATTTTTTGCGAGAGTGGGACAGAAAGTCTTTGGATACTAGATGGTGTGTTGTCTTGGATAAGAGAAAAAGTTCGTTAAAATATTTTTGAAAAATCTCACAAGATAACGTTTTATTGAACATAATAATCTTTGCAAGTTAATGTTTACTAATTTCGTAATCTTAATAGATATTGTCAAGTTTTACTATAAATATAATGGTATAGTTGAATTCTTTGAAATTGAGATTTAAAATGTTTAGGTACAAGCTTCGAATTTGAAACTTGCAAGGTTTGCAATACACTAGATATTATACATATTTTTGGTTCTTGGTTTGAATCTATGGCAGAGAACAAAAATGATTCAATGAAAGAAAAGTTGAAATTAGTCAAACATAACGCTGCAAAATTCAAATAAGTAGAAATTAATTAAATTGAAAAAATCGAATTATTATCATTTCATTAAATCATAAACCATACTAAGTGACAATGACCAAAATTGTAATGTTAGCTATCTCTATTAAAACAACATTATTTAACCATCAAGATTAACCCTTAATAACAAAATTTAAACACATTGTAAATGGGCAAAAACCTAAGTTTCTTATTTCCTCGACCGCTCTTCTGAAGTACATCAAGCTTATCTGAAATGAAATACTTACCAGCATAGATTCAAATCCTAGGCTCTATAAAGCGCCGAAAGGGATCGAATTTCTCGAGGTGCAAACCTATTATTAAGTATTGCACTCAAGGAGCTATTGATTTGATTCAAACCAAAAGACGCATCTTTTTATTTAAGGTCGACATATAATATTTTTTATTATTAATATTTAATATTATTTATGGTCGACATATAATATTTTTATTATTAATATTTAATATTATTTATGGCCGACATATAATATTTTTTTATTATTATTTTTTGTTAGGAACGAACATTACAACATCCCCCCCATACATAGTTTTAAAACCATGTGCAAGGCCCTCTTAAAACCATGGGTTGTTTAGGAGGCCTTGCACATGGTCTTAAAACCATTTGCAAGGCCCTCCTAAACCATGTACAATAAAACCATGGGTTGTTTAGGACAAGGCCAACAATTTTTTTTGTGGATAATTCAATTTTTTATTTTTTATTATTTTGTTAGGTAGGAACATTACAACATCTCCCTCGTATTGTGTTGTTTTTATGGCTGACATTTTTTTTGGCGGATAATTAAAATTTTAATTTTTCGTTGTTTTGTTAGGTAGGAGCATTACAACATCTCCCCCATATTAGGTTGTTTTTTTGGCCGACATTTATTTTGGCGGATAATTATTTATTATTTATTTTTTATTATTTTGTTAGTAACAAACATTACAACATAATATCGACAAACGTTACAAAATCTTCCACATAACGTTACAAGATCTCCCTCATACTGGGCTGTAGAGTGCTCTCGGTGCAATCAGATTATACAAGATATTTCATGATGCTATGTGATGAATAATATATCTTAGTAGTATATGACCATATCTTTTTATATATAAAAATAGGTCCCTATTGCACCTAAAAATGCGCTAAGTGGAGGGCATTGTTTCTTTTAAAAAATTGTAAGCATTTATGCTAGTAAATTTTAACCATATAAATCTACAATATCAATTTGAGATCACTGAGAGAATTGGATTAAAAAATCTAGTAAAAAAATATTTTTATAAAAATGTCGAAGTAAAAAACATTGCAAATTGCGAATTTAATATTTTAAAAGAATTATAAGACACCAAAAATCTTCAAATTACATAATATGACAATACAATTGGAATTGTATTTTTGAATAAATAAAGGAAAATAGTTGAAAAGAAAACTTACCTTGGATTGGAATTTGAAAGGCAAAATGTTTGTGATGAGCATTTTGTCTATTTCAATATGACCATTTTGAGTATTCAACATAGTCAATATTTATAACACCAGAAAGAATTTTTTTTTATGCATGAATTTTTTTCTTCTGTTTTTTAAAATATATGGTTGGAATGAGGGTCATTTTGCTACAAGATAAGTGAGTATTATAATGATAGAGCGATACTAACATTTCATTCATACATTTCACCAACATTATTATTACATATGTTACTCAAATGTTGTGCATTAACTATTAATTTTATTTCTACTTAAATATAACGCATAGTGGGTGGTGTGCTTTTGTAAATACTGCATCGCGAATGGTGCTCTATACTAACCGAACACACCGTTAATATATTTCCATAAATTTAAAATTTTATTATTAATCCGGTGCACTATAATGTACACGCATTGATGCTTTATCAAATTTGTTTCAACGGTGCGCCTATGGCGCATCCAAGCACCGAGATTCGGAGTGCTGAGCTGCACTAGTAGCACTGTAGAATTATGACTTTTAATGTTATAGTAAATTTTTAATGTGTGTGAATTAGTGCTTCTCTTACACATAAATGTACTTTAAGCAATGCACTTATGTTCTTTACAAGCATCGCCGCTTATTTCATTTATAAGCCATAAGAAATGTTTCTACGATGTGCCTATAACACATTAGAGCACCGAAAGACCGTGTACATATGTGAACTAGAAGCCCTTGTGTGTTTATATCATGTAAATGCACCATTTAATGTGCGCTGACATGATTTAAAAGTACAACGATGCCCCTATTAGATGTCATAGCACCGAACATCGATGCGCTAACGTCCGCCGAAAAGTTGGTTTTTCATTTTACTCAGTAATATTTACCGGTGTTTTTGATACAGGTAAGTGCACTGTAACACTGATGTGCTTATGCGTAATCAACATACTGATTATTAGTTTATAGTTTTTAAAATAAATTTTATGTTATGGTCGTGTGCTACAAAAGAGTAGTGCACAGATAATGTGGTGTGTTTATACCATGTAAAGGCACCGTTTAATGTGCATTAATATGATGTAAAAGCAAACACCAAACACCGGTGTGCTGACATCTGCCAAAAAGTTGGTTTTTCAAATTTCTTGGTAATATTTACCAGTGCGTTCGATACAAATATGTGCACCGTAAAGTTGGTGCGCTTATGTGTAATGAATGCACCAATTATTAGTTTATAGTTTTTAAAATATGGTTTATGTTATGGTGATGTGCTACGAAAGCGTAGTGCACCTCTATTGCGGTGCGTTCAGGCCATTCGGCTCGCCCTATAATAAATTACAGTGTGCACCGACTTCCGGTACAAGACAAACTATCCAAATTCACCACATAAGTTTTTAATTTATAAAAATTGGCAAATTATATCTTAATTGCAAAAATTAAACTGCTAAACATTAATTTATCAAGTAAGAATTAAATTACCTGTTGAACCGTCTGTCGGGGTGGCATTTTGACTATGTATGGAGCATTTGAATTTTTTCCCATTGTTTGGAAAAATTCAAACTCAATTCAACAACCAATAAAAAAGAGCAATGTGTCAACAGGGGGTGGAATGAACACTAGTGGCAAGGTGTCTAGGTGGGTTATGAACAACATCGATGCAGATGTCTCAGACGCACTGTGGAGGGGTAAAAATAATTCTGACAATGCCGTAATTTATTTATTATGAAACCATGTTTCAGTGCACCCGACAAGTGAACACACTGGTGTGTTGTATTTACATCGCACCACATGTAGGTTTTTAAATAAAATTCCTTTTTAATTTTCAACAAATCCTAATCGGTGCATTTTAGTTTTACACACGCATTGAGGCGTTTATTAATAATGCACGACCCACGTTTTTTTTGGGGGGGAGGGGGGGAGTGGCGACATTTTTTTTGGAGGTTCCGGTGCTTTTGTGTTTGAGACTCCCCGATGCGTTATGTTTAACAAAACAAATTGATATAGTTGTACAAAATTTATGCATTGTTTTTTTCTTCAGGGTGCAACATTGTTTTTAGGAGATCCCTATGCGTTTGGGTTGTAGACGCATCGGTGCGGTACGTTTACCAAAACACACCACTATGGTTTTACAAATTTCTGGTCGTTTCGTAGAATTTTTTTCAAGTACATGTTTTTTTTGTGACGCGACATTGTTTTTTTTGCGGCCCTAGTGCGTTTTGGTTGGAGACGCACCAGTGCGAGCATTTTTCCAAAATGCAATGCGTTAGTTTTATGAAATTTCTGCACCTTTTGCATAATTTTTTTTAGGGAACGACATTTTTTTGGGAGGTCCCAATACGTTTTGGTGGTAGACGCACCTCTGCAGTAACTTACTAAAACACATTGATATGGTTTTTAAAAATTCCTATCCGTTGCGCATATTTTTTTTTAATTTCATGTTTTTTTAACGATGGGACATTGTTTTTCTTGTTGCCTCGGTGCGTTTGGGTTGGAGACTTACCAGGGCCTTTAGGTTAGAAATGAACTGAATAAAAAACATCTGCTACAACCTTTCGTCTCTCTCCTCCGCTAGTGACTTCCGCTATAAACAAATATTTGAGCTCTTTTGAGAGGAGCATCCACTATAACATTCGCTACAGGGATTTTTCCTTGTAGACCTTAGTCTTCACATCAATACTCTGCTTGAAACACTTGACCTATGCTTCCTGCTAAGAGGAAGATTGAATCCCCAATACATTACAAATGAAAAAATTTATAGCAATTACATTATAAGAGCTTTTGGGATAACATTTTAACAACAAATTAAAATAACAATAATCAGTGCTATATTGCATCATATATGGGACAACTAAAGTTGGATGCCTTTATACATGTGATCTAAAGTCATTTGGGTGAGGACTGGCTTTTGAAAAATGACCGCAATGATTTTTTGGAAAATTTCGTTTTTGAACAGACCAAAATTTCTCTCAAACAATTGCAACATTTCAAAAACCATCCTTGACTAGGCTAAATGGCCACATTTTGGAAATGGGTTTTAAACCATTTTAGAAGATCCCTTAGGGTTTGGATGGGATTTGTTAACCCAAAAATCCCCCACACAGCTCTCAATGGCCTACACCACCCAAGGACACCATCTCACAACCCTCATATCACTCCATAAGACCCTCCAATAGACCCCCACACCACCAAATAGCCTAAGGATGAAGAAAAAGGGCTAAAAACCCTAAAAATGAGCCCAAAATAACCCCCTAGGAGCTAAAGCCCTAAAAAAGGGGCTAAAAGTTAGGGCAGAAGGGGCTAAAGGCCCAAAAAAGGGGCTAAAACCCTTACCAAGGGCTTAAAACCCTAAAACCGCTTGGAAAAGCTATAAAAGGAGGGTGGGGGGTCACTCTCAAAACACTTCTCCCTTGCATATTGTTATGCTGCCTGTGGATGCCTTGAGACACATTTTCCTTTCAAGCCACCCACACTCCCTCTCCTCCATCTCCATTCCCCTTGAGCCATTGCTCCCCAAGCAAGAGAGGTGCTCCCATGAGCTAGGGCATGGTGGGCCATTTCCACCCAAGAGAAGGTATACCCAATGGTTTATTTTTGTTTTGCTTAATGTTATTTGCTTTCTAACTCTCATTTTTATTTGCAGGTTTTGTTATTGACATTGTTTTTGCAGGTTCTCCATTAGATCTTAGGTTTGTTTGTAGGTTTTAAGGAGGCAGAACCCTAACCCATTTTCTGCAGAGGGGTTCACCAAAGCTTCATTTTCTTCTTTCTGCCACTAGATTTAGTTTACTGTTCTTGCCATTTACTTGATCTTGTTTATATTAGCTTAGCTTAGTTTACTATTCTGTCTCTACTATTCCCGTTTCATTTTTCTGCATTTTCACCATTAGCAGGAACCTACCCTTGTGCCCTATAGGCATAAGGGAGCCATTCCTGCCCTTGTAGCAGGGAGAAATCCTTGCTACAGAAATGGCGACCATACCAGGTCGATCCCACAGGATCCTTGGGCCAAACTTTTTATTCTCAAGTTTTTAAAATTTTTGTCCTAGTTTTTCAGAAATTTCATGTTAAATCTGTCTTAGATTCTTGTTTAAGTACATTTCTAGTTATTGCTGAGCCTCCTCAAGGCCAATCCAATCCCATTTGGTGACAGTACCAATTACTGTTGGCCATTCTGTGGTTTGCAAATCACTCAACTATCCAAAAACGACCGAACCGAGTTTCTGAAAATTCACCTGTGTTCGGGCTCGTTTTCTGCCCAAACAGTTGAGCCATTTGCGAATCTGCCCGCGAATAGGGGGTAAAAGGGCCCGTTTCCAAAGTGGGGTTTCAACCGTTTGAGGTAATTCCTCACGGTTTGAATAGAATCCAATTCGCAAAAATGGGACTTTTACAGGTGCGCGACCCATTTTTGGGCTTTTTAATTTCAGTTTCTGTTTTTATTTTCTGCATTTTATTTCATGAACAATGTGTAAATGTTAAGTAAATCATTATGGCTTAATAAAATGAACCTAGTCTAACTAAAATCAACTTAAAATCAACCATCTTGCTTCCCCCTTCCTCCTCTACCCAGTCATCACCCTCCGGGGTATTCTGGGATACGACGAAGGGCAAGCTCATATAGATCTAGGCACTCCATGATATTGTTCCAAACCACTAAAACCGGGTGACCTGAAAGGTAGAGGGGGTAGAGAAGGAGGGATTCTCACGGCGCTAAGCGTCCTCCCTGTTGACCAGCCTAGCATCCGGGAGGTGACCTGAGGATCTACGGATGGGCTTAGTCCCATTGTGTTGAGAGCCCAACACCTTCTCTTGGTTGAAGAGGAATATCACTGTGAGGTAGACATCTAGTTAGGCCAGCAAACATTCAGGGTTAATCACTGTACTTGTTTACAATTTCTATTTATGCTTGCATACACAACTACCATGATGAATTCATAAACCATATTGCAGCAACCAAATACCAGAAAAACAAGCAAACAACTACACCATACTAAATAATTAACCCAACTCAGTTCATGACACTGAGTAAGCCTTAAAATTCACTAATTTACACTAAGTCAAAACAACTCTGCAGTCTTTGAGGACATAAGTCCCTGACTGCTTCAACTGTGGGAAGTACTTGGGCTTTGCCCAGAAACTCATTGTGAGGAGTACCACAGGAACCCCAAAGCAGCTGGCTGCTGAGAAGAATTGCCAAGTGAAACGGACAACAACCCCTTCCGATTGAGTAGAAGCACCTGTGAGGAACAAGCCAAGCGCTGTCTTCTGGAAGTCTTGGTGGCCGAGAGTCCACCTTCAGCCAATAGGAAGCCACTGAAATCGGGGTCCAAATCTCATACTTGCCAGTTTCACACACAAAATCAAACACAATTGATCCTCCACGCTCTTCCTCATGCCTGAGAGGCGAACCACCACCATTTGGAACACTCAATCGGCACCGTCCGAGCCGTTCTTAGTGATCTCCCACACCATTAGAGGGCCACACAGCCTCTGATTCTGATTCAGACCCATATCAGTCTGAACCAGACCTCCACACCGCACCATCAAGCCCCATGGCTAGTGTGAACCTGGATCCATTTTCTGGCCTAACCTTAGCAAGTGGACCCATGTCCACATCACAACCTGTCATCCACAACTTGGCAAGTGGTCCAAGCACAGTCATGCAGACTGTCATTATCCAGCTGCCACCACCCACAGTGACCATCCAAGCTGGCCCAGTGGTAACACATGGGGGCAGTCGCCCCTCCACACACACTACCCCTCCTGCCACACAGGGGGGCAGTGCACCGTCCACCTACATTGCCCCTACTCTCATACATGGGGGTGATTCCTCCGCCACCCATATCGCCCCCCACACGACACTTGGGGGCACTGGCCCATCTGCAATGGTGCCACCGCAAGCACCCACAACCATGCAGATGCATTATGCACCTGTAAACCCCACCACCATCACAGTCCCATCCCACATCAATTTGGGGTCAAACCTGCCCTTCATGGCTTGACTGAACTTGCCTGATTTGGCTAGATTAACAAATGACCCCATCCGCCACCAAGCTTTCTGGCCACCCATGCCAACTAAGCTACCATCAGACATCCCAAAGTTTGAAGGCAAAGTAGGGGAATGTCCCCAAAACCACATAATGACATTCCATCTATGGTGCTCATCGAACAACATTATAGATGACTCCATCAGGCTGAGGCTGTTCCAACGCACCCTTATAGGTGCCGCGGCCAAATGGTACATCGAGCTACCACAAGCCAAGTACCTCGACTTCAACTCCCTAGCCTTCATGTTCCTACAGTATTTCCAACTCCCTATAAGATATGACAAGGGGGTGGAGATCCTGCTATCCTGCCATCAAAGCACCGCCACTCACATATCTGACCATATCCACGAGTGGCGGCGACGTCGTAGCTTATGCAGAATCGAACTAAATGACAGGATCTTCTTGGATCGGTTCCTTAAGATTTTTCTCTCGCCCATCGCAAAGGACGTCGCATCCGAACGTCCCCAATCTGAAGAAGAGGCCATACTGAAGGCCCAACAATTTGACTTAATCTACTCTTAGTCTAGATACCTGTACACTGTCATTCCAGACGCTCCTCGTCCAAGTACCTCCTACCGTGACACACCAGGGGCATCCCACGCTGCGGACAACATCATAGGGTCAGTCACCCAACAGCCACAACCTCGACTGACACCACCTGCCGTCACACGACAACCAAGCAACACTACTAATGTTGCTTACCAAAACCAAGCTTTGGACTATGCTAGAATGATGTCCCAGTCCGGAGCGACAAGTTCCTATGCACAACCTGCGCCACCACAGCAGGCTCAGGCCATGGCTTGGCCAGCACAACAGTATGTGGGGCAAATGCCCACATTTGTGGCACCACCACCCCCACAAATCTACTATGCACCACCGGTACAACAAGTTCAAGCCCCTGCCCCGGCTACACCCGCTCCATTGGGACAAGTGTTCGCACAACAAAACCATCCCAACCAGCCTGCCCCCAACAATCAACAAGGGCAAGCTAGAAACAACCGACCTTGCAACTAAGGCAATAACCAACCGTAGGGAGGCGGTCAACAACCGAATCCTCCCAACAATGCCGTGGAAAACCAGGCAACCCATAACCCTCCGCGACTAAATGCACCAAGACGCAATGCCCCATTGCACACAAACCAACCATGCACACTCTGTGAGGTCTATGGGCACTACACATTCGAGTGTCCGCTCATGGGGCACGCCAAGCAAGCCATTTGGAACGAGGTCCAACAAGATGCCAATGCTACAAACCAAGCACAACCCAACCCGACACCACAAGGAACTCCCCCCATGGTGCTTCAAAACCCACTGCCAGTCCAACGATTGGTGGCAACCGCACCCCCTCCGTAACCCAACCCCAATGCTCCGGGGGCACCGCCCACGGCCGAAACATGTGTTCACCACGTACTAGCCATAACCACTAAAGAGGTCAACTTACAGACTAGACGAAATCAGTACAGTACCACCACCGAACCTGTCGACTCATCAACAGCATCCACGTCTAAGACAACCAACCTACCTCTCTAGTTACCCCGATTCTCGCGCCCCCCCATACGTAGAATTGCCAATAATTCCACAGCTAGAGCTGCAGTCAGCTATAGCATTGTGGATGATTTGGCCCAAATGCCAACTGCCATGTCCACTCTTGAGGTACTTAAAACGTACCTAACGCAGCGGAAATCCTTACTAGCCACTCTAAGGGCAGTAGACCCCACCAAATCCAAGCTGATCACCTTTGACACGGAGAACGGGGAACCACGCATGCCCTCCACTATCGCCTTCCAAATCCCTGTGTCCATCCGAAATTTGGTTGTGCATCGATGCATAGTGGATGAGGGGGCATCCACGTGCGTTGTGTCTACCTTGGTTTGGCAGAATCTTGGATCACCAATTCTACAACCGTCCTCCATGACTCTACGGGCTTATGATGGACATCCCACTAAAGCCTAAGGAATCCTCCCCCATGTCCCCATCACGTTAGCCGGGAAGACAGTCCTGATTGACATCGAAGTCATCAATGCTCAACTGGACTACAACCTCCTCCTCGGAAGGAGTTACATGTATGCCATGCGAGCCGTCGCGTCAACTGTCTTCCACCTCATGATGTTCCCCCACGAAGGGAAGATTGTGACGGTTGACCAGCTCACCTACCATGATCCACAAGGGTTAACAACACCTGCCAATGTTATCCCTACCATCACCACCATTGAGCCGTAAGGGGCGATCATTTTCGAAATTTGACACCGAGAAACTGATGGGAATTGTAAACGTGTCTCTAACTTCTGCTTTTATCTAGAAGGACCTGAGTGTAAATGAACACAAAACTATACTGAAATTTTTCACTTGAAATATATTTATACCCAAATAAGTTTTATTTAAGTGGTCATATGATAAACAATGATCACATAGACTGAAAGTGAACACGATTTCTAGATATGCCATTTTTGTGAAAGAACTAACCCAAAGTTGAACTGGAAGTTAGAGCTATGTAGCAACGATTAGGAATAAATTTCCATCTTTAAGAGTTAGGTTTTTGCTAGAACAAGAGTTGTTTTACTCCGATGATATTCTGCAGTGGCTATACATTATGAGAGTTAAGTTTTTTGATGCACAATCACAACCTCATTTTGTAGTGCCTTTATATGATCATCACATCGCAAAAGATCTCTAGAAGACTATGAAATCTTCAAAAAATCATGCAATTAATCAACACACAAACACAATAGGAACTTAGTTGATGGTGAACAATAATACGACTGCACATTTTGCAACGCCACTCTTATGACAAACTAGCATATGCTGTTAACACTAAAAAGTGTTCACATAACTCTCCATGGTCTAAACCAGATACATACATCATATTCCCACCATATTTCCCTCATTTTTTTACCTTCACAATTGTATTTCCACAAAAAATGGTCCAAAACACAATTAGTCCTTCCCATAAATGAAGGGATGATGAGCGTTTATTATGATTTATCCCCACTCTCTCCCAAAAAGGGTCAGAAACCCTAAAAAAGAGAATGGGTAAAAAAACCACAGATAAATACCATGGACAATAAAATACCATGGGTCATTACCTTGGGTAAAAAAACCCTAGGACCATGTTATAAATACATTGTGAAGGACTCTCCCAAAACACTTTTGGATCACTTTTTGCCATTTTTCCATCAGTCACATCACATACTTTTCCTTCCACATTGTGCCACACCATTTCCCACGGTGTACGTTGAGTTCACTCCGTACCCATTTGGATCCATTCCCCTCACTTGACAACCAATTGTGGACAAGATTGGAGAACCAAACCGTGGGGCTGCGGAACCACTTCCAAGGACAACTACGGTGGCCCATTTTAAGAAAGGTGTGTCTATTTTATTTTCTACATTAGTTAGTTGATATATATGTTAAAACCCTTAAAAAATAATTCTTGTTATTGTTTTGTTATTGTCATTGTTGAACTCTTCCTTATGCTCTAGAGGAGCTAAGGTTGGTGCATCTGCACGTAGTAGGGGAGAAATCCCCACTAAAGTTTTGGAGACTCCACTCGGTCGATCCATACGGGTCTTTATTTTTGTAGATTGGCATTGGTTTGTTCCTCTCTTCTTCCCTCAGCTGTCATAGATCTGACCCCCTCATGGTAGATTTGAACCAGTACTACGTTAGTGCCTGCCCCTGCGCCCTAGCCGACAACCATTTTTTCAAAAAACAATTTGTTCGAGACAAGTCGCATCTATTAGGCCAAAATCTGCGACCCAGTCTTGCCTTTTTTCCCAATAAGCACGACTTAACACAACCTAGGTCACACCTTTTATCTCGATATGCACGACCTGTCTTAGAAAGCGAGATCGCACCTGTCCCGACTTTCGAAGTGACCCAGGCCACTGCTGTGAGTCGGTTTCGTGTGACCTGTCGTGCTTAACCCTTTGTTTTGTGCGACCTGAGTCTGTCGATTGTTTTTCTGCTCAGATCACGGCTATTCCTCTTTTCCGTGCGACCCTGATCACTCTTGTTCCATTGACAGGTGCAATTTGCAAATTTTCAGTTTGTTTTTATGGTTCAGATACCTCTTTCAAACCCCCTGTCTGTCCCAAACCCTATTCTGACCTGTTTTCTATCCAGATCTTATATTTTTGCAGCCCCTTGGTATGTTTTGAGATCCCACTTACTTGGTTTGTGAGTTGTTCTAGTTGAGCTTCGTGTTGGAGACCCCATGCATGTTTCCTAGGCTTGATTAAGTTCCTTTTAATGCTCATTTGTTTCAAGTACATTTTATTTCTGGAAGAAAAATTTATTTTGCAGCATATTTACTGTTCTTTACTGCATTATATTTGCATCCTGGCAGTGAGATTGGGACGTCTTTGCCGTGGATTGATGGTTTTGGCATACACATTAGTTGCACACATTTTACACCAGATGAAATCAAAACTTGGTTCAGTACCCCAAGCAAGTCTTAAACATAACTTAATACAACCAACATTGTAACCTCGCTTGAGGACAAAACAATATTGTAGCTAAATTAGGAATTTGGGGATAAGCATTCAAACAACACCTCTCTATCACTTACATCTTGAGACATAGTTGTTGTCTATTAGGGGACCAAAATCCTCTTGTACTTGTTGACATGGTCACAGACTCACAACCAGTTTGTTGGGAGGCCCCCTGCTCCACATGCGTAAGCCGCAAACGAAGGGGTTCTGGAAGTTAGGGTGGAATACTGCACTCCATCTTATATCGAAGGCTAACCCTTCGCAGTCCTCCTCGTATCACCCAGCCAAGGGTCGAGGGCCAAAGGGCTTGAGCGCCAGTAAACTGAACGAACGTGTCATGAATGAGGTAGCCTAGTTGCCATTCTTCTAGGGCTCTTTTACCCAGAGGTCCTTCCTCGTAGTGGGATTCTCTTAGCCTATATTGTTCTTCCATTTCGTATTGTCTGACTTAGATTTCATCACCTTGTTGAGGATACGATTTGTGAGGGGCTTCCATCTTATAGTTAGGATCTTGATTGCACTCATACCCCATAGGTTAGTGAGTCATTTTTATTTGATAGGTAGTGCTGCTTGTTGTTTTTCTGGCTACTTTGTTGTGGACTTGCCTTGTTATGACCTGCTGTCATAGTTTGGTTTTAGAGATTGTTGTTGGCTTGTGAGCCTCCATTTCATACGCTCTCCTCCTACACACTCGGCTGTAGTTGGGTTTTTGAGCCTGCGATTATACTCTTGAGTTTTCATTCATTACACAGCACTCCATCACACCATTATATCTCCACCACGCTACTCACATAGGATTAGGGGGCACACCCCCAGTTTGGTTCCTTGAACCGCCACCATTGGAGCCATCTTCGACGTCACTCACCACCTTCAGAGCCACACACAAGCTCTTAGTCTGATTCATATTCATATCAGTTTGAACCTACCTTGTTCATTGCTCTATCTAACCACATGGATGGTGTACATACTGATCCCTTTCAAGGGGGGATTGTTAGTAGTGGGCTCACGTCCATTCCACCTATCATCACAGGTATCCCTTCCACTGGGCCTACAGGCTTTGGTCCTAGTGGGCTCCTCGTCACTGCACATAATGTTGCTGGTTCACTACCCTCTTCTGGTGGTCCCATTCCAACCACCAGTGTCACTACCATTCCACTATTTATGCCTAGGTGCATTGGCCCTTCCACGTCAGTTCCGACTACCATACCAGTGACTTCACCTATTGTTGGAAGCTAGCCTTATCCACTGCCAATTATGCACGGGGACTACGTTCCTGCACCCCCCCAGACACCATTGTTGGTCCTTCCCGAGCCAATCTCGGTTCTAGCTTACCTTTTATGGCTAGTCTTAACTTTCCTAATTTGGCACGGTTAACCAATGAACCCATCCATCATCACCCACAATGGCCTCCTCTGCCTATTAAGCTTCCCTCGAAAATCCCTAAGTTTGAGGGTAGGGCAAGAGAGGATCCTCAAAATCATATTATGTCACTACACCTATGGTGTTCATCCAACAACATAGTGGATGATTCCATTCGGTTGAGGTTTTTCCAGTGCACACTCACTACTGTTGCGGCCAAGTGGTACATAGAACTGACTCATGCTACCTACCCTGGCTTCTCCTCGTTAGCTTCGATGTTCCTTCAATACTTCCAGTTACCCGTCCATTATGATGAGGGAGTGGAGATATTACTATCTTGTCGACATAACACAACTACCCATATCACGGATCATATCCATGAATGGCGTTGTCGCCATAGCTTGTGTAAGATCTAGTTAGAATATAGGATCTTCCTAGATTGGTTCCTCAAAAACTTACTCCCCCCCATAGCCAAGGACGTCTCATCTGAGCACCCGCAAATCAAGGAATAAGCCATCCTTAAGGCTCAACAGTTCGATCTGATATATGCCCAATCCGGTTACTTGTATACCGTGATACCTAATGCTCCTCGTACCGGCACCTCACATCGAGATACGTAGGGGGAATCCCATGCTGCTGATGGAGTCATCGACTCTATTACCCAACATCCTCATTATTATCTGGGATCTCCCATGATGCCACCCCATCCTCGTAACACCCATAGTGTTTCCCAACTTGGTTACGCCCCCGATTATTCACGCATAACAACTCAGTCCAAAGCCACCCCTTCCTACATGCCTTCCGCACCAACTGCTCGCGTTCATGGACCGACTTGTTCGACCCACTTGTGTACTGATTAAACGACCATCTTTACAACTCCACCAACTACTCTGGTCTATTATTCCCCACCTTTGCAACCCACTCCGATTCCGACCCCGACTCCTCCTATTTCTACAGGACAAGTCTACGCAAATCAGAACCTCCCAAACCAACCTGCCCCCAATAACCAACAAGGGTAGGGAAAGAACAAGAGAGGTAGGAATCGAGGCAACAACCAACCCTAAGGAGGTGGATAGTAGGCCAACCCCCCCAACAACAATGAGGCTGACCCCCCTGCACAGAATCCCCAACGTCCCGCTTTACCTAGGAAGAACCCATAGTTACGGACTAACCATCCATGTGTTATCTGTAACACTTACGACCACTACACTGACCTGTGCCCTCACTTGACCCATGTCCAACAACTACTCCAAAATGATAGTCAACGTGATCGCAATGCGGCTGCTCTGACTTAGCCAAACCCCGCACCACCGGGTCCTCCACCCATGGTGCTCCAAAACCCATTACCACACCAAGGAATGGTTGAATCCCAACCCTTAGCCCCACAAGCTCCCACAATCACTACTACGGTCCAACCTAACGGTGCTGGTGTCCATCACCTCATGACGTTATCATCCGATGTCAACCTCCAGATTCGACATAACCAGTATGGTTCCACCACGGCAACCATTAACCCATCAACGACGTCTACTTCCACCACTCCTGACATGTCTTTGCATTTGCCGAGACCCCCTACGGATGGGACCACTAAAGTCCCATGGTTCCCTATGCATCGCATCGCAAACAACGCCACTGCCACAGCTGCACTCCATTATAGTATTGTGGATGACTTGGCTCAGTACCCGACTGCCATGTCCGCTCTGGAAGTGCTTAAAACTTGTCCTTCACAACATAAAGCGTTGTTGTCTGTGCTAGGTGCCATAGATCCCTTTGATTCTAGGTGGATCACTTTCGACCTGGATCAAGGAGAACCTAGGATGCCATCATCCGTCGCCTTCGAAGTTTCGGTCACACTCCAAAATTTGGTGATTCATCGATGCATCATTGATTAGGGGGCGTCCACCTATGTCATGTCAACCTTTGTTTGGCAGAAACTCAAATTACCCACCCTTCAACCTTCCACCACATCTCTTTGCAACTATGATGGCCACTTTGCTCAGCCTCAGGGTGTTCTCACGAATGTTCTTGTTGAGTTATCCAACAAAATAGTGTTGATTGACATTGAGGTTTTCAATGCCCAACTTGTTTACAACCTCCTCCTAGGATGTAGTTACATGTATGCAATGCGAGTTGTTGCCTCTACCATCTTTCGACTCTTAATGTTCCCTCATGATGGGAAGACCGTGACAATTGACCAGCTTACGTACTATGATCCGAAGGGGTTGGCCACACCGGAACATGCCCTTCCCACTATTGACACGACCATCGACAACGTGTCCATTCCATCCCTGTCTATCATTGGCCCGAGCATGTTTTCCAACACTCCTATGAATGATACCTTTTTGTCCTTACCACCTCCGCCTTCGTCCACAGATATATCAAATTTGTGCACAATCACTTTCGATAACTTTTCAACCTCCTCACAACCTCAGTCGCAACCCCCACCGCAATCCTCCAGGAATTATCGTGGTTCATTCCCGGTCCACATGATTCCCTTCCTTTTTCCACCATCCACCATTGTGAGCAAGTCTGTCATCGCTACTCTCAACTTGCCTAATTTCACTTTGGGAATTCCTGTGTGGTACCTCAAGCCACCTACTCCACCCCCGACCCCCCAGGTCGTGTTGACTCTCATCTAACTTATTGAGACGATGTCACACCCACCTCCTGTTCCACCAAAGACTACTCCTGTCTCTACTCTTGCCCCTCCTCCTCCAAAGAAGGTTTGGGGAAAGGCAACCAAAAACACGACAGAACCACTCCCGACTCCTATATGTGCTTTATGCGATGTCCAAGGCCATGCGATGTAGAATTTTCCTGATTTACCTCTCCTTTGTAGTCACATGGACACTATAGTTGAGACCGATCAAGCCCCAGTGGTCACCGTCCCAGATACACCACTAGTTAAGAACAAGTTGTTGCAAACCAACCATCCTTGTGTAGTTTACGGCCTATATGGTCATTTTTCTCACCATTTCCCATACTTGCATGAGTATCGGTCACTCCTTCATGACCTTCAAAAACATTCTCGTGAGTCCGATGTTACTGCCCTTGAGGAGATCCACCCTCTGGTTTCTTACCCAAAAACAACCAACACCATTTACATAATCTCTACTTCCTCCTCGTCGACTGCGAAAGATCCACCTGATCTATCTCAACACCACTTTTGTGATGATGGAGAGATCTATGAAACCATGACCAGTTTTATCCCATTTCACTTAGTCCATGGTATGGAATCGGTTCTTCCCATTGAATGTCAGATTCTGTCGCTCTGTCTTTTTGTCGAACTTATACCTGATACTTCACCATTAGAACAACGCCTACTTACGCTTAAACATACCAATGAGGACTGTCGTGCTGCTCTCCAAATGATCAAAGCGGCCAAAACTCGGTCGAAGTCCCACTATGACTCCCACGTGCACCCACACACCTTTAGCGATGGGGACCTAGTCCTTGTGTATGACCAAGCCAATGATAAGTCAGGGAAAGGGACTTTTCATTCCATGTGGTATGGACCATATGTCATTCATCGATGCATCAACAAGGGGGCATACATCCTTGCTAACTCTGGTGACCACCTCTTGAAGAATCCCCGCAATGGGATCTACCTCAAGAGGTTCTATGTCTAAATTCACCCACCATGAGTAGACTTGTGTCATAGTTTTTCTTTTCTGTTTTGCACCGTTCTTGTCACGAGTCTCACAGTTTGTTTCCTTGGTTGTTCCAGATGGATCCTACCTCACCTCGCTACGCTGGTTTCACTGATTGAGCAAGTAGATGGTCTCCTAATCTCACCTCGGCTATGTGGGTCATTTATTCCCCGTCATATGAGTTGATCCATATCGATGGAATGTGTGTTGGTATTACTATCAATAACCAGGCTGAGTACGACGGTGTCACTGGTCTCCTGACCACTGCCCTCCACTTGGGTATTCGTCACCTTGATGTCTTCCTAGACTCCCAGCTGCTTGTATCCCAGTTGAATAACTGCTACTGGGTATGCGATACTTGACTCTTTAGAAAGTTCCCGCGCACTAAACACTTGGCCAGACATTTTGAATCCATTTCATTCATGCATGTTCCCAGAAGTCTTAATAGTGTAGCAGACCAAATGGATAATGGCGTTCTAGAGTGGCACATTAAACATCGCATATAGGAAATAAACTGCATCATGCATCATCATATAGTCATGCATACATATGTCATATACATCATATAGGCATCACCATCATCTTATAAAAAGACTCATAAAAATACATAAAAAGTGCATCCACGTGCATATATATATCATGTCATAATGTTCACTACAAAATGAGAAGCTCCATAAGCTTTCTCGGCTGATCATACATATAGTACAAAAATCCCCATGCATAATTGCATCGGGAGGCATCATCACTAGTTGCTAGGCAGAGTCCTCCTTAGTATCCTCCTCCTCCACCAGCACATCACCCTGTGCCGACGCTCTAACATACTCAACAACGACTGCAATCCTCCTCATCAGGGGGATCCACTCTAGAGGAGCACGGTAAAATACGACGATCAAGTTGTCATCAAGATGCTGCCATCCATCACCAGTAACCGCCTCTAGTAAGCGCTCAACATCGAGTCATACTTAGTCTAGTGCACTCCGACGCTTCCTGTGCATGTGAGCGGGTGGATCGAAACCTTCCACTCTTCCCCTATGCCTTTGATAGCCTGCTGGAGGACGTGGCCCAATGTCTGCACATGCACATAGTATGTCATCAGTATCTATCACACACATAATCTAACTACCACTAAGCTAGTAAACTATATATGAATACAACCACATAAAGCATCATGTATATGTACCGTCAGGTCCCCAGGCCTATTCTAGAGGTCGAGGCATCTCAGGATCCCCCTGGTAATCCATACCACCATACGGATAGTCCTCTATCAGGATTGGTAGTTGCCGCCATTGTGCAAAGAGCTCTCGGGTGAAGAATTGGCCCACCAAGCCGCCTCCCTCCCTAATCATCATCTCACTCCACCTCCTCATGCGAGGCTCGGGAGGTCCTCCCTCACGCACCTCCAAATGCGGTCGTAGTGTAGGCAGTTGCTCAAAGAAGAATGAGCACAAGAACGAGGGGAAGCAGAAATCCCCTCCCACCGAGCTAGCATGGTTCAGCCCACGCCGAACCTGATTCACAAACATATGGGCCCACCCAAATTAGGTTCCCCTCAGCACATGGTCCACCATCTGGAGTTGACCTCCTGATATCTTATGCGGCTCCGACGATGCCAGTATACGCAGCACCATCGTTCCTATAGCTCAAGTCTAAAGACTCTCAATGTCACACACCAACATGTACAACGAGTGCACTGATGTTGAGGCATAGCAATGCCAATCGTAGAGGTCGCCAAGTGACACTCCATGTGTGAGCTTCAGCGTAGTGTCACTAATCACACCCAACACTGGGAGTCCAGTCAAAAATTACACATCGGGGAGCATGATCTCTATCCGTCCCCCCTGGATGATAAAACACTCCGTCTCCTGGTCCCAAAATCTCACCAGCTTGTCCAGCAATAGCTTTGCTGAATGCATAAGTGGGATCTGGAATAAATTCCATAAACCACACTAAGCAAGAAAATCCTGCACTGCAGGGTCATGCTGCACCTCCCCTCGGAGGTTCCCAATGTATCACTCCCGCCATGCCACCCGAGGCATCCTACACATATACACAGTCCCCATTAGGTCCAATCATACATAAAAAATCATTTTGGGTTAAGTCACTCATGTTCATGTTCTGCCCTTTTGTGCGACCCAAGTCGCTCAAAAAACTTGAACATGAGTGACTTGGTCGCTTTTATCCCCTGAACAGGGGCGACCTGAGTCATGTCTGTCTCTCCAACAAGTGCGACCAGGTCATGTCTGTCATCTCGATAAGAGCGACCTAGGTGGCTTCTTTTCCCTTGGAAAGCGTGACCCGACCACGAGAACCCTTTCGGCTAGGCCACGACCTAGAGTGAGAAAAAACACAAAGTAATCCAGTGAAAAAGGCGGGTTTGGTGAGAGCTCTTACCTGCAAGTCAGAGCTCGAAAACTACCAGTCCAAATGGAAGAAAACAACGGTTGTGTTCTGGGGTCCTCCACTCCAACTTAGCACTGAACAATAACAATTACACATGTCATGTGGTCCCCCCCGTTTATAGGCCTCCATTTGGTCTAGTTCTTATTGCGTGCACCACAGATTCATCTGGTGTCCATATGAGACATTGTTCGCACCACCTAGTTCGATTTTATGTCCTTTATATTATGACGAGACCCATGTCTCGAGCTCTCCAATGGAAATTTTGGGCCATTTCCTGGAAGCCACCTCGATTTATGTGCCATCACGAGAATCACCCCATGCACATACTGGCATGTTCACGAGCCATTCGCTCCATCCATACTACACAATTGGCCTTATTTTACTGCCATCCATTGTCCCACAAGAAGGCCCAATCAATGTTCCTCAGTTATTTCTATCAGTCATGTTCACAACATAACGTCTTTCCATACATTGAACACTCCCTCCTTACTTGATTGACCATTACGGAGTTTTTGTTAAGCTCTTTTCTGACTCCTCAAAGAATGAAAATATTGCTGAGCACGCTTGCATCATTTCATGCTTGTTAAAGTATTTGAAAGGGCGTCTATATAGCCTTGTTTATCTCCTTTTTCGGACTATGTAGACTATCAAAAGGAAAGGACCACCCTAGCACATTCTAGGTAGGAACGTTTCCCTCTGTATCCTTTTATGCTTTGTCGGACATTGGCAACGTAACTTACGAAAAAACTCATTATGGGTTGCCTTTAAGCTCTTTTCAAGCCCTCTCATCAAAAATATATTATTGAGCAAACTTGGTTTCATTCATGGTCATAAACGTATTTGAATGACCGTCTAGTCAGTATAGGTTTAACCTTTTTCGGCCTGATTGGACTACCAACGGCAAATAACTCTCCCTTCCCCCAAATTTGGTAGAGCTCTCCTTTGTATACTTTTATCCTTTTTCGGGCTTAGGAGACTATCAACGAAAAAGAGACCACACTGGAGGCTTCTTCCTGTTTTCAGACTCTTTAAAAATGAAAACACCATCGAGCATTTACTTTCTTGGGCTCGCTAAAAACCCACGAGATCGTATCATATAGATCCTACTTCTATCCCTTCTTCGTGCTCCTTAAATTATGAAGAAGGAACAAACTATGTATTTAGGTGCCACTACATATGATATCACATCATGGCAGCTTCCCCCCATTGGGTCGCCTTTGTTCAGAGTATTCTGCGATGAGTCTTCCTTGGATCCCTTGGATATTCCTATTCCATTTACTTCGCTCAGTATTTCCCATTTGTAGTTATCATCCCTGTATTATAGCTATGATCCCTCTCCCATGAGTCAGTTTCATTTGTTGCCAGGTTGGCCCTGTCGTCAGAATCTGAACAAAGGAAGTTTGAGTCCCTCGTACTCCCCTGCCCCCTTTACCCCATTCGGTGTGTTAGTCCCCAGATTGTTTCACATCTTTGGTTATCCCCCTCGTGCTTCTAGTCAAGGACACATCATTGCCTTGATTAGTTGCAGGTCTCCCTCTGTCAATACCAACACATCTGTTCCAGATTGACAGAAGGTACCGATAGCAGCTTTTACTCTATAGTCAGATGGCGATCACTCAATGCTGCTACTCCATTCAGTACTTGAACCCAGGAGGAGGAAGCTAGACCCAGAGGTCCCTATATCCTAGTTTCATCCACCTCATCGATGAGTTCCTTGGACCACTTGAGAGGAGTCATTAGTGCCTTTGAGGTTGGTTTTGTCTCACATGCTCGACTTCAGCTACATCATTGCACCGTTCAGTTTCGTACGGGGTATTGGTCCACTCATTATTTGTACGAAGACCGCGGTTGTCACTTGACTCTAGCACATTGGTGAGTCTACCTATGGGACCCATACAGTCTCACGTCCCTTGTGATTTTCGAGTTGCGTTGACGACAGTGTTCAGAAGCTCCCAGTGTTATGCTTCCATGTATCTCCAATAATTGATGCTATATATTTTACCACATAGATTTTGACTCTCAATCATTGAGTCCCTCCAGTTATGTACACTTCCAGATCCAATAGAGGGTCAGTTGTGATGATATTGCATTCCATGAGAAGCCATTGTTCCTATGTATCGGTTCTTCAGATCAGTATTGTATTCAACCACCCATTGAGGCCACCATTATGTATCATCATTTGTATATGTATTGATCGGATCCATATTTTGAGCCTTGATCCCATTATTTATTCTTTTCACATTGTTACAAGCATGGGTATGCCCGCCTCATCCATATACATGTCACACATTACATGTATCTCATCCATTTTTTAGAACCAATAAAAAACCAAAAGCCACCGTAGTTTGAATGAGGAAGCTCCACTTCTCCACGGTTCTCTCCAGTCTCTCTACTGTTGTCACCATTTTCCCATGATCCTATGATGTCTATCAGCCATATGATGAGCTCCTGCCCTCACACATTAGGGGGCAATCTGTTAACACTAAAAACTGTTCACCTTCACCTAGCTCTCCATGGTCTAAACCATATACATACATCATATTTCCACCATATTTCCCTCATTTTTTACCTTCACAATTGTATTTCCGTAAAAAATGGTCCAAAACACCATTATTCCTTTCCATAAATGAAGGGATGATGATCATTTATTATGATTTATCCCCACTCTCTCCCAAAAAGGGTAAAAAACCCTAAAAAAGATAATGGGTCAAAAAACCATAGATAAATACCATGGACAATAAAATACCATGGGTCCCAAAACCTAGGACAATACTATAAATACATTATGAAGGACTCTTCCAAAACACTTTTGGATCACTTTTTTCCAATTTTCCATCATACACATCACATAATTTTCCTTCCATATTTTTCCACGTCATTTCCCACGGTGTACGTTGAGTTCACTCCGTACCCATTTGGATCCATTCCCCTCACTTGAAAACCAGTTGTGGACGAGATTGGAGAACCAAACCGTGGGGTTGCAGAACCACTTCCAAGGACAACATTTTCAAAAAGGCGTGTCTATTTTATTTTTTGCATTATGTAGTTGATATATATGTTAAAACCCTTAAAAAATATTTCTTGTTATTGTTTTGTTATTGTCATTGTTGAACTCTTCCTTATGCTCTAGATGAGCTAAGGTTGGTGCATCTGCATGTAGTAGGGGAGAAATCCCCACTACATATGCATTGTGGAATATTAAAACATGGCCAAAGATGAAAAAGTTTGATCAATAGATTTTAGTACTGACACCTTCAATAAAATGAGAAGTAATAGCAAAGGTTAAGGATGTAGGGGTGGGGTTTAAAAAACATTTTCATTTTTGTCGGTATTTGGAAGCCAAAAGTTTGTGGAGGATTATCTCCAAGGAGGGAATGCGGAGAAGGTTATAATACAAAAGTATATTTATCTTATTTCCATATAAGAATGGATAATAAGTCCTATAGAATTAGTCCTGAATGAAACAATCATATGGATGTCTCTAAGCCTTCCATTTTCCTTGATAGGAAACTAGTTAGCATGGAAGGTGGGAAATGGTGGAAGAGTAAGAGTGGGAGAAAATCCATGGGCAGGCTATGGGAATGCTTTTATCTTGACAAAGGATCTTATGGAAGTTATACATGGCCAAGGATTTTTCACACTTTCCCAAGTGACAAACCCATTAATACCTTCCCTCTATTGGAAGAGTGTTGATACACTAAAGGTTCGAAGGGATGGGAGTAGAACGATGGAAAGGTTATGTAAAGAAGCTAAGGATGAGATATATATTAATAAGAGTTGAATGGAATGAGATATCTTAGTTAAGGAACCCTATCTAAGGTGAGCATATAGCTAATATTGGGTAAAATGCAATGTTCTTGTATGAACTATAAGAGATCTCTTTATGGTGGAAGCCCCTCTATAAATTGAGGGCACCAATGGAACAAGGGTGTTCATATGGTTGGAATTTGAAAACATGGCTTTGACATGAGAGGTTCTCCAGAAGAGAGGAACAAGTGGACATCAAAAGTGAATTCTATTAGGCATAAATGATTAATAAATTGTTAATAACATGTTGATAAGTTATCCATATGCAAGATTCGTGGCTGAAGTAGATTTTTTAAGAAAAAATATGGGAGGACGACATGATGAATATATGGAGGATTTCTTAAAAAATGTTTAGAGAGAAGAGGATTAAAAGTGTATAGAGTATTGCCATTCATTGTTTCCTAGGTATCTAACTTGTCAAGAACTTATAAACATTAAAAGATAAAATCAAATACTCCTTTCTATCAATGTTATTATCAAGTAGGGGCAATTTTCAAAGTTTTAAAAATCTCAATTAGCACTCAAGTTCCAATGTAGATTGAACCAGTCCAAATAGAAAAAATGCAGCCTTGGTGCCTTTTTAATGGACTAACTAAGAGACCATATCTCAAGGAGAAGAAAGTGGAGTTTTTTTTTGCATAGATCCACATTTCTTCAAATTCAAAGCCAATTTGGGAATTGGAACTAATTTTCCTAACTATTAACATTATAGTTGTTTTTTAAATGGAAAGGATTATAAAGATTATATTAAAAGGGATGAAAACAACTAAAATTTACAAAAAACCTATCACCCAACAGAGAAGGTGAACATAAATCCAAAATTCCATGTCGCTAGGAGTTAAATACAAAATTACCCCAAGTACTACAAAACTTTTCATATAATTCATGGAAAGAAACTGGCCTAAAAAACTATGCAACTGTAAAACATAACAACACCAGAAGGAAAAGGCCAGATTGCAACATCAAACAATTATCCACCATTGGCTTTCTTGGAAGAGTCCAGGTCGATATAGTCCTTGAAGGGATAATGAATGGAGCTTTCATCCTCAGCCTGAAGAGTTGCACGCGAATTATGCTGGTAATGAATTTCTTGATCGAGGTTCAACAACTTGTTCATACCTTCCATCAACTTTTATTGTTTCCCATCGTGCACACGAACATGGTCTTCAAATTCATCCATTTGTGTATCCATAAGAGAGATAAGGTAAGAAATTTGTCTTGTGTATTCAACAAGTTTATCCCAACGAGATTACATAATTCTAAGCATGGATTTTATGTCACTACTATGTTCCCAAATAGCTCGCAATTCTTCTTTCCATGATGACATTCTAGGCTCTACAATTCCCCCCCTTCTAAAAATTGACTGTCCAAAGGGTTAAACTTCTTAGCCATAATGGAGGGTACCAAGAGTGGAGACCAAAGAAAATACAACTTAGAAGTAGACCTTGCTCTGAGGATTAAGCAAGGTCCCTTCCAACCAAAAGGCCAAAACACACATAAAAAATCATTGACGGGGAATGCTTGATACTAATTGCACGAGAAAGCTGCTAAACATGCCTTTAAGTGGAGCCTAGGAGCTAACATGAGCCTTGAAAGACGCCTTATCAATCCTAAATTGCCCAAACAACCAAGAACCGAACCAGAAAAAAGGCACACAAATGAGACCTTGATAAGAACCAAGCCCAAGGGGAAGTTTCTAGACTTCATAAGATATAAACCTTGCACAAGGGAACTTTAAGCTAAGAGATGTGCCTCGAGAGGCTTTCATGGGCTAGGTTCCCTATTATTTCCATGCAAACATTGACACAATTTATTACCTTATGTTGGAGCATTTGAACCAAACATTGTTTCATTAGATCCCACATTTGTTTCATTGATTCATACGGTTATGGGATCCACTTTCACCTTGGTACATCATCCATGTTTACATATACTCCCTTTTCCAAGATAGTTCCTTGATTTGTGAGGACATCCACAATGGAATTGTTATACCTTCGTATATGAATTAGGGGGAAATTCTTTATCTCTTGAGATACCGAAAGACACGCTTTTATGTTCACCCTTGAGTGGTCTCATCCTTTCCTAACATAGCAAGTATTGAGTGAAGAGTTGCCAAAAACCATCACTTTCCCCACCTGATGCGAAACAAGGATTTTTGTCCTCGTCATAACTGCTAACCATTTTGCTCAGTTATTTGTTGCTATTCCTAGCCCTTAGGCGAAAGTGTTCACAATTGTCCCCCGGGGTCCAACAAGACCCCTCCCGTACTTTCCACCCCTGTTGGCATTAAAGTTGTTGTTATAATTGGTATCGATAAAAATTATTTCCATATTACAAGCCTTTAGAGACTCTCCAGCGGTCATAAACTTGATATAGGTGAAATTCTATATAGACTCTCGAGCGGTCATAGGTGAAATTCTATATGGAAAGTTTTACATTTACATACTTTTTTAAATAAATAAAGAGGTTGGAAAAGAGATTTACAGAGTTATCTTTTCAACAAATGTACAAGCAACTCATTGGATGGCACTTTTGTCAAAACGTGGTTTTCAACTTAATTCGGGGGTTTGGGTGGTGATGGAATTATCGGATGGGTTACTCCATTTTGAACATCCTCTTTCAATATTGATGCATGTTTTTCCTTTTTCTTCTTTCCAATGACGAGTAATACTTTGATCAAAAGATGGACGTTAGAGTTTGTCATAATTGATTATAGCTACAAGAGATTTGTGGTCTTTGCCTGGGATAAAAAAATGACATTGTTTATTGATATTCTTTATTGATATGTTTTTTCAAACATAAAATTCACTTTTGATTTTTTGGGATGGAAATACATCGTTATGCCGTCTTTTTGATGATTATTAAAATCCAATTATATGTAAGCAATTGGATGTAGACTATTGCTATTTTCTTTTAGTTTTTATTCTAAAAAATAAAGGGAGAGCTGAAAAGAGTGTTCATAGGCCTCTTAGTTGCTTCTTTTATATTTTACGAGAGTGATCATATGCGATACTCTTGAATGCTTTTATAAAATACAATATGCAATTTCAGTTCTACAAGAATAGAAATTAAATTTTTTAAGTTATGTGGATTTCAAATAGTCATATGGTACAATAGGATCTTCTGCTTGAGATGAATACACTCCGTACAATGTTACGAATTATCATATTTTAGATGGGATGAATCATGAGCCCAATGATTTACTTTGCAAAAATACATAACAAGCATATCCAATATAAGAACAAAAAAATGGGCACCACACAAATTTACAAACATAACTTTGGTATGAAGATGCAAAAAAATGTCACAAAATTGTTTCAACGCACTATCTTCATTACTACATTGGATTCCCATTGTTTGCCTATAGCAAAAGAATATAATTGGATTCCCATTGTTTGCCTATAGCAAAATAATATAAGAGGACCTGATAATAAAGAACTAAGTTACATGATTTGTGTTCATGTTCAAATTTGAAAACAATGAAATGAAGGAATACAAAAAAAATTACCAATGGAAACTGACCAAAAAAAATTGCCATTGAGTTCAGTAAATAGAATTAAGCATATTGTTGTAACTTCATATTTTCAATAATAATAATAACTAGCATAGACCCATCTAACTCCAATTCTACAAAGCGTCGAGAGGGATCAAATCCACAAACATTTCACCACTAAACTATAGCGCACATCCCTCTCACCACTATGCTACAACACACTGAAGCATTCATTTTTTTTGAGGCGGATAGACACTTCCTCCACCATGGATCCACTATGGTACAACACATTGATGCGTGCATTTTTTATTTTATTTCTATTTTTAATGGGGTAGATGAACACTTCCTTGCCCAGGTTGTAGAAATGTGCCTTCTCGACACAATAATAATAATAATAATAATAACAACGACAACACATTTTAATGTTGAAAGATGATGAAAGCAGATGACTAAGGTAAAAAATAATAAAATAACTAAAGAGCATAAATTGGGAACTTCAATGTCATTTTATTTCGAGTGCTAGAGAATATACAACAGACAACAACCACATGTCAAACATGAGACACAATAATATTATAATACAAAGGAAAAATAATAACTAATGTAATTTGCATTTAAGTTTCTCTTTTAATACGAATGATTAGAAAAGACATAACACAAAATAGACAGTCTTTATTATCACAAGAACCTCAAGAAGGTAGACACTTAATTGGCACACTTGGGCCATAGTGATGCCTTAGATGCTTTGCTCTGCCTTGGCAAGCGCAACAATAACACGAAGCAAGCTTCACTTCCACGTTATAAAATTACGAATCTCTAACAAAATGGTGAGCACACAAATGGAAGTCATTTTTTAGTTTATGGCTCAATTCCAAATAGGAAACCTTGTTAGTGACAAAACATACTTCGTGGCCACAATCAGGTGGAATAATTAGACTTTGAACACTAAAACACCATTGTGAGCTTGCAAATGAACTCCATCAATGTAAAAATATTCAGAAATGAAGGATGATTTGGGATGGAAAGCTTGTCCATCTCTTCTCGATAATTAGAAAGCCTCTTTAGTTTCCAACTCTGCTCAAGTCTTCAAGATGATGATTAGCATGCAACAACTTATGAAGCAATTCTAATCTATACACACATACACAAGCTTTATAAAATTAGAAATCACTTGAAAGAAACTTTGTCTCAGCACCAATTATGAACAAGATCTAGTTTGCTTTCTAAAGTGCAAAATGGTTTGATTGGATTGGAGTCTTTGACACAGCATATTCAACATATCTGTTTCTTCATCAACTAGAGACATGGGGATCACACACCATGAAAAGCATAATTTCCTTCAAAACCCATTAGATGGACCGGTGCTTGATCTGCTCATGCTTCAGGTGCCATTTTTTGCCTTGTTTACAATCCCCCTACCAAAATAATTCGCAATCACAGAAAAACCATCATTGGAATTTTGAACAAGTTGGAAAAATATGTCATGATCCTTGGCATTTTGTTCCAATTTCCTCTTCATTTCAAGCAATGTTATGTTCTAAGGAGCACAAACATGGCATTCCGTCTCATTGCCACCAAGACAACGTTGATGGAATGAATGCATGCACATAAAATGGACTAAATTGTTTATAAGAAAATATTTTTTATTAATAAAAATGTATATTTTATAATTTATAGTAATGATTATAATTAATAATAATGATAATAATTGATCAGTAATATCGTTGGTGTAGTATTTTGAAGTTTTATGGTGTGTGTTTGTCCTATTTGGCTTACACATTGGGATTATAATTATTCTTAGAGTTAGTGCACTTGCCTATCCTTGGGTTAGAAGTATGTGTTGAAGGTGGTTAAGGTTGTAATTGAATTGTCATTGCATTGATACGTATTTGAGGAAATGCAAAACAAGGGAAAAAGGTTGGATTGTGGTTATGTCAAGGTTAGGTTATAAAGTCCATATGAGAGAAATGAAAGGGAAATCATGGTTTGATTCTTAAATAATTGTATGAGCTGATTTCATGGAGTGAATCAGACAGATTGTATTGGCACCCCTCCTTTAAATTTTTGAGTACTTTGATGTGATTATGTTATGGAATGTATGTTGAATGTTGTGCATTTTCATATGATGATTTCTTTATCATTGAATCCTATTTCAGTAATTCTCATTAATGTTTAGGGTGAAACTTATTCATAAATTAATATTGAGTATGATGATGTTCATGGGGTTTATTGCTGGTCTATGTTTAGAACCTTGGGTTTGAAATTATCACCAACAAATATATAGTTTTTCCATTGGAAAAAATCATCTATATTCCAAAAAGTGAAATATACATAAAGTGTTTAAGGTCCAAAACAACCCAAATCCTAGAAACTTTTCTTCTCATGGAGCAAACTACAAAAGTTCTCTTTGAGGACCTGTATTGAACCAAAACTTGCTCTATATAAATTAGAGAGTTACAAAAATATTATGAGATAAACTAAATATAAACTAGTTGAAAACACCGAGTGAAAGAATAAAAGAGGGATGAAAAAAAACTTTATTGACATCATCCCGAGACAAAATCAAAATGTTTATAGATAGGGACATCAACCTCAACTTGAAGTTAACCATCCCTAAATTTTGTTTCTACTAGAGTGCCTTTGTGTAATAAAATAACTTATTTTGATAGCTCATTTGCTTCTCAATTTAGCTCCATGTATACATGGTTGAAACACCCATTCCAAAGAAAAATTCCCCAACTAAAGACATCAAATTTCTCAAACCCAATAACTCAGTTCTTGACCTCTTATTGACCTATTCAATTATGACCTTTGAATCCCCTATTAGCTAGATTTTTTACAATGGTTTTGGCGAGGACATCTAAGTAAAATCCAAGTAAAATCCAAAGAGCAGATAACTCCATGTGAGTATTGGTTCCCATATCATCTACCTATTTGATATGGAAAGATGTCTTGTCATTTACATGTAGAATTGCACTTTATTTGGATATGACTGGATGACCTTGGCTTTCCCCATTGAAAAATTCCCAAGGTATCTCATGGTTTAATTCCCACATTTTTGAGATTTTGTTATTTTTCTTCCTTTGGGGTGGTTTCATACTATATGAGTGATTACCGTATGAGGACCGATATTCCCTTGGGAGATTGAAATATTGTGAGCCCACCATCTCTAATAGACTAATCGACTAGGCATCACTTCAATTTATTTAACAACTCCAAGAGCCATTATTTTACCTACCCTTCTACAAAGAGCTTGTTCCAATTCTCCTTTTTGCTGAGTTCTAATTTAACCTCTCTTTAAACTTGCTTAGCAAAGTTACATGTGACAAACAGATGATGGAATATTTCAACTTCTTGGTTGTACAAAATGCATCTACTTGAATCGATCCACCCTTGCTTCATTCCATTGTCCCAGATTAACACTTTATTCAACAAAATCGAGCATAAGAGAACATTAGCTTTTAGATGACCTAGAAGTTTCTAGATCACCCCCACCACTATTTTTTGTCCCCCATGAAATCCTCTTCTGTTTGGGCTGTACAACCAAGATTAAATGTGAACTCCCTTGAAGAGGTATTTTTAGATTAGTAGAGATTATCTTGTTCTTACATTAATATGATAGCTCCATGCACCATCTTCCTTAAGGATGACGTCAACTCTTTTGCATACAATCCATATAGCCCAAAAAATTTCATTATTTCCCATTGTTGAGGTTGATCAAAATAAACATTTGGATGAGCAATGTGTTTCAAGGATAAAATATTGATAGAGTGAAGTAGTTGTATCAAACCTTCATAGAAATTGTAATACCCTTCCACCCTAGCCACATACCTTCCTCGATTCTAACCATTTTTCTATCTCCAATCTTCTAAACAACCCAAGTCCCAACAAGAGGGAAAGCTTCGACTAAATCTAAGTAGACAATAGGTCCTCCTTTTGAGGATTTCCTTGGCTCTCTAAACCAAGCCTCCATAGATCGATCCATTTTATACTTAGATTTCATAATTATACCCCATAGAGCTTCATTGTATACTAACCACCATAAATTCTTTGCTACAAGTGCTTTGCCAAAGGAGTATATACTTTTGAGTCCCCATCCTCCTAAATGTCTTGGAGTTGCCAATTTGGATTGTTTGGATAGGGGGATTCCTTTGGTTGGCCTCCTACCTATCCATAAAAACTAAAACACTTATTTTTTATCCTATTCAAAATACTTTTAGGAACTTTTGCAATGGCCATCCAATACACTGGTACACTTCCAAGCACCGACTTCACCAGAATCGAATGAACCCCCATTGACAACCATCTATTTACCCAAACCAAAATTCATGATTTAATTGTATTTCACAATAACAACTGATCGTCATGTTTGTACATATTAGGATTGTTAGAATAGTAGAGTCAAGCTAAACTAGTTAACCTATCTAAGCAACCAACAACATATCATAAAAGATAAGAACAGGAAAAGAAAAGGACAAGAGAACACCGATATACGTGGTTCACCCTAATGGGTTACATCCACGGGAATGTAGTCTTCTATTATCTCCAGAATGTCTTCTCCAATCTTACAAGAGATCAAAGCACAAATACCCCAAAGAATATAGATGATGTATAATAGTGTCACAATAGTACCACTACTACATCAAGAATACATGATATGTAGAGAGTCACTTTACCCTATTATATACTAAGAGATGAGGAGGAATTACTCTCACATATTGCATGTGGGATAATATAATTTTCCAAAATAACATCTCTTAATACAATACCATGGACAAATACTCTACACAAGTAAATACACCACCATATAAATATGGGTTAAATGTATTACTCTTTTAAATAAGATTGTAGACAACTTCTGACATAATACACGCCAAACATCGATGACTTCAAGGACTATGACTCATATATTCCAGGATTTGACTACCCTTGTGGTGGGATAGACCTTGGAGACGAACATGAAGTCTGCTTGTCGACAAGGAAGAGACCCATATGACTAAAGTGAAAGCTGTGGTGGGCCATTGAAGACCATCGTAGGTCGGTTATGCTCCACTTTGTTTTATTCTGCCTTTGTAATAATTAGGAGGAGTCAGTAATTTTGAAGATTTCGGGTCCCCACATGTCTACGGACTCCAAGGGACGAGATAATGACAATGGCTGTCCCCACCTGTTACCCTAGATGTTTTCCTTTTGAATCATAGGTGCCAGTCTTGAGTCACCGGGGAACCGGCTAGTTTTGTTTAAATAAGGGCCTCGGGCCTCATTGTAAATCATCGGATTTTAGGAGTACCTCATGTGTTGAGCTTAGTCGAGTCTAAAGTAATATTCTCTGCGAGTTGCTCCCAGGAGTATAACATTGCGTCAGAAAAAATTCAAGTCTGTAAATGTCTGAGTGAGTTTATGTCTGTAGTGATGAGCTTCGCCCTCCGAAGCCGATCTACATGTCTTTGAAGTATTTGTAATTTCTGAATAAAGAAGAAGAAAAGAGTTGTTTTCAATCATGGCGTATTGTGGTATCGGAGCCAGAAGCTCGAAGAATTTCTGTAAGTTCACTGTTTTATATTTTCCTCTTTCGCATGCACTGTATTTTCTACTTGCAATCTAGTAAAGTTGTTTCCTGTAGGCTGTGGAAACGATAGATGAGTAAATTGTTGGGCATGAGGGATTTAAATTTTGGGTTGTCTGAAGAAAGGCCATAGCTGTCGGGAAGCATCGTAAGTCCTTGTTTTGCCAGAAACCAACATGAGCTTAGAATCCCAGTTTAATCATGGACCCTTCAATGGATACAGTTTCGCTCGCTACATTAGATTGACAGTCTGATAATAATACATAAGTTTTTCTTGCAGATAGAATATCATCTTTCCAAAATGAACCATCTTCATCTAATTCTTCTATAATCAATATACAAGATTTTAATCCTTCTCAGGATTGGCAGTTACCAAAAATACTTCCTTCTGATGTCTATAAGTTGAATTGGTGGTAATATAAGTCTGCTACACAAATTAAGGTTTCTTCTATGAGGTCTCTTTTACTGATTCTGATGAACCTGTTCATATCAATTTAATCGATAAAGCACAAATTGATTGGGCTATCAAATAAGGTTATCGTTATGTGCATTTAGGCGCAATAAAGCTTGGTTTAGGTCCGCTTGTCTAACCTTATCTTCCTGTATCTTCTCTTTGTGTTGCTGTTGATACTCATCATAAAAACTTTGATGATGTTATTATTGGCGGTCTTACCGCTCCTTTACATGATGGTCCCGCTTATGCACCGTCTTTCCTAAATACTCTGTTAGCTTAGAGGATCCCCATATCTATGATCTGTTAAAAGCCTATATCCAATCTCAAGGGTTCCAAATGATGCAAGGGTCTAAAATAATCCAGTTAAAAGGGGCTGTCTGTATCCGTTTTGGAAATGATACCCTGCCTCCACTCTGATCTCGTGTCCATCAGAGTTCGCGCTTACAAAGCATGGTGGAGTCTAACAAATCTCGTCAAGCTACCCTTGTTACTTTCGACTGGACTTGTATAAATTACCCCCAGCAATGGGAGGTTAAATACCAAGAACTAAGAAATGTTGAATGTATGCAATGTTCTATCTTGAACCAACCCCTAACTTTTGATCAGCATACTAATTCTTTCAGATTACCAGCACAAAATCCTGTCTATCCCACCATAAGGGCAGTCAAATCCTCGAATATCTGAGTCATAGTCCTTGAATTCATCGATGCTTGGCAGGTCCTCTTCAAGCTGGCTTGACGGGTACAAATCTGGACTGAAGCATCTTTCAATGTTTGATTCGTGAAAGATTGCATTGGATTCACAAAGGAATTCCCCTTGGAATAATGACTCTACCTGAAAGTTTAAAGGGATTCTCTTCGTATGCACCTTTGAGTCAATTATTTGTCCTTGAGCATCGCGCTTGATGTACTTTTGGGAAGTATACAACATATGCTCTAGCTGCGTGTAGCATCCGCCTTGATGATGGAGCATAAATTTAAACCATTGATGCTCTCTGTCGGCCACTTCAATGTCAGCTTTCATATGAAGTATGAAATTGGCATGACGGTTTACCCAATCTGTTCTAGGACAAAACTCATCTAGTAAGACTTCCGTCCAACTAGACAATGCATTATGCCTGAGGTTTGCTGGGTCTACACAGATGATAATTTTACACTGCTCTCTATAAAACTGAAGAATCAAATTGTAGGATGCCCATGTTAAATTTCTATCCCCAATATCCACATACCAGATTGGGCCTTCTTTCTCTTCGTTGCAATCTATCCATAGTTCTTTGCAACCCTTTAGCTTTTCTTGGGCATTCTCAAAATTTCGGTAAGCATCTCTCTCCCATCTTTCCATTATATGTATTTTTAACGGAGAGGCTTCAATTTGCTTAATGAGAGTAAGGTCAAAATACCTTTCAGCTTCTTTCCTTGATGCATAATCAAGAAGTTGTCTTCGTTCTTCCTCTGAAAGTGATTCATCCCAAGGCTTCAGAAATAAGCCATTTCTAGGTTGATAAAGCGGTGCTTTGCCATGATCGGCACCAGAACTAGAGGCACCAACTGTGAACATGCTGAAAGTAGGAGCAGTTTCTTTAGGATGTTCTCTTGTGAGCATGTCAGCAAGACAATTGAGATAACCTGGCTTATACACAGTGTCAAAATCAAAGTTACTAAGCCAAATAAACCATTTTAAAATGCGACTACTATTTTCTGCCATCAAATTTTCATTCTTAAAAATATGAGGCATTATTTTCAGATCTGTTCTAATAACAAATCTAACTGGTTTCGGAAATAAAATAAAATGCTAGACTGTCTTCTTAACAGCCAAGATCTCTTTGTGGCTGGAAGGGTAGTTGAGTTCTGCTGCTTTAAAGGAACCCGAACCATAACCACACACATGTTCTTTTCCCTCTATGACCTCAAGTAAAACTCCACCCCAAGTGTGGGAAGAAGCATCTGTCTCAATAATGAGCTGTCCTGAACCCTGAGGTAATGAAAGAGGAGGCAAATCCAACACTTTGGCTTTGATATGTTGTACAACCAAAGTAATTTCTGATGACCATTTTATAGGGTTTTTCTTTAATCTTTATTGAAGAAGATGAATATCAGCGGCCTATCCTTTGTAAAAGGGTTTGATGTAATTTAGACTACCAAGGAATCTCTACAACTGAGTTTTATCGAGGATTTAGTCAGGGAAGTGACTGAAGGTGCCGAGGACATGGTTTTGCAAGATGACTTGTCCTCTTTGGATCTTAAATCCAAGGAATTCCATTTCGCTCTTGCCTATCTCCATTTTGCTTTGAGACAAGACTAACCCATGTTTAAAAACCAAATCATAAAACATTTGTAAATGTTTTAAGTGTTCTTGCAGGTTTTTGGAACATATCAGAATATCGTCAATGAACACAAGTGCCCACTGTTTTTCTCTAAAAATATCTTCCATGCGCTTCTGAAATTCTGACGGAGCGTTATTGATTCCAAATGGTAAAACCTTCCACTGGTATTGACCATGTGGAACTACAAATGCTGTTTTAAAATGATCCTTTGCATCAATACCAATTTGATAGAAACCTGATTTCAAATCAAATTTGCTGAATATTGTACAACCAACAATTCTTTGTAGTAGGCTGGATTTAGCTGGCAGAGGATACCGAACTTTCTATAGTACAACATTGATAGGTTTATAATTCACCACAAGCCTCGGCTTTCCCCGCTTGATCTCAGAGTGTTTGTTTACAACAAAGGCTTGGCAAGCCCAAGGGCTCTTTGATGGTTCTATCAGGCCTTTGGCTAGAAGTTCTTTGATTTCTGAGGCACATAAATCTCTTTATGAGGGGGACATGAGACGAGCAGAAGATTTCATTGGTTTAATCTTCTGCAATGGATCAAATGGCAAGGAGACAAAATATTTCTCTCTTGTCCAGAAATCATTTGGGCTTTCTGAGCAACAGTCTTTAATCAACTTTGCAGTGATATTTGCAAGGGCTTTTTCTCCATGGATGTCTGAAAAGGCTATACAACGATCCATTTTCATCAACTGGGCAGGATTGGTTTTTTGAACAAAATATTGACATCTCGGACTAGCACTAAAAGAGAGAGGAAGCTCAACTGTACAATTATTCATTACACATGAAAATAACATTTTCTGGATATCAAAAGAAAAAGGACTAACTCTGGCCAGGAATTCTGAACCTAGAATGCAGTCTTCTTTAATATCATCTAACTTATACCAGGTTACTGCATTAGATGTTTCATTGAACTTCATCGGGAAACTTTCAGCTTTTGCATTGAGGGGAACTGGAGTTCCTTCAATGGATGATCCACGATATGTAGTACTTTCCCAATAGAATGAGGGGAGTGTTGATCCATTTGCTAAGTTCAACTGGCAACTGGAATCAAGCATACAGTCTAAAACATATGGTTTATACTCACTAGGGCAGAACTGGATTCAAATAAACATTTTGGGACTAGTGAGAATTCCTAAAGTAAGATCAGAAGACGGTTCTTTCTTTTCTGGACTTTCCATAGCTTGATCATACTGCTTGCTTAGTTCTTCATCTGACGATTGATCCCTTTCAATATGTATGATTTTAACCATACTCTTTAAATCCTCAATTTCTCTTACGAGGCTTTTGAGCTGTTGCTATTTTTATTTGATTTGTAGTCGGAGCATTTGCTCTTTATCTCTCTTATAGCACTTCCTGCTTTCATGAGCATCTGGTTAGCTTTTGTAGAGTTCGGTAGGATTATACTGGGCAGGAGTTACAAAACTTACCTTACCTTTACCTTTATCTTGCTCAAGCATTTTGAGCAATTTCTTCTTTTCATCTTTCAAAGATGCTCTCAACATATCTTCAAAGGGAGGGGTTTCAAATAATTGCAAATCTATGGCTGCTATTTGTTTTTCAATGTTTTGTGGAGTATTCACAGAAATCATATACAGCGAGAAATCATATTCTAGAGGCTCAAATCCTCCCAAATTTGGTTCTGAATCTGACTCGGAATTTGAAGAGGAAGAATAAGAAGCAAATTTTTTAAGATTAGCTTTTTGGATTATAGTATATTCTAACAAGTATTAACAAGTAATCCCAAGTACTTGACTCCGTGATCAAATTCCTTAACTGAGAGAGAGATTTTCCTCAATAGTTTGAGCATTCTCTTTTGAAATATTGTTTACCAACATCGAGGATTTAGTTAGGTTGATGTCTATTCTTTTAACAATACAATACAAGCTAAGAATTTTGTTAATCATATTGATCTCCTGAATAGTACCGCGATAAAAAATTTAGGATATCATCCACAAATATAATATGTTTGATGTCCACTAAATTTGAGACTTGTATTCCATTCATCCCCCCTTTGTTCTTTTTATTGTTTATTAACAAACAAAGATCATTGGTTACCAACACAAATAAGAAATGGGACAACATACATCCTTATTGCAATCCCCGCAAAGCTCTGAAAAAATATGACAGGGAGCCATTAATGAAAACAATAAAGGTGGCCTATTGGATACACCCCATATTCGAATTAGCTATTTGTAAACTCATTCCCATCTAGATTAGGACGAGCCTAAGATAGACTCACTTCACCTTATCATATGCTTTTGCTATTTCGATATTTGAACAATTTCTTTTATCTTTGCCTCCTTGATGGAATGTAATCCTTCTTGGGCATATTCTACTACGTCATGGATCTTTCACTTAAAGAGGAAGCTAGATTTTTCTTTAGAAATGATACCATACAAGATTCCTTTTAGTAATAAATTTTTAAATGAGTTTATAATTAACATTACATAACGAGATTGGTATGTAATCATCAAAATAAAGAGCATTTTTGTTTCTTCAAGATTAGGGAAATTAAAGTCGAATTTATGGCTTATGCTAATTTCTTACTTTCCTTAGATTCTCAAACAACCTTTAGTAGCCTCCCTTCAATAGATAAGAAAAATTCTAGATAAAATTCTATTGTGAAACTATTCAGGTCGGTGTTGTTTACTTTATTGAATAATAATAAACTATGCTCAATTTATTTGCAAATTATATCCTCCTCTAAAGTTCTATTTTGCTCCTCATTAATGCATCTAGTCACCAACAGGATAATCCTAAGAATCTCCTTAGTTGAGAATCCATTCGGTTCCATAAAAAGTGAATAAAAATATCTTTCATCTGCTATGGCCTTATCTTTAAAGGATCTTACTAATGCTGCATTTGGATTCTTTCTCTCCCTTATGGTGTTCAAGATCCTTTTATAATTTGCATAATTATGAAAAGAATTGGTGTTGTCATCGCCCTCCTGAATTCATAATGCCCTACTCTTCAATTTCCATGTTATTTATTCCTTGTTTAATAAATCCAATCTCTTCCTTACCAAATATTTGAGTCTAAGGTTCCTCCTCTGAAAAAATACTAGTATTATCACCATCGAACAAATTCTTTAACTTCTGTGATGCTTCCCTTAGTTCTTGTTGCAATTTCACGGCTTGGTATTTTACCCAAGTTCTATGACTGCCTTTATCTTCTTAAGTGAGGCTGGAAATTAGTGCATGGATGAGTCCCCACTAGCCATGACTAGGCACTCCTAGTTGGAGATAATCAAATTTATGAACTCTTCTTGCATAAGCCAAACACGATTAAATTTCAAGGGTGAAGGAGATTTTTTGTTGTCTAAATCTAATCTAAGTAATATAGGATGATATTCCAAGATAGCTCCAACCTTGACCCAATTTTTCATATGCCCATTTATAAAATCCCCCAAGATCAGAAACCTATCCAGTCTTTTAGAAATATCCTCCCCTCCTTTCCTTCCATTTCTCTAGGTTGGAATAACTTTTGTAGGAAACAAACCCACCATGTGACTTTTTCATACAAGTAAGTGCCCCCATTGTCCTCTCCCCCCTTATTTCACTTAGGGTGGTCACTAGATTTAAATCCCTTCCTACAACCAATCCAATTTTATTAAGCGTGCCCGCCTTCAAAAAATTCTCCCAGAAAGGGATTTCTCTCAAGATATGACCCATACAGATTCAATACCTTTAGGGAAACCGATAATCGTTCGACTCAAAATCAACAAAAAAATATGGAGGGAATACTAGCTATTGAGTAAGACCTAATCACAGGGTTCCATCCTGTAATCAACCCTCCTAATTGGCATTCTATATTAATAACACTAAAATACCAATCCTTCAAACAAGAGGGGAAACTTCAACCACTTTTTTCATTCAAGCACATAGATTCCTAAATCATAATGATATATAGATTATGAAATTTAAAAATTATTTGGAGGACTTGTTGCTTTTGGGCCCCTCCTAAACCTTTGACGTTAAAGGATAGAAACATTATTGAGTAGCCATTTGTAGGTATTTCCTCGTTCTAAGGGCCCTTACAACAGTGACTTGTTCACGTTCCTAAATTTCTCTCTTCACTTGAGATTCCCAAGAAAAATTGGATTTGCTGCCAATTGCCACCAATTCTTCCTTGTTTAGGGATAAACCACATTTCAACCCCCTCCCATAGACACTTTTCTTTTTTGGAGGGAAGATCATAGTTCAAGTTTGTTGGAAACAAACCCTTGGATTTTGATAGGCCTAACTCCTCCAACTTTTATCTCTTTAAGGCACATGGAGATCTATTTTATTTTTTAGCGACGACAGGGGGGATACGAAATTCCATTAAAGGGGGAAAGGAAGAATAAATCATACCTTTTAACATACTTTTGTCCTTATGGAAACTACCATCTGGATACATGGATAAAATTCCTTTTATAATTCGAGGATCCATCCATATTAGAATTAGAAAAACTTTTTGCTGGCAAAGAAAGAGTGGAAGTAAAAGAGTCCTTCTTACCAGTTTTTGGAGGTGCACGTTCATAAAATTATTTCCCCAAACTTTTCACATGCTCCTCATTTGAAAGATACATCTTGACACTGTTTAGCGACATACTATTAAGAGTTGGGAGATAATCCTTCTACCTTCAAATTTGTTTGAACCTTTTTAATTCCTCCATCAGAACTCGCTATGTATGGGATCTTCTGCATCTATGAATGATATTGAGGGGCTATTTTTTTACCCAAATCTTCATCTTCCACCAGCTTTCAATACCTTCTACAGTGCATTTTGCTTTCAAGTTCCCAACCTCCAAATGTAGGTGACATTGAAATGGAATCCTCCTTAATTTCAACCTCAACTGTGAGTCCACTACTCAGATCTATCTCCACCAATATATTTGCCAGCTGATTGTCGAACTTGTCCTCCCATCCGTATTCAAGAACCTTTTTCTTCCACAAAATATATGGTAGTCTTGATATAATCACACATACTTTCTACATAAAATGTTGTTCTCTTTCTAGGTCAAACGTAGGATTCCACTTCCTTTAAATTAGGACCAAAGTCCCTAGGACTAACATTTACTCAAAATCAGCTTCACATCCTCTTTCTTGTGAAATATAAAGCTAAACCACCCTCACATTAGGATGAAAAAGATTGGCGAATACCCCACAAAATATTTCCAATTACTATCCATCCAGAGAGGAAGTGATTATAACTTATTCTTGCCCATAAACCCCAACTAGCACCTTTTCCATCATATCTTTCACCTCCTCCATTTCAATGCATAATCCCACCTTCATACTGACTTTAGATTATTTTTTCTTAATGCACTTCCTATTTTGGCTAGCAGTAGTAGGCTTCACCTATTGAGAACCTACTGCTTCAACATTTTCATCATGCAAGGTTATCTCTCCTACTGCTACGCTCTCTCCACCCCAATGCTTCTAGGGACTTTGGGGGTACCCATGTTTATAGACTTAACTTAATTTTTGGCTTGTCCAAACACATTGAAGAGAATTCCTTTTGAGACTAAAATTTTGGATTATGGACATCGTCCTTGCAGGAATGTTTTGGCAATTTGAGAGGTGTGATGTACAAAGGAGGCATGGGTATCGATATGTTTCGATTTGACATAAGATTTTCATCACTTGGAAAGGATTTATTCCTCCGCGGGGAAAATATATCAAGCTTCCAACTCATCATTCTCATAGTCCATGACATCAGGCTCCATAACTTTGCCTAATTGCAAAAGAAAATAGCCTTAAAGAAATTCTCGGAAAAACTTTCCAATGACCTACGAAAAAGATTTGCAAAAAGTCATCGTTCTTTTATAATTTTTTTCCAATGAGTAAACATGTCTTTTCATGTGAGAGGAAGAATCACATGACATTCAATCTCTTCAAATATAAGATTCAAGAAACAAATAGCGTTAAAGAATTCAAATAAAAGAGAAGCCTTTCCATTTTAGCTTCATATTTTGCATAGGGTGCACATTGGGTGTTAGATGAGCATTTTCAAGTGCACATCCGTAGGCTGAGACTAAAGAGAGTGATGACTCAATTTGTATGGGTGAAGGTCATAATCTACAAAAGGGAAAGTGAGTCCCTGCAATAATAGTAAAGGCCGAACCTCTTAATCTGTGTGAAGACCATGAAATTACACTAAAAGTATCTATGGTTGAAAGTAGCGAACGAGAGTTTACGGAAAACATCTACATGGATTTCACACCCATATGGTCACATGAGAGTAAATGGAATGCCTAGTTGTAAAATATCCCACTGATATGAAACCCTACACTTCAACAGATCTCTGAAGTTGGTTTTCCAATGAATAACATAATGGTTCATTGCCAACAAATATTAGCTATTATAATAAACTCCTTATCATAATCCTAGTTGATTGTTTTTGCTACAATATCATGGTTGACTAAGTTTGCTACAAATATCTATATTTATAAGTTACCTAGTCATTAAGGGTATCTAAGAAGAACAATGAATATATTGTTGAACACAAATTTATGAACTCAAAATACTCAAATTGTAGTTCCTTTTATCATTTTACCATATTTAGGTTTGGTGTTGATATGTTTGTATGCCCGACGATTGAGCTAAACATTGCATGACCTCTATTAATTAAATATAGGTTATGAATTAGCCANATATATATATATATATATATATATATATATATATTAAGAGTGGTTCACCATGGAAGCCCAATTTTACACCATGGCTATGTCCACTTGGGAAAATATCTTATACTTTCTAGGCAAGTATACATGAACTTTGGCATCATTAACCATGATAAACGGCTCACCAAACTAATATTTCATTACATACAAGGGCTCCCAAGGAGCAAATGTCCCCGACAAGATTCGAACTTGGGTGGAGAGGGTAATAGCCAAATCTCCCAACCACCCGAGCTATGCCCAATGGACTGTACACACACACACAGACACACACACACACATAGAGAGAGCCACTAAGAGTAGAATTAATTAATACTTAACATTACTACACTCTTAATTCTACTTGATCACCCACATTTACTTCACCACTTACATTTTACATCATTCTCTTCTTGAACTGATGCATAAATTACAATGATTACAAATATAGAGAACCCTTTTCCATTGAGTGTACAAGGAATAACAAACCACTGATTTTAATGATAGACATTACGATGGGAGAAACCTTGTTCATAGTGTTTAGAAAACACAAATGGTTCGACTTGAGATGCTGACATTTCTCTGTTTATATCAATAGAATATAATTCACTAACTAGGCCATATCTAATAGATCTCCTTTCTAAGATCTATGAATGGCTAATACACAAATAACATGAAATGTATATAGAACATATATTCAATAAATGAATAGATGATATTTACAATCACTCATGATGACACACACACAAGTCATAGTGGCAAAAAGGCATGACCCTTTGCTAATTTAATTATTTATCATGATTATTTATTATTATTATTATTATAAAAAATGGTTAGGGTTTATATTATAAAAAGGGGGTTTGTGGCAATAGTAAACAACTAGAACAAAACAAATCATATGTCCATCCTTTACATTAAAAGAATAAGCGAGAAAAAGGAGTTGCCTATTATTTATATAAGTCCAGAAGTCTCCTACTATAACTCACTAAGTATATTGTGTTTTACATATTGGTGGAGCAAACAAATAACTCTGAAATACAAACTAAAACATAAAAACCAAGAGATAACCAAAATCATCGCTTCTTATGAACGTCTTTAAGATGGCTATTTTTCCATTATTTTCCTTGTGCTACTTGGAAGTCTAATCTTTGTTCTTTTCATTCAGAGGGGCATTGAATTGCTCAAGGGATGAGGATTCCTAAGAAAATTCTACAATAGGAGAAGAGTGAGGTTGTATAGAGTGGTAAATACATTATCTAGAGTAAATGGATTTCCATCCTTTAAAGAAGTTGTTTAATGAATGAATGTGAAGGGCAATCTCCATTTTCCTATTAATATGAATACTGATGAAACCATCTACCTATTTTTTCTAATTTCTTGGGTCTACAATATGTCTCATTGTGTCAATCACACAAGTATCTTTGGTGGAGATCATGTCCTATATTTTCTTCTTCAACCTAGCTTACCAACATTCCCACTATATGTGAGCATTGATAACACCACAATGGGATTCTCCTATCCCCTTCATGCAATATTTGATCCCTTTCTTTAGGTATCTTATTTCACATGATATACACTCGCTAGAAGTATAACACACCATCCTTTTCTAGCTATTGATCTGAAAATGACAAGATCTTTATAACCATTATTTGCATGTGAAAATTTGTATACTTAATCTCTTTAAAAATACTTTAAATGGCAGAATTAGAGAGCATAAATGAAGCATACAAACACATAAAAGAGATATGCAAACCACATAATTGAAGATAATAACTGATAACGGATTTCACCCCTCTTGGGCTACGTCTTTGAGCCACTTCTAATGGGAAGGCCGATCTTATTAAGTTTTCAAAAGCTTACATACATGAGTTCTAGAAACACCTCTGTTTTCTATTAGTCAAACTCAGAACATACTACACCACTATGTCCATCTCAAAATTTTTAGAAAAATGAGTATAAACTCGACCAGGTTTACTTGAGGCCTCCTCTAGCACACAAATAGAGAAACACCTTGTTGCAATTGTACAAATAGTACAGATTCCCACCTTGGGAAGCATGCTCATTAATGGATGTACATTTGTCTTGAAAAATGTGCAAAAAATGTGCTTGGAATTCTTTGTTTAGTGGTTGAAATTCATAGTTTTAATAGGTTTTTTGACCCCAAATTTGTGTCCACGCGCCCATTTTCTTGTTTAAAAAATCAGAACAAACCTTTAAATAAAATATACCATTTCCCATATAGCGGACTAGGCGTGGGATAGTGGTAACGCATTAAGTTTGGGGAGCAAAGGTACTAGGGTCAAACCCGCAGGCCTCCCGCTCTACCCATTTTACATGGGATATGGCGGTGGTTTGTTTGAATCGCGACATGTAATGTTGGGATAGTTCATTGGTGGCATTGACATATGGAGGATGGTTTTATTTTTATATAGTTACCACATTAAATAGGATGGGGGGCCAAGGGCTTATCACATTATCCCTTGACGGACCCTTTTTAAAAAATTCCATACATACAACTTTATATAGAACCTATAACCTATAGAGATTAAGACCCAACGACATGCGATATGGTTAGTGGATAATTATGGAGGCGTAGGAAGAATGGAGTTCGGGGGTTCAATCCTCCTCGACTCCATAAAAAATTGAAAAAACATCCAATTAGAGGCCATAAGGGCTGGCATGTGGCAGGCTCGAATTGGTCCACTTGTCATCCTGTCGATAGTCCACTTTTCTACCACGTCACCTACCATATGTACCTACCTCCTAATCTTGCCATGTGGCATGCTGTGGTGGTGCCACATCGGTTTCGTAGAAGCCACGTGTCACCCTTGCAGTGGTGCCACGTTTTTTTTGGGGGTCAATTTACCTGTTTCACTGAAAGGTCAGAACTCAATAGCTTTTGTATCTGGAGTCCTTTTGCATGAAGCGAACATTTTCGGAAATCTCTCGTCGATCCCTACATAGATGAAACCTTATGTTCATGTTTTGAAGACTTTAATTTTTATCGACTTCAGATATCCTCCTAGATCAAACCTTCCCGCTGAGAATCTTTTGGACCACTAAAAGCCAGAATCATTCAGAATTCAAGTGAGGACATGTTTGTCTCACCTGTCCCGTATCATTTGTCCATCCCTCTTGGAACCTGTACATTTGACTCATCATAAAAACAATCAACATTGCACTAAGATTGTTAAGTACATTAATCCCCTTTTCAACCAAATTTTCATTAAATATTGTCGGAACCAACCAAATACCGCTAAACAATAGAAAACTGAATATCAAAATTGAACATATGAAAGGGATTGTATCCATATCATGCTTATGTTTTACCATAGGAACACTATCAACCATAATAGGTGCATTGTAGTGAAATGACTCTTCCTTTTCATGCTTAGGATTCTTTTCTTCCTTACATTACATAGACATAAGTGCCAAATTCCGACTTGCATTAACAACCCTTTTTAGTTGTTGTGTAGTGCCCAATGATCTATCATTTTTAAATGAATGAGAATGTATTATATACTCAATTAATTCTTTAAAAAAATGACACTGATTATGTTCTTTATATAAGATTTCCTTTCAATCTTATAAGTATGGGATACCCAATACAATTCCACAAATATCTAGTGGAACCACATCAAATTCAACTTCATCTACAAACTTGGATGTTATTGCAAACTTATATCACATTGTTTTGTTACTTGTAATCTTTTATCTTTGCATACCCAACCTAATAAATAAGGTTTCCTATGTGGTTTTGTTGTTAATCCCGTTTGCTTAACTACTTCTTTTGAAATGATATTAGCTTGGGATCCAATATCTATGAGTGCATCGATCTTAGTTTGTTTTGTAATTACCCTTATATGAAACAATGCATTCCTTTTTCTATCCTTAGAACTGACATGATCTTTAGAATTAGAAGCACATGAAGAACCAATGTTAGAATCATTACCAACATCACCTTTACCTTTCACACCTACGATTGTTATCTTTGTTTCGTCCTCAGAATCTGATAACCATGGCCTTTTGCTTCCCTTTCCAATCCTTAAACCACTTCGGTTTCAATTCTGGATGTAGTACCCAACACTTTGCCTCTTTGTGCCCTTGCTTTGGACAATGTGAGCAAGTAGGAATCTCATCGCCTTTCCTCATTGTAGTTGTATGCTTACCTTTCCCTTTTGCCTTGCCTGCTTTGAATTGGTTGGATTCAGCTGAAGAAAAATCATGAACACTCTTCCCTTTGAATTCAATGTGCGTATCTTGTACACATACCTCATCAAGGTTAGTAGGATTAAACATAAGTATTGTATGATGAAAATAACTATGTAATCATCCAATAAACTTGAGAATAGTTTATTGAGTGTAAAGAGGTATACCCAAAATCAAAGCTCTCTTTCTGAATTCCTAAGTGTATTCTTGTACATTCTGACCTTTACCTTGCTTTATGTTTTGCCAATCCATCATGGCTTGCTATATATAGCCTAATGGATAAAATTGATTTTTTAACGCAGCATTAAATTCATACCAGGAAGAAATAATTTGACCTTTTGTAAGGAGGTCTTCATGTGTCGTACTCTCCCACCAGATGAGTGAGGTGCCTCCAAGACTGAAAGTAGCCAAATTGATCTTTGCACTTTCATCTGCAAGCTTTTTGGATCTTACAATACACCTCAATATTTCTGATCCAATCATCTAACTTTTTTGTGTTAAGTTCACCATTGTATGTAGGAAACTCAAACTTAATATGAAGTTTCAAATAAGGTAAATTCAACTTAGCCTTAATAGATTGTTTCTTTGGATTTGAAGAAGCAGTACTGGAGCTTTCAGAAGAGGAAGAAGAAGGTGGAGAAGAAGGCTCAGAAGGGTCTCCTCCTTTTCCCAAAGCATTATCCTCTGCTTTATTCTTATTCTTATTTGTTTCTTTTCCAATCTCTCTTGATAATTTGCAAACAATTTTTGCACTCAGTATGCTATCTAATAGAAATCCTTGCAGAAGGCCTTCTCATCTTCTTCTTGGTATGCTTCATTTGCCATTTTCTTCCTTCTATATGCATGTCCAATATCTGGATTGAATGCCTCAATTACAACTTCACCTTGCTTTAGCTTACGCCATGTTAACATTCACAAACTCACAATGCAATGGTTAAGCTACTATGATACCAAACTTGATCCAAAAATGACAGGAGCTTTATAACCATTATTTGCATGTGAAAATTTGTATACTTAAACTCTTTAAAAAGACTTTAAATGGAAGAATTAGAGAGCATAAAAGAAGCACATAAACACACAAAAGAGATATGAAAACCACATAATTGAAGATAAGAATTGATAACGAAGTTCACCCCTCCTAGGATACATTTTCAGGCCACTTTCGATGGGAAGGCCAATCTTATTAAGTCTTAAAAAGCTTACATACATGAGTTTTGAAAACACCTCTATTTTCTATCATTCAAACTTAGAAATATACTACACTACTGTGTCTATCTCGAAATTCTGAGAAAAATGAGTATAAGCTCGACCATGTTTTCTTGAGTCCTCCTTTAGCAAGCAAATCAAGAAACACCCTACTGCAATTATACAGATGGTACAAATTCCCACCTCGAGCAACGTTCTCATTAATGGTTGTACCTTCATCTAAAAAATTGTGCAAAAATTATGCTTGAAACTCTTTGTTTCATGGTTGAAATTTGTGGTTTTAGGACCCTAAATTTGTGGCCACGAGCCCATTTTCTTGTTTCAAAAAGCAAAACAAACTTTTAAACAAAATATACCATTCCCCATACAACGGACTAGCCATGGGCTAGTGGTAACATGTTAAGCTTGGGGAGCGGAGGCCTAAGGGTCAAACGTCCCACGGGCCTCCTTCTCTACCCATTTTACATGGGATATGGCGATGGTTTGTTTGAACCATGGCATGTAATGTTGGCATAGTTCATTGCTGCCATTGACATATGGCAGAGGTTTGTATTGTTATATGGTTACCACATTAAACATTATGGGGGACGAGGGTTTACCACATTAGCCCTCGACCTACCCTTTTTCAAAAACTCCATACATACAACTTTATATAGAACCTCTAACCTATAAAGGTTAAGAACCAACTATAGGCGCGATGGTTAGCAGAGAATTGTGGAGGTGTAGGTGGAATGGAGGTCGGGGGTTTTATCTTCCCCGACTCTACAAAATTTTAAAAAACTGTCCAATTAGAGGCCATCAGGGCTGCCACATGGCTTGCCCGGATTGGTCCACTTCTCATCATGTCAATAGTCCACTTGTTTTCCATGTCACCTTCCATATGTACATATCTCCTGAGATTTCCACGTGGCACGCTATGGTGGTGCCACATAAACTCTGTACATGCCACGTCTCACCCTTGCAGTGGTGCCATATGGCATTTTTGTTTTTCCAATTTACCTATTTCGTTGAAAGTTCATAACTCAATATATTTTGCATCCGGAGTCCGTTTTGCATGAAACAAATGTTGCAGGAAAGCTCTTGCCGAGCCCTACGCAGCTGCAACCTTATGTTCACGTTTTGAAGACTTCAATTTTGATGGAATTAAGAGATCCTCTTGGATCGCCTATAGATGTCAATTGAAGGTATGACCTTTCCTACCGAGTGGACATTAGAGTCTCACTTCAATTCACTAACTATGGTTTCCAATATACAGTTAAATGTATCACCCAAAGGTGAAGCTTTTGACCAAGGTAGAGACAGAGAGCAAAGGAGGATTCCTGGGATTAATATCTACGTTTTTCATGTAACATTGAATTGCTCAAATGAAGGAAAGGAGAGGTGAACTTAAATCCCAATAAGAGAGTTTCCTATGATGATTTGGGCTACTTAGAAAACTAGAAAAATTCTGAACTAAAAAAAATCAGATGAGAGCTTTAGACATATCTAGAGAATTCCCATGGATTAATCCATTAACCCACATTTAAAAACCATAGAGGTTTCAATGTTGTTCTTATTAATTTGCATGGGAGAATGGTAGATATGATGAGTCGTGCTCCCTTGATCGATAAATTTCATGAGGGGAAGCCCTGACTTGCAAATGAATATGACTCCTATTTAGCATCGATATTGAATTTTTATGGGGTGTGTGGATTGATACCCCTATTTATTAAAAAATACCGAAGGTTCATTTTTTTTTCCTTCAATTGATTAATGGTAAACTAATTCATTCTAATGGAATAGCATGCGCACAAAATAAATATGGTCAAAATCCATAACCTTGTAATGAATCCTTCTCACTTATTGTGCTAGAGGTGAGTAGTTTGATAAATAATTTCCTTATAGAACTTTAAGAATTATCAAGGAGACACCTACAATAGACATTTCCTTTACTTGTTTGTCTTGGAGAAGCGAAATTTTTTTCTAAAGATCCCATTACTTGGCTTCATTATTCACGACATTCCCAATTCTTGAAGTAAATTTAATTTCTTTCCTGATTTCCTTTGAAGTAAAAAAATACTCCGCGCTCCTACAACCCTAAAATTTTCTTAGGAAGTTCTGTAAAAGAAAAAAGGGGGGTGATTATAATATTTCTATTTCTTCCATACTTAAATTCAACATAAAGTGTGATGAACTTGATGAGGTTTCACTAGCGACTTGGAAGGTAGCAAGCATCGTAGCTATACTTTTTCTTCTACCATTAAAGAAGACATATTTTTTGGACCAATTCCATTTGAGATAATTTCTTCACAAGAGAGAGATTGAACATTTATTGCCACTTTGTTAGGGAATGGGGTCTCTTGTTTAAAAATCTATTTATTTAAAGAAATAAAAAAATCTCCACCCCAAATTTTGGCAATGCTATCATCAATTACCTCTTTAAAACATGTTTCTTGTGGATTCAACCTGGATATCTATGCCACCAAGTGAACAATAATTTTCTTGTATGTAGGAAGCGGGGGTTCATGAGTTTTATAAGTTCTTAAATAGACATGCTTCAAACCTTTATCGTTTAATTCACACTAAAATAATAAGTGCTTAATCAATTTTCCTTTTTCTTTTTCACATGTAGTAGATGTACGGTCCATGGAATTGTTTCTTGCGCAGATTGTCTCGAGTCAAGATTTTATTATGAGCAAGAGTTATTTGTATTTGCTTTATTAATCGCGTGTTCTCTTACAAAATTAGACTAGGAAGAATGATGGCAATTAGTATATTTCAATGATTTGGTGAGCAATTTTTAGGAGAATGATCACATAATGAATTGTCTAGAATATTGAAAAGTTTAGTTTCTGTAATAGGATATTTAGGGATTAATGTTAATAAGGATGAGTTGATCACCCCTTGCTCCACCTAACATGTTGGCACAAATCCCATTTATCATTCTACTGAGGTTTGATTTTATGATATCCCTGCAGGCCCAATAGAGAAGGACTATGAAGCCATTGGGACCTGAGGATTTGTTTGAATTTGGAGACCAAATAGCTGTAAGTTTTAAACCTGTGCAGAGAAGCAAAACATACATATTATTTTAAGCAAAATAGAGATTAAACCATAGCATTCACACATAAACATAGATATTTACCTTGGAAACCCTTAACCGGTAAAACCAACAAACCTTGGAGTCTCACCTCCTATTTTCTCATTATATTTATGAATCATCACAATACAAAATATAAGTATTCAACAAAATCCAATACCCTAATCCATTAACCTGGATTAGAAAATAGACTCCAATCCCTTAACCAGGATTAAGTTACATTTTTTTAGAAAATTCCCCAAAATAGCCAAAATAACCAAAATTTTTGGCGCATTGGAAACGGCCTAACGATAGTTTTCGTGAAGGTTCCAACAGGGATCATCAGATGTTGCAGTGACATGTGCACCTCCCCTCCACACGCACATGCAAATAATATAGCATATGCCCAACAATAGCGTCGAAAATTTATTCAATATCCTTCTTACCAGGAGCCAATTGTCAAATGAAAAAAAAACTATGGCTCGGATAGCTTGGAGCATATGTTGGATAACTTCCTCAAAGGTTGCATCTCCCTCAAAGTAAAGGGATTTAAAGTTCCAGTGAATTTATTTCGATAAGGAATTCATTTTATCACTCTACTACGATCTTCAAACTCAATTTCTTGAACATGGTTTCTCACTTTAAGGTACTTTTCCCACTAATGGAAGAATTTATTATTTTGATCACCCACCTTAAGTTATGAACTTCTCAATTTTGCTCTTTAGTTTTCCTCTTTGTTCTTGCAAGCTTGTAATTATAAAGAGTTTAAGTATCTTTCTTGATTTTCTATCTCTGTGATGGTGTCCATGGTTTCCATTTTCAATTGATGGGTATCCAGATAGGATCTACTTTCTTTAAAATTTGTAGAGGGGGTTTTAGAAAAGCTTTGTCCCAGATGTTCAAGTTTATTTTTGGATATTTATGTTTCACTTCCCATGCAAAGGAGAGGGATCTCATGATTGGGGTGTTCTAGACCTCTTGAATTATTTTCCATTTAGATGGATTCTTAAGCTAAGGGGGATTGGAGTAGAAAGGGATTGGTCCCATATCTTTCAGTAAGGAGAAACATAAGGAGATAGGATTGTGATCAAGGGTTTGAGTAGGCAATAAATAAAAATTCTAGAGAGGTTCTAGAAGGAAGGAGATTTGAATGAAAAATATATCCAATCATTCAACTATATTATTCTAGGCCCAATAATTTTATTTGTTCATGTGAAGTTACCCCTTTTGTTGGGATTATTATTAATCCTCCCTTTGACCACAGAGTCTATTTGTCTATTTTCCTAGCTTAGGAGGTCTTCATCACTCCACTAGTGCATGGGGGACACACCTAGGGGACTCCTGCCACTTATTGCACCTGTCTGCATGAGTTTAGGTGCCCTAGGGATCAATCCCTATAATTTAGGAACCCACTCTGAGTGCCACCAATAGTATTTAGTAGTTGACACTAGTCAGTATTAAGTTAATTCTAGTTATGCTCCAATTCCCATAAGTTAGATCACTCTTAGTCACCCTAGTTCCAATTTCCATGATTCAAGGGAAGTAGGGCGCATTTGCTCACCTACTCTCATCAGTTAACTGGTCGTGAACTGTTTTAGTGATCTAGAGTTGCATTAGTGAGCTCTAATGGTGATTTTCCCACACCGAGTTAGCTCCAAAGTCAGTCCAGGTTGATAGATTTGAATCTTATCTTAGGTATTCAAATTCTCCTATATGTATAACCATTGTATTACATATTATTTACTGAATATGTGGATTAATAATTATTAATGGATTAATATCATTTATTCCAATTCTTGGTCTCATGATTTGTTTTATTCTTCATGAATTATTGATATAAGTTATTGATCTACTTCTCTCTCTTCTACAATTCTCCATTTGAATTCTACAGGTATGATGATCCTATGCTTCATTGAATTTAACATGGTATTAGAGCTAGTATCAAGGCCAACAACAAACCTCAGAAGCATCCATTGATGCACCAGAAGCCAATGGGTTCCACATAAATACCAGAATTATTGTCTTGCTCCCTTTGGATTCTATCCAGAGAAGTTTATTCAGGTGTGATGCACCCATAGAAAGTGCACATGTCGAAGCATAGAGTGTTTGGTCTAATTTGATTCAAATAAAAGTTTGTTTTGCAGGTATGATTTCAACAACAAAATTTGAAAATCGCATCCAACTTTGAATGGGTGCCACAACCTCTATAGATCATATTATAGTTCCTACCATATATTGTTTAAAAGGTCTTTCAGTGATCTGAAATTAGTTTTTTGCAGAATTCAATTTGAGTCTCTGGTTTGAGAGACATATTCAGTTGAATATCGGAGGTTTGCAAAAACTCGTGTCTGTCTATACCCTCTATTTCGCTTTGATATTTCTCACTCCATAGAATGATATAGGTCACATTACTTTTATGATTTGAAATATCTCTTTGATATCTCAAATGGGTCCTCGACATAATTTGATTTCGTTGACTGTAGAAGAAGTCATGATTGAATTGGCAACATGATATCAATCATGTTTTTGAGTTTTTATTTAAGCTTACATACCTGATTTGAATTACATGTACAACTTCTTGGATTCAAAGTTGTTCCTAAATTTGAAGAAGAAAATTGCAGAAACCTCTATTGTACAACTTCAATATGGATTTGAGATCAGTTCCCCTTATATCACTATTCAATTATGCTGAGTGGAAATTGAAGATGGTTGCATATCTTGAGAGCCATGATCTCCTTGATGTGTATTTTGGAGATGGTAAATAATCTTATGAAGAGGAAAATGATTTGCTAGATGACTATGAAAGAGAATATGCAAATATGTGTATGGTAATGACTCCTGATATGTGTTATATCATGGAAAATGCCGAGTATCCATTTGAGCTATGGAGAAACATAGATAGATCCTTTGGTGTGCAGAAAGAAGTAGATAATACTAGGACCGAATCTAACACCTCCTCAAGTGTTCTTCCTTCAAATGTCTCGGCCTCAATTCTCTCTGATGAAGTTGTTCAAGATGAAGAAATAGCATAATCTTCAACTCATTCAATTTGAAATGTTGAAAGTCTCCTTGTAGTGACTCCGTCTCCTATTGCTACATAAGTTTATGAGATATCTGATATCTCATCTTATCATACAACTGATCCAGAAGAAGACATTCTAACCTCAATTGTTGAAGAAAAATTCACCTTCCGTCCTACTTAGTCATTCTTCAATGATTCTTCTATTTTAAATTTCGTGCAAAGTTTTCCAGTGAAAGCTCAAGGAGCTGAAGAGAAATTCAATTCCTTTCTCTCCAATCATGTTACTGGTGTGCAGAAAAGTGATATTTTGTATGTTTTAGAATAAATATCATATTTTAGGAGTGATACATTCACCCACATTGATCTAGAGCTTCCAACAAATTCTGACCTGATTGCTTGCACCAATTCTCTGAGTTTTATTGAAGAAAGAGAAACAAGTGCATATTCCATCTCAGTGGCACACTTGGAACCTTTGTTCCTTATTCTTGTATACGATATCACCTTAATTGGTTCGAATTTCAAGTTTCAAGAGCCTCTAGTCATGCATGTAGCTGTTTTAATCAATTTTGGTGTGAAAATCAAGCACCTCAAGTCTCTTTAAAAAAAATTGCTGCTGGGGATTCAATGCTAGTTTCTTCTCATGAGTTTGTTGATATGAAATATTGTGATCTCATGAAAGCTATATCAGATTATAGAGCTCACACATTCACTCTCCTTAGTCTCATGTCTTCTCCTCACATGATCACATGATCATCTCCTCACAGTAAAGATGGAGACCTCTTGCATTCGCTTGGACACTTGCTCCTCACATCTGGAGCTGAATTTACCTCACATGGTTCAATGTTCAAAGCTGCAACATCTCAGTTGCTTGGGTTTACCTCACATGGTTCGAATTCTCTAGCACTTTTTTTATATCTTTTGTCAGACTATCTCAGTTGCTCTACATGGTCCCATAATATATTATCCAGTTGTCTATGTTCTTGATTCAGTGGAGCAGATTCATGTTCTTCCAAAGAAGAAAATTCCTCCAGACATAATCATTTAGTTTGTAGAGGTTTACATGCACAATCCTAGGATACTAGTGCACACAAAGACCATCACACTGCATTACTGCTCCACAGAGATGCAGATTGCAAAAATATTTTCACAAGTTTTTACTTAAGAAGAATTTTTTTCTCTTAGTATGAAAGCTTGATCCTGAATTCCCTACTTATTTTGAGGGGGAATTTTTCTCTTGAGGTTTTCCCCATTTTCCCTAGTTTGTTAGGCGATTCCTCTAACATTGAGATTGTGTGGGTGACCTTTGGTCTTAGTTACCAAGTCCTAGGTTGTCCAAAGTTAGGATTAAGGGGGGGTGTTGGGATTATTATAAATCCTCCCTTTGACCACATAGTATATTTGTCTGTTTTCCTAGCTTAGGAGATATTGATCACTCCACTAGTGCATGGGGCGACAGACCTAGGGGACACTTGCCACTTACTACACCTATATGCATGAGTTTAGGTGCCCTAGGGACCAATCCCTACAATTTAGGAACCGACTCTGTGTGCCACTAGTAGTCTCCAACAATTGACTCTAGTAGGTATTCAATTAAGTCCAATTATGCTCCAATTCACATAAGTTATATCACTCTCACTCATCCTAGTGCCAGTTTCCATGATTCAAGGGAAGTAGGGCACATTTGCTCACCTACCCTCATCAGTTAACTGGCTGTGAATTGTTTTAGTGATCTGAAGTTTCATTAGTGATCTCTAGTGGTGATTTTCCCACACCAATTTAGCTCCGAAGTCAGTCTAGGTTGGTAGATTCCAATCCTATCTTAGGTATTCAAATTCTCCTATATGTATGACCATTGTATTACATATTATTTACTAAATATGTGGATTAATACTAATTAATGGATTAATATCATTTATTCCAATTATTGGTCTCATGATTTCTTTTATTCTTCATGAATTATTGATTTAAGTTATTGATATGCTTCTCTCTCTTATATAATTCTCCATTTGAATTCTGCAGGCCTGATGATCCTATGCTTCATTGAATTTAACACCTTTTTGGTTTAGGGTCAAACAAGTCCATATCAACCACCAACTCATCTGCTACATTCCAAACAGGGTCTATAATGAAGATTATTCCTTTTTTTCGCTAATGAGAATACCATATTAATTTTGTAAGCGATAATTTAAAAGGAAAGGGGGAATACATGTCCATATGCCAATATAGATGACCTTCGAACATGCTTCTCTCAATGGTGAACAAGGGCATACATATGAAATGGTTGAATGCGATTTCTATACTATCTTATCAACAAAATATTATTGATCCAATGGGAATATTGAAAATAAATGAGTGACCCTACCTCGTTATGATCCCAGAATTTGCAAATTCAACTAGAATCTCCCCTTGAGATTAATGTCGACCCATCCCATTACTGCTGGATGTTCTGGTCCATCACCTTGTTCAAAATAATAAATTATTCCATCACCCCTTGACCTATGATCAAGGGGTTTTCATTTTTACATGGGTGTTTGTTCCCATATATATAGGCATATGGACATCATTTTCACATTGAGGATGCTGACAATGGGTTTGTCACACTAGATTGTGGAGTGTAGGTTGAGTTCAACCAATGTAGTTGTGCTATCCACTATGATTATAATCTAATAGAGGGGGATATAGGTTATATTGGAAATATACAAGAACTCCTACAAGTGGACTTCTCATCTTTCCAACTTATTATTTTTAGGTGCAAGTGGTGGGATATATTCAACCACAATAATGTAAAGTAATATTGTGATAGTGGGATTATATGTATACTATATGGAAGCATTTTGGATGAAAATAAGGAGCCTTATGTTTTCCCAAAACATTAGAACCGAATGCTTTTTTAGTTGTATGTGTTGGATAGGGATTGGTGTTTCATATTTAGACACAAAAGATCCCTTTGGGAATAGTGATGTTATAATGCCAAGTAAGGGACATAATCGAGCAAATGGAAACTAAAAGTGATATGGACATGTTTTATTTCAACATTTATATTGTGGATATGTCATTTTATTTTATTTTTTTCGATGATCATAAAGCCTATCATAACACAGTTGCCAAAATGATAGTGAGGACAACCATCATTGGATCTTATCCACAATTGCAAGTTGAGTCATCACTATTGTCCAAGGAAAACCATGCCACTTTAAATAACCCATTGGTGATTTCTAAGGGGGGAAACTTCCACTCTTACCAGATTCCTTTGGGTATTGGGTCATTTACATGTTTCCTTAGGTTTGAGGAAGACAATCTCTTAATCAATCAGAAGCAATTTTAGGCCAATTATTGTTATACAAAATTGGCCAATATGTTATTTATTTATTTTATGATGTTGGAAATGAAAAGTTAACAACTATTTACAACCACTATATTAAAAATAAATTATATAGTACAAGCATACAATGTAGTTTTGATATATATATTTATTGTCAATATTAAACTATATCATTACAATTATTTGTATTATATATTTCAAATATAATATGTTTTTCATGAACTCGTATATATTTTAATTATTTGTTTGGAATGAACTCATGTGTGTGAAATTTCTTATGATTATTGCACACATGGCATTATTCCATCCACAAGTAATACAATGAATCTGGCATGTTCCATAGTTGTTATACCTATCATTTTTTTATAAAAACAATTACTTTTGTATTAATATGAAAAGAAAAGATGTGGCCTAACCAGACACCCTAAGAACAATGAGTATGATATCGATATTTACATAAAACTTTACAAGTTCAATATTGGTAATGACTATCCAAACTACACGGAGAATACTTCCTCTAAACTGGTGAAATGCCATTTTGAAATAAAATCTACAAAAATTGCCACAAAGGAAAATACATTCATGCTGCATAACAAAAAACAAGATATTTACTCCTAAAATCTAGAGATATAATTTCATTTCTTCCACACATATGTTGAATATGTCCATCTGATGAGTTTTTATATGAATTTCTTGATTGGTATCTTCCACATGGGCACCATCTGATTCATCGCTATTAGAAATGTCCATAATGTTAGCTTCTGGAAGATTGAGATTTGTCTTTATCTTTCTGATTTATTTTATCTTGAGCATGGGATTTAGACCTTATAATATCAAGATCAACCTCACCCTTTGATAACCTGGAAATGGAATTGCCATGCTGCTTGCTTTGATTCTTGGAGTGCATAATAAAGATGTATATATTTATATTGACGAGGGAATTGATATTTTGTTCTCTTTATTAATCTTAACCTTCTGAAATGAATGCCAAACCAAATCTTTTGCATTGGAAACAACAAAAATTCCAATGTATTCCTCAACATCATCTTTGTTGTCCATATTATACTTGTTCCAGAGATTCCTCATAAAATTCTTTTCTTTTTCCTGCCTCCCATTCTACAATAAAGGCTTGAACCTACTCCTTTCAAAGAACACAATAGAGAAGCAACAAGACCATTGTAACAAACATAATATTCAATACTAGCCTCTTACAAATCCAAAGGGATATGAAAATTTATAATCTTGCTCTTAGACTTCTAGATCCCAGTTAAAAACTCAACAACCCTAACCCCATATAGAGAGATTTCATGTTTGGGAAAAACAAAATAATTCCCCCGCTAAGGATAAAGAGAAATACAGGTACAAAATTTCCCCAAGATAACTTCCACCCTCTATCAACCTTGTGAGAGAACAAACACAATTGAGAGAACATGAATCTCAAACATGAAACCTAAACCTGCGAGTCTATTATCGAGCACTTCCTAGTCCCAACAACATGAGGAGGCATACCAATTCTCAACAAGCTATAGAATAATGCAAATCATGTCGCAATTGCCATATTTATTAATGAGATCCTCCATTGCAGATCCTGAGCACTTAACATAAATCTCATACAAAAAAGTATACCTCCTCATGCTTGAGATGAAATGCTTCGATTGACTGAAAAAATTGAAGTTCTCCATCAAATTACAGTGTAACACCCCAGTTTTGACCCCGTTTGCATTAAATATATATGATGTAAATATTGTATGGAATCATGGAAAGGAGCTCAAGGCTAAGGCCCTGCCATTGATTGATGTTTTGTGTATAGGTGATCAAGGTTGATGCCTACGGTTTATGGTGCTAAGCAAGCACAATATATAATTTTGGACATCATATAAATATGCAATTTAATTAAAAACCCACAACTAGCTATGTCAATGCAACAAATAAGGAGATGGGGGCATGATTTCCTAAGGAACAGGGAGGGGGAATGTTTAACCTTGAGCCTTTGGGGAAAAGCCATGTGTCAAAAGGAAACACCCAAAAACATATGCCCATTTCCCTCATGCACTCATGTTTTCATCTTCCCTCACGTTTTGGGGAGCGGTGGGACATTTTTGATCATCCATCCTTCACATTTTCAGTTTTCCTAGTTGTGCATGCCCAGTTCATCATCTGGCTCTCACCGAAATGTCGTAGTAAATTCTGATCATTCTCTATTCCATTCTATGCATGCGCACTGTGTGTTCGTTCTGCTTGCAGAACCGTGTTTTGTTATGAGTTGTTCGTCTGTGGTATCCCCAGCGTTGTTATGAAATGGTCTCCTATGTCATCGAGTGAGTGGAAGCCTGTTTTGCTGTGTTGACATTGTGGTCTGCTGTGTATGCATATTTTTGCCTTGGTCTGAACTGGTTTGGAATGGAATTGGATCTGAACTAGCTTGATAAACCTAGTGTAGGAAGGAACCTCACAAATAGATTTAGAGGGGTTGGTTTTCTTCTTTTCACACCCCGAACAACACTGGAATGGAAGGCATAGCATGAGGGACTATGTAGTAGAGAAGGGGATGCTTCCTTGTGTTGGGTCTGTAGATGTTTTAGAAGCCAAGCCCGATCTAGTGCAGGTGTCCATAGCTCGGTGGTTGAGCTCACTAGCTTAGCAGTTCACGCTTTCTAGCTCCTTTGCAACATGATAAACGCATCTGTTGGTTGGCTTGGCTAGTCCTTAATGTGAATGTTGGATTGACTGACTACAGTCTGATAAACCCAGCAGTATATTGACTTGTTTGTTTGTAGTCTGATAAACCCAACTGTGTTGGATTGGATGAGTTTGGTTGTATTCTTGGCTATGTGTGAGTCTGCTAGTGTTCCTTATTCCTTGTGGGGATCATGCCCAGCTCGGGGGTGGCAGTGCTGCTGAGATATTGATGAGCGCAATGGCCTATGGTTGGGTGGAATGTTGCAGCGATGTAGCTGGTTGCAGAACAAACTTCTTTCAAAGATAAGTATATCTGTGTTAATCTCTACAATTGTATTTGTTTAATGAAATATGATGAACATGCCTATGTGTTGAATTGATGAATTGCTTCTGCTATATAATTGCAATTGTATGCATCTGTGTATGTTTCTTTCAATGCATTTCTAAATTACGTTATGGGACTTAGATGGCTTGATTGGTGATGGCCTGAATGATCAATTCCGCCCAAGACTTCTATTGACAGGTTAAATTTCCTTCCACAACCCTTCTTTCCACAATTTACGGTATGCAGAAACGACCTTCTGTAAACTCTGCTCCCCACAGATTTCCTTCTGCAACTCTCCTTTCTGCATGTGGGATGTGACTTCACGATCTCTATTTCCACAACGGTCTATTCTGCATGCGGGATGCGGAATGCAGGATGCAGGACATCAATTTCCATATTTCCCCAATTTCGCAGACTCAAGCTTTCTGCACCGTTGATTCTTGCGGGTTGTTTCTCAGCCGTTGATCTATTCCCAGATGCGAAATGGATTGTGACTGTCGATTTTCGTCATGATTTTCTCCGCTGTTCGATATCATCCAAGATTTTTCTTCGTAGATCGTTGGATTGAGCACTGACAGAATCAATTTCTCTACTATTGGGAAGTTAGAGAATTTACACAGAGTTGAATAGATTGAAATTCAAGACCGATGCTCCTGCATCAGTTAGATAGCGATTATGGTCGCGTTCCCTCTCTAGTGGACGGGAGGGGACGTGACAGTGTGGTATCAGAGCCGCGGATTGCAACATTGGGCCTTGATGGGCTAAGTTGAACAGTTAATAGAGCTGTCGGTAAATGGTTTTTACTTCTGATTTTATTATGCGACTAACATTTTTTGTTTATTAACACATTTTGCAGAATTATAGTCACCCTCAAAGGACAGCATTCCAGATAGTGTCATTCGGTAAAGTTGGTTTGGATGAGCCATGAGAACCGACATGTGTGATGATGCACAGAACCCCAATGAATATGAGGAAGATGCTATGGGGGAAAATGTACGAATTGGAAATGCTGAGACAGAGTCTAATGGGAGGAAGTTTCACGATACTCCGCCATATTTTTCCGCCAACATGAGAGAAGCCTAAGGGTGGAGATGCAAAGTCACAGGGAAAATAATGAAATATTGGTTAAGTCTCTGGAGGAGAAGAATCAACTGAATGTAGCCATGTTGAAAAGTTTCACAAACATTCAGAGGCGGATGAACTATGAGGACCGGACAATGAGACCAGAAGGTAGTAAGAGCACTGCTAGAGGAAGAAAGATATATCCTAGTGGGTCATCTGACTTTGAAGGATCCACTGGTGGTTCAAGTTATTCTTCTCACGAGAATAAGAGAAAGAGGTGCTACCAGAACCGTTCACGTGATGAATTTAAGAAGGCAATGCCTCCTATCTTCAATGGTGAGATAAAGGATGGTCAAGAAGCTGAAGCTTGGCTTCCTGGGATGAGGAAATATTTCCAAGTCCAAGACTATTTAGGAAATATGAAGTCTAGAGTAGCCATATTCAATTTGATTGGAAGAGAATCCATATGGTGGGAGCACTTCAGGAAAGTGAAGAAGATTAATGAAATGAAGATTGTGTGGAAATTGTTATAGAAGTATTTCAAGCAGAAGTACCTCTCTGACAGGTACTATGATGATAAGATCAAAGAGTTCCATGAGCTGAGATTGGGACAACAGACCATGGAAGAGTATGCAAATAAGTTCTTGGAACTGTTGAGGTATTTCAGGTACATCAAAGATGAGAAGGTGAAAATCTAGCGTTTCCTGAGTAGATTGCCTCAGTATTACAAAGACAGAATTGAGTTTTATGAACCTCGAACTTTGGAAGAAGCAATAAGGAAAGCTAAGTATTTCTATGAGCAAAGCAAAGGAAAACCTAACTATAATAAGACATGAAAGGAAAAGAATAATGAGAAGTCTCACCAAAGGAAAAAGAGTTTCAAACCTTCTAACTTCAGGAATCAGCAGAAGCAGCCATCCCAAGTTGAGAAGCAGCCAACTAGAGTGGTGGGAGAAGAGCCAAGAGATCCACAACAGAACAGAGCACCACTCCAATGTTGGAAATATGGAGGATCCCACATACGCAGGAATTGTCCACTTGAGAATGAGAATGCAAGGCCAACTTACAACATTCAAGAGGCAGAAACAGTGGGTCAAGTAGCAAGGGCCGTCCCTAGAATCTATGCAGCACTAGAGGACCGCCAGGAAGATCTCCAGTCAACTGTGGTTGAAGTTGTAGGTAAGTTTGTTGAGCAATATTTTTCTATTTTGATTGACCCCGGTTCTACTCACAGTTACATTTCTCCTAGAGTAGTGGAGATTTGTGCTTTTAAGAAAGTAAATCACAAAAAATCATGGTTAGTTCAGCTAGCCACTGGAACTAAGAGAAAGGTTAGTGAAGTGGTAGAGAAATGTCTATTGATGATGAATGGATTGGTCACTTGTGTAGATCTGAATGTTCTACCACTTGGTTCCTATGATGTTCTCATTGGAATGGATTGGTTAGAAGTTCATAGGGTAAAGCTCAACTGCTATAATAAGACTTTTGAATGCTTGGATGAAGAAGGGAACCCAATAGTTGTAAGAGGAATTCTTGGGCAGATTTCAACAATGCAGTTGAAGAAGTTTTGTAGGAAGGGTTGCAGAGTGTATGCAACTCATGTTTTGGAAGCAACTGAGAATAAAACTATTAGGTTGGAGAACTATCTTGTATTGCAAGAATTCAGAGATGTTTTTCCTGATGAGGTTCCAAGGATTCCTCCAAAGAGAGATATTGACTTCACAATTGAACTTATGCCAGGAGCAACACCAGTGTCCAAGACACCCTACAGGATGAGTACACCAGAAATGCTAGAGCTGAGGATGCAGTTGCAAGAGTTATTGGAGAAGAAGTATATCAGGCCGAGTGTGTCTCCTTGGGGAGCACCAATGCTGTTTGTGAATAAGAAAGATGGTACACTCAGATTTTGTATTGATTACAAACAACTGAACAAAGCCACTGTGAAGAACACATATCCTTTTCCTGGAATTGATGACCTCTTTGATCAAATGAGAGGAGCAAAGGTATTTTCCAAGATTGACTTGAGGTCTGGCTGCCATCAGGTGAGAATCAAGGATGAAGACATTCATAAGACAACCTTCAGAACAAGGTATGGACATTATGAGTTTGTAGTGGTACCATTTGGTCTCACAAATGCACCAACTACATTTATGTGCCTTATGAATAGTGTCTTCAACAGGTATTTGGACAAGTTTGTTCTTGTTTTCCTTGATGACATTCTTATTTATTCTAAGAATGAGGAAGAGCATGAAGAGCATATGAGATTGACATTACAATTGCTCAGGGAGCATAAGCTGTATGCAAAGCTGAGTAAGTGTGACTTCTATAAGGATAGGATTTAGTATTCGGATCACATTATATCAGAAGAGGGTATATATGTGGGCCATGACAAGATTGAAGCCATTATGAATTGGCCTACTCCAAGAAATGTGACAGATGTAAGATCTTTTATGGGAGTTACAGGACACTACATGAGATTCATTGAAGGATTCTCCAAGGTTACACATGCCATCACTTCTTTGCAAAGGAAGGGGGTGGAGTTTGAATGGACATCGATGTGTGAAGAAAGCTTCTAGCAGTTGAAGAATCTTCTCACAAGTGCACCAGTCTTGAAAGTTGCATACCCTAAGAAATATTTTGTGGTGTGTACTGATGCATGTGGTCAAGGACTTGGAGGAGTTCTTATGCAAGACAACCACGTAATATGTTATGAGTCAAGAAAGTTGAAGGAGTGTGAGAAGAACTATGCCACTCATGATATGGAACTTGTAGCCATAGTGAATGCTCTCAAGATGTGGAGGCATTACTTGATGGGCAGAAGATTTGAGCTAAGAACAGACCATTGTGGTCTGAAGTATTTGTTTGGTAAGCCTACTCTAAATGCTAGGAAAGCTAGATGGCTGGAGTTTTTATGCGAGTTTGATTTTGAAATAAAACACATAAAAGGAAAAGAGAATAAGGTAGTTGATGCACTCAGTAGGAAGTTGCAAGAAATGCATGTGGCATCTCGTAGTATTTTCCAGTCAGATTGTTGATCATGTTGCTGAAGATGAATTGTATGCGCAGGTCAAGGACAAGTTGCAGCAGCAAAGCCTTGGAAAGAAGTATGATGGATATAAATTAGAAGAATATGGACTCCTTACTTATAAGAACATAATTTATATTCCAAAGGTAGCAGATTTGAGGAGGGTTGTTATGGATGAGATCCATGAAGCTCCATATTCTGGACACCTAGGATATCAGAAGACAATTGTTACAACTAGAAAGCAGTACTTTTGGCTAGGAATGAAAAAGGACACAACTGAATATATTTCAAGGTGCAAGAAGTGTCAGCAGGTGAAGGTTGAGCATCAACACCAAACATGTTTGTTGCAACCCTTTCCATTTCCAGAATGGAAATGGGAATTTATTTCCATGGATTTTATTATAGGATTCCTAATGAATTGGAGACAACATGATTCCATCATGGTTGTGGTCGACAAGTTGAAAAAGGCAGCACATTTTATACCAGTTAAGTCTACGCATAAGACTGATGACATTGCAAAGATCTTCATGAAGGAGATTTTCAAATTACATGGATTGCCTAAGGCAATAGTCTCTGAGAGAGATGTCAAGTTCACTTCCAATTTTTGGAAAGGATTGTTTGCAGATTTGGGTACACAGCTGAATTTTAGTACTTCCTACCATCCTCAGACTGATGGGTGGACAGACAGAGTTAACCAAGTGCTTGAAGACATGCTTCACATGTATGTAATGGAAAAACCATGCAAGTGGGAAGATTATTTACACTTGGTAGAGTTTGCTTATAACAATGGACATCACTCATCCTTGGGGATGAGTCCATATGAAGCTTTGTATGGCAGCAGGTGCAGGACACAAGTGACTTGGGATAATCTAGTAAACAGGGTTGTGCTTGGTCCATAATTGCTCAAGGAGATGGAACAGGATGTTGTAAATATCAGGCAGAGTTTGAAAGCAGCCTAGGACAGACAGAAAAGCTATGAAAATAAGCATAGGGTGAAAAGAGAGTTCAGTGTTGGGGATCATTTTTACCTCAGAGTGAGGGAAAATAAAAGTTCCTTGAAGCTTGGAAGTTGTGCCAAGCTATCATCTAGATACTGTGGGTCATTTGAAGTGCTTGAAAGAATAGGGCCAGTTGCATATAGACTTGAATTTCCTGCTAGCACTAGGGCTCATAATGTTTTTCATGTTTCTTTTCTTAAGAGATATGTACATGATCCTAACCATGTGATAAATTGGGATGTGATTCAGGTGGAACCCGAGGGAGAATTCCAAATCAAGCCAATTCGCATCCTCGACAAGAAGGCCACAATGCTATGGAATTGCGCCATAGGGCAGGTAAAGGTGCAATGGGAGCACTATGGTCCTGAAGAGGCTACATGGGAGATGGAGGATGCCATGCGATTGGCACATCCATTTTTGTTCAATTCTGCAGAGCATTGAGGGCGGTACCAGTGTAGCATTTTTTTTCAATTTTAAAAATCACTGAGGACAGTGTTTTGAAGGGGGAGGGGAATGAAACACCCCAGTTTTGACCCTGTTTGCATTAAATATATATGATGTAAATATTGTATGGAATAATGGCAAGGATCTCAAGGCTAAGGCCCTGCCATTGATTGATGTTTTGTGTATAGGTGATCAAGGTTGATGCCTACGGTTAACTATGGTGCTAAATCAAGCACAATATATAATTTTGGACATCATATAAATATGCAATTTAATTAAAAACCCACAACCAGCTATGTCAATGCAACAAATAAGGAGATGGGGGCATGATTTCCTAAGGAACATGGAGGGGCAATGTTTAACCTTGAGCCTTTGGGGAAAAACAATGTGTCAAAAGGAAACACCCAAAAACGTATGCCCATTTCCCTCATGCACTCACGTTTTCATCTTCCCTCACGTTTTGGGGAGAGACAAGATGTTTTTGATCATCCATCCTTCATGTTTTGAGTTTTCCTGGTTGTGCATGCCTATTCCATCATCTGGCTCTCATTGAAATGTCATGGTCCATTATGATCATTCTCTATTTCATTCTGTGCATGTGTGCTATGCGTTCATCTTGCTTGCAGAACCGTGTTTTGTTCTGAGTTTTTCGTCTTTGGTATCCTCAGTGTTGTTGTGCAATGGTCTCCTTTGTCAGAGAGTGAGTGGAAGCTTGTTTTTCCGTGTTGACATTGTGGTCTGCTGTGTATGCATATTTTTTCCTTGGTATGAACTGGTTTGGAGTGGAATTGGATCTTAACTAGCTTGATAAAACTAGTGTAGGAAGGAACCTCACAAATAGATCTAGAGGGGCTGGTTTTATTCTTTGCACACCCTAAACAACACTGGAATGGAATGCATAACTCGAGGGGCTGTGTAGCAGAGAAGGGGATGATTCTTTGTGTTGGGTGTGTAGATGTTTTAGGAGACAATCCCGATCTACTATAGGTGTCCATAGCTTGGTGGTTGAGCTCACTAGATTAGTAGTTCAAGCTTTCTAGCTCCTTTGCAGCCCGATAAACCCATTTGTTGGTTGGCTTGGCTGGTCCTTAATGTGAATGTTGGATTGACTGATTACAGTCTGATAAACCCAACAGTATATTGACTTGTTTTTTTGCAGCTTGATAAACCCAACTATGTTGGCTTGGCTGATTTTGGTTGTATTCTTGGGTATGGGTGAGCCTGCTAGTGTTCTTTATTCCTTGTGGGAATCATGCCCGGCTCGGGGGTGGTAGTGCTGCTGAGAGATTGATGAGCGCAGTGGCATATGGTTGGGTGGAATGTTGCAGTGACGTAGCTGGTTGCAGAACACACTTCTTTCAAAGATAAGTATCTCTGTGTTAATCTCTGCAATTGTATTTGTTTAATGGAATATGATGAACATGCTTGTGTGTTGAATTGATGAATTGCTCCCATTGTATAATTGCAATTGTATGCATCTGTGTATGTTTCTTTCAATGGATTTCTAAATTACTTTATGGGACTTATAAGGCCGGATTGGTGATGGCCTGAATGATCAATTCCTCCCAATACTTCTATTAATAGGTTAAATTTCCTTCCGCAACCCTTCTTTCTGCAACTTGCGGGATGCGGAAATGACCTTCTGTAAACTCTGTTCCCCACAGATTTTCCTTCCGCAACTCTCCTTTCTGCATGTGGGATGCAGGATGCGGGATGTGGCTTCACGATCTCTATTTCCATGACTGATTATTTTCGCAATGGTCTATTCTGCATGTGGGATGCAGGATGTAGAATGCAGTATGCGGGACCGTAATTTCCATATTTCCCCGATTTCACAGACTCAAGCTTTCTACACCGTTGATTCTTGTGGGTTGTTTCTCAGCCGTTGATTTGTTCCCAGATGTGGAATAGATTGCGACCATCGATTTTCGTCGCAATTTTCTCTGCTGTTCGATCTAATCTGATATTTTTCTTCGTAGATCGTCAGATTGAGCACTGACAGAATCAATTTCTCTGCTATTGTGAAGTTAGAGAATTTACACAGAGTTGAATAGATTGAACTTCGAGACCGATTCTCCTGCATCGATTAGATAGCGGTTATGGTCGCGTTCCCTCTTTGGTGGATGGGAGGGGACGTGACATACAAACTGCACAATGAGCAATCAGATAATTGAGCCACTTGTTATTTCCAAAACTGGGCATAAGAACATAGCTTGGAAGAATGTAAGGCATTGAGTTAAGGTATAGGATCCATATATTCCCTATCATTGACTTTTATTATTCCTTGGAGAAAAGATACAATTATATTATCTTGAGCATCTGCAACAACATTGGATTTCCTCAGTACACGAAAAAATTTGTATTCCTTAGACTATGCTCATCATTTGATTAACGCTCCCCATGATTTGACTGAGAGGTCCTTCCGAGGGAAACTTGTTTAAAGCCACACCACGAGTAATAATCATTGAATCCCCCACTAAAATCATCTTCCTTATATGATTGTTTTTGGAAATTCGCTCATCTTTCCAAAGTGCTAATGCCTCTGCCTAATTATTAGACAAATTACCCAAGATCCCAAAATACTTAAGCTTTTGTTTTCCATCAGGGTCATAGATCACCGGTCCCGCTCCTGCCACCCTGGATTGTTCTTAGAAGCACCATAAAAAATAATATATACTGATTTTGCTTGGTTATCCATTTTGTCATTTTAGAGTGCTCGACTCTCAAAAGCTATGGAGACTCTCTTTTGATTTATTTTTTGCTTTGGTATATTTGAATAAGGTTGAATGAATATTACAATCTAAATTCTTTCTTCACTAGTGAGATCAAACACATTTTTCTTGTCAAAACCTCTAGCTAGAAGAAATTCCATAATCAAATCCTAAGCCTAACCAACCACCTCTCTGGTTGTAACCTTAAGATGATTAAAACAGAATGAGCTTCCGGCAAGCCAAATTTTCTAGAAAATTACATATGGAAGAAGAATCCGAACCTGCTTTAGAAGAGGCTTGTTTTTAAATTTCCTTTGGTAAGCTTTATACCATATGGAAAAGGCATCCCTCTAGCTAACTGGGATAACATTTCCCATATTCAAACTTGCCAAAGTTATACTCCGAATCTCCCTAGAAAAGTTTCACTTTAAAAACACATAAGTCGAACTTTCCTCACGCTATTTACACAAATAACAATTAGTAGGGCCTTGTATACCCCTCCTTTGAAGATTATTAAAAGTAAGGATTCTAGCATGACTAATATCCAATCAATTTTTTTTTTGAAGAGATTTACTTTTCCAAATATAATTCTGCAATGAATCCTTTGGATAGTCACATCTACTATTTATTTGAGTGTTATACCCCTCTATCACTGAGTATCTGCCAAAATGATTACCCCAAACCCTTCGATCAACACCTTTGGTATCTAAAGGATCTATCCCATTCAAAATCATTAGCAGATCCTTCCATTGTCCTTTCATATGATCTGGAATATTAATGTCCAACCACCCCTCCCACTCCGATTTTACATTCTGGGTTGAGATATCCGAAATCAAAGTGAGGTTTTATGCTCTCATACAATTTTGAAGAAAATCTAAATGCTGGTAAGAACCGATCTTCATTCTTCCCAATATCCTATCCTCCCATATTTTAATACTTTTTCCATTCTCAGGAATCCAAGAGACATTGTCTTTGAGAATACAATTGGATGTTTTACACAAACTCATATGTTAGTGCAAGGAATATTATCAAACTGTTGGTCCATGATCCTTGTTCTTGTAAATCCATTATATTTATTATTTATTGCTTCTTTCCACCATTCATTCTCTCCTATTGTTACATTCCACGTCATTTTATCCCCGAAATCCTTATTTAATATGGTTGTATTTCTCATTTCCAAACCTCCCTTATTAATATGCATGATCACTTATTTCTAGCTAAACAAACGATATTTTTTCTATTTATCCCTCCCCCCTTGCCATAGGAATTTACGTTGAAGTTGATCAATATGATTAGAGATACCTAAAGTGTCCAAAAAAATCAAGTTTTGGTATATATATATAAAGAGGATAACACATATTTAATTAACACTAACCTCCATACTAGATTCAACCACTGTGTTCCTCATTGTTCCATATTTTTCTTGATTTTATCAATCACATTTCTCCATTCTTTCGAAACAGGATTTCATAAAAAAATTGGAATCCCAAGATAAGTGAAAGAATTCCACTCATATTAGCAGTGAAACCTAAAACATGAGCAATTTTGTGGATTATTTTTTAATTCCATCCATAAAAACAACACTTATGCTTATTGATCTCCCCTCTTGTAGCTGAAATATATTTATCTAATGTTGAATTAAATCTAGTTGAATAACCACAGAAGCTCCCACAAACATCAAAGTATCATCAACGAACTACGAACGATTTATTTCTTTTACCCCTCTTATGATGTTAATTCTAGGTAAGAGCCCATTCCTTCTTTCCACTTCCATTTTCCTGGTTAGAGTGTTGGTTGCCAATATATACATAATAGGGGATAACGAACACCCTTGTATCAACCCTATTTCCCCTTGAAAGAACTCGGTTATCCTACCATTTCCTAAATGAGCTATCCATGGCCTTCAAATACAAGCTTGGATCCAATAAATAAAAGAAGGCTAGAAAACCTAAATTTGCTTAAGACATAAAAAATGAAAGAATTCATTACCCGATCAAACACGTTTTCTATGTCTATTTTTATCACCATACCTCTTTCTTTCCTTGATTTACTTGAATGAACAACCTCTTGAACAATAATGAAATTATATAGGATATGTCTCTTAGGGATGAATCCACCTTGATTTTCTGAGATAATCCTCCCTAGTAGCAGTTTGAGTCTTGTAGCTATTATCTTTGTGATGAATTTAAAAGATGAGTTGCATCGAGAGATTAGATTGAATCTAGAAAATGTTTTTGGGAATTTAACCTTTGGAATAAGGGAAATAAAAAAGTAGTTTGTACTTCCCCTAACCTTCCGTTTCTTAAGAGACCAATTAACCATTTTACAAAAATCCCTTTTAATAAGGTCTCAAAATTTGCAATAAAAAAAATATGGAAAAGCCATCTAGAACAAGGGCTTTGTTTGGTTCAAGGTTTCAATCAGAACTTGAGACTTCACTTTCCTCCACCTTTTTAATCAATTCCAAATTTTACTCAATGGAAATGAGGTTTGGAATGTGTTCAAGCATTTCCTTAGTTGCTACACGATCCAAATCCTTTTGACTAGAGAGGCGATGTTTTAAGTGCCTAAACGCTTCCTACTTTACCTCTTCATAATATGTTAATAGAACTCCCTAATAATTTTGAATTTCCTTAACAATATTCCTGCTCTGTCTTGCTTTGGATTGTTTGTGGAAAAATTAAGTGTTTCTATCTCCTGCTTCCAACACTAAACTTCTCGATTTGAGCCTCCATTACTCTTCCAATCTATTTATATAGTGCGACTGTCTGTTTGTTTCTATTTCTTCCATTTTCTATTGAAAAGTTGGTTCACCCCTTTCAATTTGAGTTTGAATTTTTGCAAAATGGGCTTGAATTTGTTGTTTTTCTATATTGGGCTCTCTATACTTAATTTTAGACCAACTTTTCAACTCTTGCTTAACATTTTTCAACTTGGATTCCCATATGTAACTTGGGGAACCATCCCATTTCTTTTTCCATGTTTTGATAATAATATATGTTGCTTACGAGTGTTTTAACCATACTGGGTTATATCTAAATGGCAGAGGGCCATACTTAATTATTATTTTTCTATCGGAAGACTGATGGGTTTATGATACGAGGTAGTCGAGGGAATAATTTTGGGCTATATTATCGGATCTGCTTCAAGTATGTTACTACTAACTAAAAATTTGTCGAGCCTTGCTGCTATGCTATATTCCCCTCTTCTTCTATTTTACCAAGTATATCTTCCATCTTTAGGTTTACTATCAATTTAATCCCTGTATAATATCAAATCTTCCAATTGTTCTCTAGAATGATCTCTGACTCTTGATCCTCCCATCTTTTATTCAAGAGACAATACTATATTAAAGTCACCAACAAAAATACAATTTTCTTTCCCAACTTCTTCCCTTATGTTAGCTAAAGATTGTCGACATTCTTGTTTTTCTTTGTAATGAATAGGAGCATATATATTGAAAATTTTGAAACCAACACCAGATGATTTACTAACCAGGTGAGTAAAAATCTAGTGTTGACTTTTCTTGGAGTCAAGACGATAAAATTCAACTTTGTCTCATCTTGTATTAATTCTCCTTGAGGCACCTCTTCATCTAACTGAAAGGAATTCGCTATTTTTCCAATGCCTATTCCCTAGAACTTGAATTTTTTTTGCTTGAAGTTTGGTCTCCTGGAGAAGAAGGAGAACAGGTTTTTCAATTTTGATTAGATATCTTACGACTTCTTATTTGACCTGCTTCCATACCTCTACTGTTCCAGGAGACTAGCTGCATTATTTAACTAACTTTAATTGCACTCCCTTGAGATTGCTTGAAGTTCTTGGTGTTGTTGTTCCCTTATTTATCAACATTTTAGGATTGAACACAATATTTCTGTCAAGAGTGGTTTGCATCCCCATCATATTTTCTTATTTTCTATCTCTTCCCTTACTTCCTTTCCGGGTTTTCTTCCTCCTTTTTTGATTGAAATTACTTCTCCTTCCTCCATTTTTATTTTCCTCCTCATTTGCTACTAGATTCACCCATTTCCTTGTTGTCATCCCCATTGAGGCCAATTGAATCTTCTTACTTAGATTATTTTCCTCATTTAGAGGAACAATTTCAACCTGCATTCCTAATTCAATTTCTAGAGAAATTTCTACCCGATTTCTAAGATCGAATTCCTCATTTACTAAAACATAGTCCAATGTTGAGAGAAAAGAGGATATTCTAGGAGGAAAAACAAAGCTTGATTATTTCATTGATGGGGCCACTACTTCCGTAAAGGCAACCCAAATTTCTTGAAGAGTTGCAAAGTGATTTGAAGACTGAACTGGAATTTCATTTTGAGATGAAGGAGATGCAAAACATTTTGAACATTGTGGAGGTAAGTGACTTTGAGATGAAGAAAGATCTTGACTGGAAAATTTTGACTTCTTATTCACTTGTTTCCATTTCCTCAATGTTTACTGATTTCCTTTAACGGGTTTTTCTCTTTTTTTCCCAATATTTTGCAAAGTGGCCATAAGTATGGCAGTATTTACACTTAAATGGAAATTGTTCGTACTCCAACGGTTGATAATGGATCCAATTGTCAAGAACTAATAGAATCTCCTTTGGAATATATTTTTCTATGTAGACTTCCATAAAAATTCGAGCAAATTGGAACATGCCTTGCTTTGGCTCTACTTTATCAATATATTTCCCCATTGCATTACCAATGTCTTTCAGAGAATCACCCCCCAACAATGCAAAGGAAAATAATGAATCCTTAGGCAAACAAGAACTGTAGAAGGAATGTATGAGTTGGGATTAAAGTATGTGGTCCATCTAGTCAAATACATTTCTTGATTATTAAAGAAATAAGGTCCATTGTGGAATACCAAATCTCCATATTCTTTAAACTCAAATAAGAAAGCATCGAAGCCACTCCATCATAAGTAATGATTCATTTTCCATTTTATTAAAGATATCCATTTTTTTGTAGCAAGATATCCATAGATCTAGGAGAAGGCCAGATGCCTGTAAATTGTCTAATTAATCTCGTTTCCACCATTGCTATTTCCTTATGACGCACAACTACCACTGGGATAAAACCCTTGGGATTTTATTAGATTTATTTATGAATCGATAGGTCTTTGCTCTAGAATCCTCTTTACGAGAGGTGGCCGAACCCCACTGGACTTGCGTCCATGGAAACACAACAATCAAGCCCTCGGTTCTTGAACCCAAAACCCTTGGATTTGGAGCAATGGAACTTCAAGAATGTTATGGATGTATCTTGATTTGATTGAATATGGAAGAAGTAAAATTTTCCAATGTAGTATGATATGCATTTGTTATACCTATTTCACGATAATGTATATTGTTATCATTTTTAGTTCAAACTACTACGAAATTATTATTTTTATGTAATGCTAATGCATATATTATGGATTAAATGAAATGTTTGAAAAACAAATATTAATTTTAAAAATTCTAATTTAATTTGTAATGGATTCTTACTTTTTATTTGGCAACTTTAATGCACTTTAATTTAATTTAATTTTATAAAGAAAACAAAATCAATTAAAAAATAGAATTTAAAAAGAATAATCCACATGACTAGGTATTAAGACTATTGTTATTGCACCATATTTGGTGCAATTAGTTGTATTAATGTTTCTTTAGTTATACAAATGTGTGTTATTGGTTTGTAGGTGGGCCTTATTGCTATTTTTTATCAAACTTTTATAGGAAACAATTATTTCTATTTCCAATTGTTTTTATGGTAATGAGTAATTACATTACCTATTAGAAAATTAAGTTTTGATCTAAACCCATAATTATTAGGGTTTGTAGGTTTTTTAATAAGGCATATGAGATTATTATTCTTTAAAAAATGTCATTAAAAAGCCTTTCCAAGTAAAATAAGACCAAGTATTACTAAATTTCAAGTTGAAAAATTAATTTCATAGTTGACTTGCATTATTTAGGTAAAATCTATCTGTTTGTTGAACTATTTTCATTTTTTACCTTAAGGTAATACTACTATGACATTGATATAATATTATTGTAATTAAAGTAATACAAATCCAAAGAATTTCGCTTAAAGTAATATTGTCTTGTTGTTTGGATTTATTGTGTTGTTATATGCCAAATGTTAATGGAAGTGAGTCCACCTATGTCTCTATCAAAATATCAACATCATTATTTAAAACTTCAATAAAATTGCTAATTAATATTACATTTAGCTACAAAAGGTCCTAATTAAGCTTATTCAACCACTAATCAATAAGATGTATAACATAATGAGCATGCTTACTTAACTCACCAACAAGGTTTCAAAGCATGATAAAACAATTCAAATAACATAACATCAAGATGTGAAGTAACTATGATAAGTGTTTATTAAATTCCGTAACACTATCAAATTTGTTTAAAAAATATGTACATATCATGGACAAAATGCCTCACTACTCCATGTATCAAGATTTCATAACATCATAATATTATTTACAAAACATGACTTGACTTGGTTTGCAAGATTATGTAATTATTTAAATTTTGATATTCACATTGTGGATTTTATTAGATGAAATCTTCTTTGGGACTTCAAATTGTTTTGTTTCTAAGAGTTTTGAACCAAATCAAAGTTTATCATCATGCCTTTAAGTCAAATATGATACCACGTCATTTTGTAATTATGACCAAGTGATCAAAACTATATAAATCATTAATTAAGAAATTATCCTAGTTAAGAAATACACAAATTCAAATTAACTCAATCCATTGAGCTTATTTGCACTGTTGTTATATATTACAATTTTCATTCAAGGTAAAGTGTTTCTATCATGATTTAACTATTATTAAGTTTCTTTTTGGTAAGTTGCTAGAGCCTTCTATTACTGTACAAATTGAAAATATACAAATATTACAAAAACAGGTCTAACCCATAGGGTGACAAATAATGTTCCTGAAGATTCATAACCCCCCCGTCCCTTCCCTATACATATCAATAGTTTCTACATTCCCAAAATCAACCCCTATCAGAATTTCAGATCTATCACCCAGGTTCGAAACCAAATATAACCAAAAAACCATCACAAAAATATTTTTCATAAACCCCAGGCTAAGGTGTTCAGAATTACAATGTGTCCGTTGATAGGCATGGGCCCTCTCCTGGTCCTTTCTCCATTGGAACTTGCATCACACGAGCTATCGATGATGAATGGAGGGGTGGCATGAATTGAATTCTTCTTGAAAGAAGGGGCAATAAGGTCCTTCATTGCTTCCATATACACAATGTTTTTCATCATGTCCTCCTTGAGATTATCAACAATTTGAGAAACCAGGTCCCTGAAACTTTCTCTCTCCATCATGGTCTTGGCCAGAATTTTCCTCAAAATATAATAAGGATTCAACACAACTTTCATTCCTTTCTAATCCATTTTGGAGTAAATATCTTCATCTTCCATGGAAAGAATAGCCTCATCAATATGTGCCAGAGTGCCTTCCAAATAATCCTGTTCCAGGTCATCCTACGCTGAATTATTTTCTTCTCTCCCTTGACCTCCACGACAACAACGCGTTCTATGTTGCAGATCTATCGTTGCTCTCTTTTTGTCAAGAAAGCTATAGTTTCCCTTTTCTCTAATTTTTTCACCTCCTCCTAGGTTTGTCACTAACAAAGTTAATCTGCCACCCTCAAAGGTACTACATAAGGACATCATGAATCAACCCCATGATCCTTTCTTACCTATCCAAACCATCAATTATGGGGTGGCATTAATGGTTGTATCCCATATCTCCTCTTGCCAATGTCAATTCTCATGCTTAACCTGTACTATATCCTTAGCTCTCCATAGATACACAAATATCCAAGCATCCTTTCCTCCCCTCCACCTTCCATTTTCTACTGGCTAATTAATGTCTGCAATCCCATTTCCCTTCATTCTTCATCAATGTTCTGAGCTCACACACTTCACATTAATCCTCCTTGTTGTCGACAACCTGTGAACCAAATTCTCGACCACCCACTTCTCCTCTATCCTCCACGTGATCCATAGCATGTGGACCCAAGCCCACTTGGCCACCCGCATCTAGGAACTATTATTAAGTATTTTGTTAGCATTAACTATTATAATTATAATTTTATCAAAGATCATTATAAGTTTCATTTAAGGACAAAGTAATCATTAAAAATATAAATAATTAACATAAGCATAATACATTTTATAAATCAAACGATATCAAAATCAACATGATATGAAAACACATAAAATATATACATGAACAATAATGTCAAAATCACGCGAGTATGACAAATATATATACATATTATGTCAAATATCCATCACACTAATAAACATACATGTCATCAACAGGTAGGTATGCCACCATATCTCGAGGCATTGGTACCTCTACCACCAGAGACATAAGCATCAATATATGTACCAAGTAAGAATGAAAAGAATAACATCTCATATGTATCTCCCTTGACATCTGTATCACCCTAATGCTTAGTGAAGGATGGCGATCAATTTAGTGAAGGATGATGAGGGGATATATGTGGACGACATGGTTGTGTATGAGGTGATGGTGGTTAGTCTAGTGCTTTGTCAGGTGAAGTATGAGTGGATGGTGGTCCATCTAGTGGAGTGTTGTAGGAAATACTATACTAGTAAATAGGGTTAGGGAAGATGTATATTCTTAATTCCCACTTAATCAATCGACTACGAATTCAATGAGGGAGAAAAATGGACTTAATTAGATCTTAGTGGTTGAATGCTTCATATTTTGTTGTTCTTCCAAGTCTTGTCCTCCGCTTGAATAAAAAATATCTTGTATGTGCACTCAACACAATCAACAACCTTTCTCAAATTTTTTTTGCCTATTAAATGAAATAACAAAACTTACTATTGAACTCATAATTAACTAAGTAAATTGTTTCACTCAGGTTAAAAAAGAATTCATTCCCAAAACATCTCATGCCAGCAAGCACATAATAGACATGAGTATTTGGAGGAAGGAAATAAGAGTGATATTATATTTAGATAAAGAGACAACTACAACGTAAATTATCACTTGAGTCTTTAGTGCAACGCCTCTGTCACCAGCCTGGATTATCCTTCCGCGAGCCACTAATAGATCTTCATCCACTTTGTTTCTCAGTCTTGAAATAAAAAGGATTGATTGGAGAAAACCGATATCCCCACTCACTCAAAGGAGAAAGGAAACTCAACATAGAGGGAAGCTTGAGGGGAATGATGCTATAAAATCCAAGGGCACCCTCATTCAAATACACCATAATGTAATTACAATGTTGGTATATGGTCCCCTCCTACATACTTATAACTTGAATTTATACTTGAGAGAAGTGGTTTATCAAGTTGGATCGGGTTTAATTGAGTCCATGTAGACTAGCAAAAAATTCCAACCACCCGAAACACACGAGGGATCATACATGTTTTTTTAGGTATACATGCATTGCTAAAGGGTAACTTGCATATACCCTAGTTACTAGCTAACAATACATGTACACAAGTCAAAATTGAATTTTTTGAAATATCTCTTCACATTTTGATGTGCAATAGAAGTGTAGGTGTTTTTTTTAGCATTAGTGAGTTAAAAATGCTATAAGAGGTACCCCATAATGTATGAGGTTAGAGGAGGATCTAATCGCCGAAATGCATTATGAATATACTAGAATCTTAATAAGTGGGATCAAGTAAGATCCACCAAGACTGGAATGAAAAATGCATCTTCGACTTAAACCCAAAGATCATAGCACTCTCTTCCCAAGGTGGGAATACCCATGCTCAGGAGTAAAAGGACATGCCTGCCAAATCAAATACACTGCAAATCCATGAAATATATATGGAAATGTTGAATCACAACCACAAAAAAGATACACAGTGGATCCATGTCACAAGTATACCATATCCATGAATAGATACAAAGTGGATCTATGTCAATATATAGTAGGAGAACAAGTGGAACTGTCTATAAACTGGTTCTCCACGTAATACCGATGTTATGCCATGTATGGTATAGTCTTGTGAAAATCAAGCAATATAAAATATGAGGATGCTACTGGAGCCCAAGATCTTCCATTCCAAACCATTGATATGTAAGTGTTCTTACCACATGGATAAATGAGTTGAATTCAAACATGGGGAGCACTGTTTGATTATTGATCCTTGATGTGTACCATTAATAAACGTGAGACAACCCAACAATGATGATAATGGGAGTTAAGGTACCTAGTACATCCTAGCAAGTGTAAATAAGGGAGTTTTCATTGGACACTTGCAAAATATATCAATCAAGGAAAATTGATGAACTCCCACTATCAATAGTGAGAGAACCTACCACTAATGACTAGAATCGCCAAGGTACTAAAAGTATCTAAACCTCATTCCCAGAGCAAATATGACTTAATGTTGATGGAAAGAGATCTGTTGGAAAGGAGGCATTGAGGCATGCCCCATCAACCAACACAAGCAGATATTAAAAAATCATTTGTTTTTGGAAAGGTTCCAGACACAGTTTTGCAGGAACATACCACTGAGTAGGCCTCTTGCATGCACCAGGTGTGAATAACACACAAAAGAATCCCTTTGAGAAAAAACCAATAATGAAATTTATTGACTTAGGAAAAGGTTCCACCAATTATAGAAATTGAATCCAAGGTACAACATGAAACCCAAAATGTGAATAAATGTCTTGTATTCGAACATGATGGGAATTTTCCTAGTCAGAGACCAATGATGAGATGCCATCTGCTAAGCGTAAGGCATCCCACCAGATTTAAGTAGGGACAAGGTGTTATTGACTCTAGGTCATATTCTCAGAGCAATGTGTTGTTGTTGATAATAAGTGACCCACCGGTGAGAAGCCAATGGGGACATTTTGCATTTGCACAAGTCCCAACATTGGATGAGATTATACTGAGAACAACTTGAAAATAGGGAATACCAAGATGCAAGGTTAGGGAATTTGATGAATAGATGAATTAGGCTTAAACTTCCTTTGAACAAAAACATGACACATTATTTGACTTAAGAAACAACAAAGACCCATGGATAGAATAATGATATAAATTCAAAAATGCATGAGGCATTGGAGACTACTTCATAAAGGTTGGAAGAGTAACCAACGAGAGGAGTTCTAGACTCAAACCACAACTCAAATTCTAGGGAAAAAACTACTACCCAATTTGTGAAGATAAACATGACACTACAAGTGATTTGTTCAAAGGAAATACGACTGTGTTGCTTAGGATGTTCATATAGCATCAAAATTCTTTCCCTCATTTTTCTTTTTATATTTTCTTTTTGTCTTTTTCATATTATTGTTACCATGTAAAATGTCACTTCTTCGTCCGAGTACTGACATTTGATATGTCGGAACACAAAAGGACAAACTAGATTGAAGTAGCGAAAACACTATAGATGGGCACGACTGTTGGTACATCATCACTTGACCGGTTGAGTATATTTTTGTTTGGAAATTAGGGTTGAACACACGACTATTTGCACAGAAACCAGCATGTCACACACAAGTATGTGTATTGCAACTCGTGTATACATTGCACACGTAGGTTTCCTTAAAGAAAGGCATGTATCATGCACGACTTTACTATATCAATAGTCACATGTACCTTAATTCGAAGTTAAAAAATATAAAACACAATTAGTCGAGGACAGTTGAGCCCTTAATCACAACTATCTCAACTTCCTCAACCATCTCAACTTTCGAAACCTCTCTCTTTCCTCATGTATAAATAGAGGGTATGGGTTGGGCTAATCAATCATTCTTAGAAGATCAAAGTTATGCTGGTGGTATGCCTTCAGACATCTTGGAGCAGCAGAACTCACTGTCCTTGGTTTGCAGAGGAGCACTTGTTTCAGACGCTGGGTTGTAATCTCACCATCCTTGTTTATCAATAAAGAAAGTTCTTCTTCCAATATTGTGCACTCTTGTATATGTTGATTTCTGAATTATCTTATAGTTTTTATTATGNATATATATATATATATATATATATATATATATAATATATTTGCAGGAAGAACTTGTTCTTTGCAGGTGATTGGAGACACCCTGGAAGCTGTGGAAGCAACTGGAAGAGGAGAAGAAAAGATAGGATCAACAATCATAAACCAGGTTTGTTTAGTTTTCTTCCTATTCCTATTTCAATTTCTACATGTTTGATTGTCTGCAAGTTTAGTCTAGTAAGTTGGTAACCCCAGAGACCCTCGGTTATAAGGGTGTGTTTTCCTGAACAATAGAACTGGCGACTCCACTGGGGAGTCCAGCTTGTTGCGGGTCCTTTCTTTAGGCTCCTTGACCAGTCTTTGGCTTTTTTTGATTCTGGGTGTGATTTTTCTGCCTTTTTCCTTTCATTTTTAGTTTGGCATGTTCAGGACTTGTCTACTAGTACTTTTTCTTTGAATTTTTTTTAGCAATACACGTGAGTTGTCTTATTGACAGTCGCGTGTTTCACCTTGTATACATGGATTGCATTCTGGATAGTCGCGTGTCACATGCGAGTTGTCTTTATAACAATCGCGTGCTCCTGTAGCTTTCTCTGTGTTGATAGGGTTCTTGCTTGTCCCTGTTTTGGTGACCTCTCAGAGGCTTGTGAAGGTTCTGTTTCTGACATGTTTTGTAAGTCTTAGGTCTGTAAATCTCACAGTTTACTTGATTAGTCAAGTCCTTGAGTTTTTGTGTTTGAATTTCTTCATTGGTGAATGTTGTTGGTCTTCCTACTTGGCTTGTTGGGTTTGAGTGCTTGTGTTCTAGGTCATTGATAAGTCCTTTGAATACTGTACGCTTTTCACTGTTGTTTGTAGTATGAGTTTGTCATTCTCCCTTTTTGTGGATCTAGTGAGCTTTCGAGTTTGTTAGTTCCGCCAAGGTTAGGGTTGGTTCCATTTTTTCCTTTTGGTTGAAGTGTGTTGATTTGGGATATGTTTTACAAAATTCACTGCTATATGTTTAGATTGTTCAAATTTACTCAAGTATGCATTTAGTTGCATTTGTAATTTTTTGAAAAGAAAAGACAAAATTTTTATACTTTTTGCATTAGGTTGCATCTAGTGAGCTTTTCGTTATTTTTCAAGAAAAAAAAAATTTAAAGTCTTGCAGTTTCTCATCCTTTGTTTAAAAAATTCATTAGCTTTCATTTTACCAGAAAAATAAAAGAAAAATTGGCATAGTATTTGCAAGTTGCTTTGAAAATTTTAATTTTTACATCTTTTTTTGCCTTCTTTTGCTGAGTGTATAACACCATACAGTTTCATCCCACTACCTCTGACTAATAAAAACCAATTAAAAATAATGAATTAAATAAAATTTACTAGGAAGTTTCTTTTTTTTAGGTTCATACATCAACTAGTTCATGCTAGGCTTGTGGACTAGGGAGTTTTAATTGTCCATAAGTATTTGAATTCAAACGTAGTTGGCCTTTAACTAGGTAAATCCTCCTCTACATGAGACCATCTGGAAATCTCCTCTCACACAGGAGTTAAGCACGAGGCCGTGTGAGGACCTGGACCAAGGAGATAACCCTCCGATTCCTTGTTCGAGCATAGATCATGATTTTTACGTGTTTGGGGATCTTGTCAATACCACCTCTTGGGTCCCGGATGGTGCCAGTGTTGATAGGGTTTTGGGCTTTGCTACCCTGCCCACACATAAGGATCAGTCTTGTGACTATTCCACCAGACTCTCAGTGTAGTTGCGGTAGCCTTTAGTCTCTTGACACTAGGGATCATACACAGGTAGTACCGAAAGGCTATTTCTGGCTTACCTTGGACGAAATTGGAAGGTAACCCCGGTAGACAGTTTTGGAGGGCGGTTGGGTGATTCCTCCACTTGTGCCAAAGAAAATCTTCACAGGATGCCAAGTAATCATCTATCAGTTCTTCACTGGTTGTAACTGGGCCTTAATCATCCCAGGCTTTCCTTTGGAAGGCATATCTTATACCTTTTGTGTCTGTGTGACTTTAGGAAATTTTTAGTGAGTGCTGTTTGGTTTGTCTGTAATTAGTTGGCCTTTAGGTGTGTGTGTGAGTCAAATTTTTAGCTACGGAGGACCAAATTATCCGTAGGTCAAGAAGGTTGCAAAACCTTCCTCCATCTGATACAATGGAGCCTCCACCGCCCCCCAAAGGCAGAGACTAGGTATTGATGGTTCATTTGAACCAGTAGGATTTAGTGAAGTTATAGGTGAACCATAACTTAGGACTAATCAGGAAGAGACAACTACAGTAGAGATTGAAGACTTGCAAGATAATGAGTTTGCAAATTTTTTTAACCCACCTTTGATTGACTTAAACGATCCTATGATCGTCCAAGTTCTTCCCTTTGATTCACCTGCTATTGGTGTTTCTGTGAGCAGAGTTATGGCTAGCCCTGTATAGGGTATTTCTCCCCCCACTTCAGCCATTTTTGGTGGAGGAGTGCCACCTCCACCAGTTGGTACTCCAAGAACAAATGCACCTACTACACCTTTGTCACCAAGTAGTCGAGTAGTCCATCCACCGACTCCCTTGAATTTAGTAGGTCCTTCTAGTGGGGTGGTCACTGGGATTCCCAATGCACCTTTTGCTTTCCCCTCTTTCATGCATACTGCTCAGATTGGTCCTAGTGTATCCTCCTCATTTGTTCAGGGTTTTCGGTGGAATGGGAGGCGCATTCCCCCATCCACTCCTTATGTAGGTCCTACACCTGCATATGTGGGCATGCAGTTTGGAAACACAAACGATTTTAGTCAAGGTTTTCAGACACTGATTTCGTCCCCATTAACGAGCTCTCCCTTTTCGCTTTTTAGTGGAGGGATACCTGCTCCTGTATTTTAGACTCCAGTTTTGTATGGAGTGGCTCAAACCACCTATAAAGCACCACACACAAGTAATCCATTGGCTTACGGGTGGAATCCGTTTCAAAGTAATCCAACTACAAAACTGGCAGCTGGGGACAACCCCAACTTTTCATTTGGGAACCAGGGGGAAGGTCCTTCTACATCCTAGACTCATGCTTTTCAAGCTCCGGTTAGGCCTAAACTACCCTTCCTGACAACTTTAAACTTGCAAGAATTGTCGAAGTTAATGAATGACCCGGAGTGGCATAGTGCCACATAGCCACCTGTTCCTAGCAAGTTACCCTCAGACATTCCCAAGTTTGAGGTTAAAGCTAGTGAAGATCCAGGAGCCCATATAACCACTTTTCACTTATGGTGCTCTTCAAACTCACTGAACGATGACACCGTTCGGTTGAGGATTTTCCAAATAACCTTGACTAGCGTTGCAACAAAATGGTATATTGAATTGCCCTTTGTTGCATTTGATAGTTTTTTGAACTTAGCAAATGTGTTTCTCAATCACTTCCGGCTTCATGTTTGGTATGATTCTCACACAAACCTATTGTCTACCTTTTGGAAAGACAAAGCCACTCATATCTCAGATCATATCTAAGATTGGTGAAGACGGAAGAGGCTTATCAAAGCCACCATACCCCTCGAGTTCTTGTTAGAGTGGTTCTTAAAATATTTACTGCCTTATATATCTAAGGACGTATCCACTTCGGGGGTGACCACTGAGGAAGAGGCTATCCTTAGGGCCCAACAAATGGACTTGATATATGTTCAATCTGGGATTATATGAAATTATACCCGAGGCATCGTGGTCTACCCATAGTGTCGAGAAACCCAAGCTTGGGCCCCATGCCAATGGTGTGGTCGGTTCAATTAATTCTCCCACTTTAGAGTCACTGGCCAAGCAACTCCATGAGTTTTTAGTGAAGCAATCTAAAATAGAGGTAGCAAAGGCTTCCCCCTCACCTCAAAATGCAAATGTTTTTGCGTAATATTCTCAGAAGGGTAATCAAAATCCTAGTGGGAAAAAGAAGAAAGGGAAGAAGGGTGAGGGAAATTGAAACAAGCCAAAACCGACCAACAATGCTGATGGGGGTAATAAAGATAAGAAGAAAGTGAAATTTCCATGTAAGTTGTGCCAGGGAGACTACTTAATTCATCAATTCCCTATTATTGACCAAGCTCAGAAGTTTCTTAAAAACCAACAACCGCTTGTCCTAAAGTGTCCATTTCCCCAAGGACAGAATGCAGATTTTGTTTCTAATGTAGCCATGGGCACTCCTAGTGTCCCTCATGATCAGAACTATATCAACATGGTATGATCAAACACCTTACTCCAGATGAGAAACAATAATTATGAAGCAAGGCTTCAGAGAAGGGTAAGACGACTACTGAAATTTCTAACCCTCTCACGATCGAGAAACCTGCTGATCCAATGCCTGAAACACCGAAATGTGTCTTTAAAAAGGCATTTCACAATCCTAACTCTAGGGCCACTTTCAACTACTATGTAGTTGAATATTTGGGTCAAACCCCTTGTGCAATGTCTACATTGGAAGTGTTATAGAGATGTCCTACTCAGCGGGATGCCCTCTTAGCAGATTTAGGCAGCATGGATTTCTCGAGCCTGTTGGTGAAGTTCAATATGTTAGATGTTATATTCACTTTCCGTATCATGTGGATTTGTTAGTAGATGTCGTTCATGGTGGAAAAACCATTGGACATACAGTTTTTGATGAATGTGATTCCACGTGTGTTATGTCTATTTCTTGCTGGAAGGATTTAGGTTCCCTAGAACTAGTTTCATCAAATACCTTACGTACTGCTTTCGACGGAAGGTCTTTCTGTCTGCATGGTATCCTACTAGCTTTTGAAATTAAGCTGGCAGGGAAAGCAGTGGCTGTTGAAGTAGAGGTGATTGATGCTCCTTTGGACTATAACTTGCTTTTAGGGATAAGATGGACTTACGCCATGCGTGTGATTACCTCAGTCGTTCTTCGAGTGGTGGGTTTTCCACATGAGGGGAAGTTGGTTACTTTTGACCAACTTAGTTTCACTCAGAAGGGCCGTTTGGAAACTAATGAGTTCATTGTACCTTTGGTTGATAAGGTTAAACCGACTAATGAGAGCTTGGGGGCTGGAATGTATTCAACGTTAATGGGAACATTTGATATCTCAGCCCTTATAAATTATCTAGGTTCTACGAACATAGGGAAGTCTATTGCAACGATTGTCGATAGAACGGATCCTTAGGTCCTTATTTCCCTTTATGAACCTGAGGCATGCTTATTAGCAGTGGAAGTGTCTTATCAAGCTGTTATTAACACCACTGTTGATTCTATCGCGACTCCTTCTACAGTCTCAGAGGAGTCAAAAGAAGCTTATCTGCCTGCTTGGGCAGAGAACTGGTTATATTCGTATGATTTCTTAGACATGGTTTTGCCTTCGGATGAATCCATTTTGGAAGCCATGAGTGGGCGAGATAATATTTGTGAAGATATTCACTATAGATCCTACTTTCTTCCAGAACTAAGAAGAATTGGAAAGCAAGAGTTCCACGCGAGACTAGCGAAAGATGTTGATCTACCGATTAATCCTTTGCCAAAGGAGGGAGTATTTGCTAAGAGGAATATGGGAAATATCTCTGTTACCATTCCTATCAACATTTCTACAAACCTCGACGTCGTCGAAAATGTGCATACCAGTGCAAACTGCTCGCTGGAGGAGATTTCCGTATATACTACCTTATTTAAGGAATTTCGTGACGTGTTTGCCTGGTCATATGAGGAGATGCCAGGAATTGATCCATCGTTCATAGAACATGAAATCTGAACCTATCTTGATGCTAAACTGGTTTGACAAAAGCTTAGACCTGTTAATCTGCATAAGGTGACAACCGTTAAGGCTGAAGTGGAAAAGTTGCTGAAAGCTAACTTTATCTACCTGATTGCTTTGACGGAATGGGTATCCAATCCCGTTCTTGTTGATAAGAAACAAGGGACAATACACGTGTGCACTGACTTTTGTGACCTAAATAAAGTGTGTCCCAAGGACAATTACCCCACGCCCTTTATAGATCAAATCATTTGTGCTTTTGTGGGTAGTGAAGTTTTTTTCGTTTATGGATGGTTTTTCTAGATATAATCAAATCCAAATCAAGCCGGAAGACCAACACAAAATGAATTTAATTTTTCCATGGGGTACCTTCACATACAAGAAAATTCCCTTTGGTTTGAAAAATGTCGGGGCTACCTTTCAGCGGGAAATGAAATTTTCCTTCCATGACATTAAAAATATTGTGGAGTCGTACCTTGATGATCTGCCTTCCCATTCTCACAAGAGGAGGGACCATCCAGCTCACCTTTGCTTAATTTTTGAATGATGTAGACATTACAAAATACGCTTGAATCCCCAAAAGTGTGTTTTCTACGTTGAGTCGAGACAAATACTTGAGTTTTCTACCTGAAGAAGTACTACGCCTGGGCTTGGTTCTTTTTCTTGTATTTTATTGTATGTATTTTATGTACAATAGTTAGCTGTTTAGTGTTTCTTATACAATCTATTGGTTGTTACTGATGCCAGCTGAGTGGTTTGTAGGTTTTACGGATGGCGCTAATCGCCACACTTGTAACCTGGCTTCAGCCGCATGGGTCATTTATTCACCCTCAGGACAACTAGTTGCATATGGAAGCGCTTGCTTAGGTCCTGCTACTAATAATTTGGCCGAGTACAGGGCTGCTATTGAGTTGTTATGGGATGCCTTGTCATGTGGCATCACCCAGTTAGAGGTCAGACTAGACTCTCAACTAGTGGTTTCCCAACTCAATGGATCTTATTAGGTGCGAAACCCTACCTTGTTACGTCACTTTTTGCAGGTTAGATTACTTGAAAGAAATTTTGATTATATTTAATTTAATCACATTCCAAGAAATGAAAATACAATAACTGATGCATATGCGAACTGCATTCTAGATTAGAACTTGATACATATTTTGTAAAATATACATAACATATACATTTGGAACACATGTAAATAACCAGGATATATATATATATATATATATATATATATATATATATATATATAAAGTTTGTCCATATATAGATCGAGTCATGATCCGAAGATCCTGTCACAACTATATAAATATTATATATACAAAAAATAGGATCGCAATCCATAAATATGCCTATATATCTAGGCCTGATCCTCAACCTCCTCGGCTACAGCCGCCTCCTGAGTCTCTCTGTAATGTAAAACGACCCTGGCTACCCTCCTTAGTAAGCATATCCAGGTGGTCGGAATCCCTACTATGAACTCCTGCATCATAACGAGAATCCTCTCAATCTGCATAGTAGGGATCCCTTGGGTTAGCCTAGCTAGCTTCCCCTTGAGAACTCGAATGATACTATGGTCCCCACCTTGTGTGGGCCGTACAGAATAGCTAGGATGCCCATCGGGGCGTACAGGTCCAATATCTGCATTTAAAAATTTAAATGGATTAAAACTCTTATACATATGTATATAACTTTATGATTAAAATTCATAAAAAATCAAATAACAAAAAATATAAAAATACCTAGATTTCCCCATGCCTCCCCTGGTAGGAGGACTAGCTCATTGTCTCCTCGAAAGTCTAATCTGGCATACGAAAACTGCTCAAGAACTGGTACTTTTTTCTCCCACCATAAATAAAAGTCATCATCATAGACACTCTGAACAGATCCTCCGCCACCCTTATGGAGGAATACCTCTCCCCATCTAGTCAGTCTAGGTTGGCGAGGAGAAGGTGGTGGGAGTGCCATTGCGGGGATAATAGCAGGCACTCTCTCAAAGAAGAACGCTACTAATATGCTTGAGTATCCAAAGTTCTTTTTGCATCCTCTCTTGCAGTCAGAGAGATGCTTCCTCATAATCTGGATCATACCCGAGCATCAGTCAAATACTACCCCTTGAAAACACTCCACTGCAATCCTCATTTGTGTCCGAGTAACTAGATGCAATGAAGAAGATCCAACAATTCTCACCCTAGTGCTTACCACTCCCTGTAATGGAAAGTTGTTTATGTGAACAATAGGAATGCATGATCCCTTCTTCTGCGTGCCTGGTGGGCAGTAAGTGTCAACATAGTTCTGGACACTCATAGGGTCACCACCCCTACCTATAACCTCAAGGTTCATGGGCATACCTCTACGGGACAACCCTGTAATAAAGTACATGTCATCTACTGTTACCTCCAAGATATCTCCTTGAAGATCAAAGACACTAAGGTCACGATCCCAATAACTGATCAAATGTTCCAGTAAACGGACGTTGGCTCTCATGCCCGAAGTACAAAAGAACTTTAGTAAATCACATTGCCGCAAAGCATGCAATGCTGGGGAATCTCGTAGAGCTTCTCGATCCATGTCTTCGTGCTCTCTTTCCCTCCATTCTAGCACCATCTTGTATGTTCCCATTGACCATAATTGATCATTAGAACCCATTGATTTCTTTCAATTTTGGCCATGTTGCAAGCTTTTCTAGGTTGCGTAGTACACACGAATGTGCTTTAAGCACGCCAGTGTCACACATGCATTGCTTTCAAGCAAGTCACGTATGAAATGCATGTATGTGACTATTATAGTATCATATCTACGTGTACTATGTGACCCTTTGAGGGTCGGGTCAAAATCACAAAGTTTTTCACAAAAATTAAAATTGGAATGGATGAAAAGAAGGAGAAGGGAGAGTAGATTAACCTGCAACTGACGGAAGTCGATTTGGTTCGCTGGTTTATCCTTGGTGAACAGATGAAGCCAGAGCTAAAATTTTTCCAAATTGGGTAAGTGAAATGGTATGTTTTATTTTGTTTTTGAACTATATATAGAAAATTTTCATTTTTTTGGATCTATAGTCTATAGTTTAAAAATTATTTTTATAAATGAACTAATACTATGACTTTTTCCGAACAACAACAGGTTCGAAATCTTTAAAAAGTTGCTATCTTCTCATATAGGGTAGGATTTGGTCCTCCATATGTACTTTTGCATCTATACCTTATTCGTTTTTAACCCTAGGATTACCTCTTTGACCACGAACTATGGTATTCAACCATTTTTTCTCTCATCTGCATCATTGTTCCTCCGTGGATAGGGCCTCCTTTTCATGGGTACCCTAGTTTAGAACACTTTACTGTCTTTTGGTACCCATGTCATAATTGTGGTAGGTTTGTGGGAGCCTTCTTAGTAGTTTTTCATGACAAAATGAGCCTTCATTTTGCATCTTTTTGCGAGCTATCCCTCTTTATAAGGATCCCCGCCCTTATGGAGTTTCTTTAGGCCTAGGTCCGACTCCTCAAAATAGACTCGACTGCTGAGTAAACTTGTTTGTTTAGACTCGTTAAGAATAAGTGAATGGACATCCACATTGGTGGTAGTTTATCGCTTTTTTCAAACCATATGGAATAGTTACGAAAAAGGAGCACTCTCTTTTCTTAGGAATTGAGAAGAGTATTCTCAGGCATAGGTTTATCACTTTTCTGGACCTGAGGGACTAAACTTATGGAAAAGGAACACCTGGCATGAGCTTAGTTTTCTCTTTTTCGTGGTCTAGACCTAAACATGAAAATGATTCCGAGCGTACTTTATGTCTTTGTCATGCTCGCTAAAACCTAAAGAACAAAGCATCGAGTTTACTGTTGTAAGCCCCATTTCTCGTAATCAAATGGATCTTTCTGAGTGATCTTTCCTTCCTTCACAATCATTAAACTCAGGCAATTTGCCACTCTTGAAGGTGCGTCGTTCTGGTGATAGTTTACCCATTTTTCGAACCTTGCTAAATAAGCACGAAAAAGGTATACCTTAGTCCTTCAGGAGCTAAGAGAGTTCTTTTATGGATTGTTTTATACTTTTTCGGACTCGAGAGACTAAATTGTACAAAAAATCACCCCCTTAGAGTTTTCTTAGGAGTTTTCAAACTCTCCAAATATGAAAACGCAAACGAGCATGTACCAGTTCGGGTTCGTAAAACCTGGGAATCAGTAATCTTATCAAGCATTATTCTCTCCCCTCTTCAAGCTTGTAAAAAATGAAGAGAGTCCTGAGTTGACTTTCCTGGACTCGTTAAAATTTAACAGGAACGATAAGAAATAAGTACTCTCTTTGGGTTATAAACAGTGGTAGCATGTCCTCCTTGAACATAGCACTCTCTGAACTTTCCGATACTCATGTCTCAATTTACACTTTCAGTTCAACTATTACTTTGAGTTTTTACTCCTCCACTTGTAATTTATACATGGGGAATCTGATCATGTCTCCTACATATCAGATAAGTCTAGTTGTTCTATCTTCAAGTCAAAAACTGCCTTGAGTCATCTTTGTGTCATGCTCACTGTTCAAGGATTTGTCCCTTCATCTTCTTATTATCCCAATTACAATCATTATCCTATCTGAGTATTACTTGTGTCTACCTTCCTGTATCCAGTTCCTAGTCTCTCTTGTGATCTGTTGGAGGATTCATTGCCTTCCTCATAACAACACGGTTTCTCATCAACACTTTCTGAAGATACCTAGAGTTTTGATGATGCTACCTTAGGGTTCACTACCATCATTTGTGAACTCCTTTGCTTCAGTTGTTAGTTTCACTCATTATCTGACATCTTGTTGAGTTCCTTCCATGTTCGACTTTAGCACATCTATTCACACGGTAGGGATTATACTGGTTCCTTTGGATTTCGATGAAGACCTTAGGTTCACTTTTATAACCTAAGTTGTGCAAGATTGTGTTATGATCAACTACACAACTTCCATATTTTGAAGACTAATCATTGTATATTGTGGCTTCGATCCACCTTTGTAATATACGTGGTCTTGTTACCCATATCATATGATGTAATCAAATATTGTAATGGAGCTAGTGTTCCATTATATTGAACATGGCATCCTCAGATATGATTTTGTATATGACTTCCATATGTATATGTTTTAGGTACCTCCTCTGCTGCCTTGGTCACTTGAGTTCTCCAAGATTAAAGACTATAATGTATTTCGTCCATTGCTCCCCTCCGACCTCACACATTAGGGGGAATTTGTTATCATGTAAAATGCCACTTCTCTGCCTGAGTATTGACATCCGATATGTCAGAACACAAAAGGAAAAACTAGATTAAAGTTTCCAAAACACTATATATGGGCATGAATGTTGGTACATCATCACTTGAACAACTGAGTATATTTTTGTTTGGACATTAGGGTTGAACATGCGACTATTTGCACAGAAACCAATGTGTCACACGTGAGTATGTGTATTGCAACTCACGTATACATTGCACACACAGGTTTCCTTAAATAAAGGCATGTATCATACGCGGCATTCCTTTATAAATAGCAGCGTGTACCTTAATTCGAAGTTAAAAAATATAAAACAAAATTAGTCGAGGACAGTTGAGCCCTTAATCATAACTATCTCAACTTCCTCAACCATATCAACCTTCGAAACGTCTCTCTTTCCTCATGTATAAATAGAGGGTATGGGTTGGGGATAATCAATCATTCTTAGAAGAGAAAAGTTATGCTGGTGGTATGCCTTTAGACATCTTGGAGCAGCAGAACTCAGTGCCCTTGGTTTGCAGAGGAGCACTTGTTTCAGACATTGGGTTGTAATCTCACCATCCTTGTTTATCAATAAAGAAAGTTGTTATTCCAATATTGTGCACTCTTGTATATGTTGATTTCTGAATTATCTTATTGTGCAGGTGATTAGAGACACCCTAGAAGCCGTGGAAGCAACTGGAAGAGGATAAGAAAAGCTAGGATCAACTGTCATAAACCAGGTTTGTTCAGTTTTCTTCCTATTCCTATTTCAATTTCTACATGGTTGATTGTCTGCAAGTTTAGTCTAGTAAGTTGGTAACCCCAGAGACCCTCAGTTATAAGGGTGTGTTTTCTTGAACAACAATTATGGATCCTGGAAAAGAATAAAAGAATTCTATAGTATAGTGGAGGAGACAAGTGTCACATGGTGTGTGACTAAGTTCCAAGAGCATAGAATATACATATGGCAATAAAACACTTCAAAGGGATGTGCATGATGTGGGCACTAATAAGGCATTTCTACTCCGGTAACAATTTCAAGGAGTGGTTGCAATAAATGCAAAGGATAGCAATCAATGAGAATGCATAAGAAGTGGGTGATCGATGGAAAACAACAGTGGGAATTATACTCTATTAATTCAAGAAGCAATATGTAATGCAACAACACAAAGGAAATAAAAAGTTTGGATCCTCTATAGGGAATGACTAGAAAGAGATGAAGGAAATATCATGTAGCTTCAACACATAGTCATGGTAGGGCTTAAAGGGACTCTCGAGCCTAATAGAAATAGATGAAGGAAATATGATGTAGCTTAAACACATAGTCATGGTAGGGATAAAAGGGACTCCTGAGCCTAATGGAATCTAGATGAATAATAGGGGTTCTATCTAGGGTACCCATGTTTTAGCTAGGTTTTAACTTACCAATTGTGATGTTTCATTATGGAGGGTTATTGTCGCAACTTAGTGAGTTTGTATCCTAAGGAAAATGATGTGACAAAAGTTCATAATGCATATGAAATTATGGAGTAGTTCTATGATACATGCTAGTTTGAGACATCATTACCTAAATCGCCACGTATAATAATGTCATCCTAAAACATTCTCCTCATGTCTCCACCCTACACATAGTCAAAAGTGACTCTACCAATAGTTTCATTAGTCGTAGTTCCCAAAAGAATGTTACCCTAAATTGTTTAGGCACTTCTAGTAAATTATTTATAGCAGAAAGTTTTAAAAGGTGCAAAATTGAATGTTCTTATCAAAATTAATTTTAACTCCACAAAGCTAACCAAATTTCCTCAAGGATTCAAATACAAATTGTGGAAGCTTCATCGGTCGGAATCGAAATCTATCATGACTAGGTTTTCTATTTCTCCCTCCTCTTTCATTTCAAAATTTGATGATTTTTTACATCTACATGATGCTTCCAAAAAATGGTTCTGGACATACATAGTTAGTGGTCTTGCAATGCATGTCCATGCTTTCTTAGACCAAAAATCATGTGTGCAAAGTCCTATACACCATTGTTTGAAAATAAAGTTGCGTACACCACCGAGAATGTCAAAAAATTTCCTATTACAAGAATTGATAAATACTAAATATTCAAAATTTTGTCTTGCAGGGATCATAACGGTTGTCCAATGGAGGGGTGGAAGGACTACCTCCACCAAAGGATAAAGCAACGGATCCAAAAGGGAAGTCGTCAAAGACACCAGTCGAAGAGAGGATACCACGACTAGAGAATCTGTACCAGAGTACCGATGAGAAGGTCGATAGGCTCATGCTAGAGTTACATTTGGTTGAAGGAGAGCTACTGATGAAAAATGAGTAAACATATTGAATTTAGTTTGTTACAAATGTCGTGAATTCGGACATGAGACATATGAATGCGCAGAGAACTTGCACATTGAAAATTGAGTAGAGACCAGATGAAGGATTGATGAAAAATATAGCATGAATACAGATTCGACCGTTAGATGCAATGATGAGTAAAAAGTGGAAGGAGGTCGAAACCTCACGGCCAGGAAGATGTTGATACAATTGACCCGACAAGAGAAGAGAGAGATGACACAATGAAATTACATCTTCCGAATGAGGGTAAAAATCGTCGATATATGTTGTCTAACCATTGTTGATGGAAGGAGTACATAGTATCTAGTCTCTATGGAGGTCATTGAAAAGTTGGGTCTGAAGTGTCGACCCCACCCAAAACCATATATTGTGCCACGGTTATAAAAGGGGGACCATGTGATGGTGATTAGACAATGTTTGATTAACTTCAAGATCGAACGACAAGAGGATAGTGTGATGCCAGTGACGTGATTCCTATGGACGCTTTCCATCTGTTGTTGGGCCAACCATGGAAGTATTATTGAAATATAATCCATGCAACCATGCCAAAATAGTTACTATATGGAAAAATGACATTTGGTGAAAAATTTAGTTTGTTGCAAAAGGATGAGGACGACATAAAATGTCAGAACAAATAATGGGAGAAAATAGTATTGAGGTGATCATCCAAGGAATTCATGGAGGAGGGAAAAAAGCAATATTGTTGCTTCACCATCATTCCAAAGGGGCTAAGTGTGGAATAAAAAAAGGAGGATGTTTTGATGGAATCTGAAGAGATGTTAAAAGAGTTTGAGAATATATTGGTCGATGAGATGCCGACAAGATTTCCATTGACGACGAGTATATCACACTAGATTGACTTGATTCCAAGGTCGAGTCTACCAAACAAGGCACCACATAGGATGAGGCTGAAAAAAAATTCCAAGCTAAGTAGACATGTACAGGAGTTATTGGACAAAGGATTGATTAGAGATATCTTGAGCCCGTGTGCAGTACTAGTTGTACTAGCACCCAAGAAAGGAGGAGAACGGAGGATGTGTACCAACTGAAGGGCCATCAACAACATCACCATCAAGTACAAATTTTCGTTACCAAGGATGGATGACTTGATCAAGTATTTTTGTGGACTGAGATACTTCACCATGATTGATTTGAAAAGTGGTTACCATCAAATCAGAATCCTAGAGGGTGATAAATGGAAGACAACCTTCAAGATGAATGAAGGGTTGTATGAATGGATCGTTATGTTGTTCAGATTTACCAATTCACCCAATACGTTCACGAGGATAATGAACAACATACTAAGACCATTTTTGGGAAGATTCATCATAGTATACCTTGACGATATATTGATTTTCAACTAGATGAGGAAGGAACATCTGACACATCTTCGACAAGTATTGCAACGAGGACAGGAGGAGAAGTTGTCGGTAAACTTGAGTAAATGTTCCTTCATGAAGAACTAATTGACATATTTGGGATTTCTGATCTCACAACAAGGGTTGTAGATGGATCCAAAGAAGGTCAATGTTATATTGGAGTGTCTCATAACAACCAATGCAACATAGGTGAGAAGTTTCCATGGACTTGCTAGATTTTACCGAAAGTTCATTCATGATTTTAGTCGGATATGCGTACCATTCACAACGTGCATGAAAAAAGGTGATTTTAAATGGATGGGAGCAGCGTAGAAATATTTTGAGAAGCTAAAACATAAAGTGATAAAGAGACTAGTGTTATCTCTCCCTGACTTCGACAAAGTATTCCAAGTCGACTTCGACACAAGTGGAGTAACAATTGGAGTAGTGTTGAGACAGGAAGGTCGTTTGATCACATTCTTTAGTTAAAAACTAGATGAATTCAAACAAAAAATTTTGGTCTATGACCATAAATGGTATACCATTGTTCAAGAATTAAATCAATGGAGGCATTATTTGTTGTCAAAGGAATTCGTATTGTCACTACCGACCACTAGGCTCTACGGTATTTCAATACTCAAATAAGGTTGAACCAGAGGCATATGAAATGTCAGGAATTCTTGTAGAGCTACACGTTTGTGTTGTGACATAAGTCAGGAAAGACAAACAAAGTTTTCGACGCATTAAATTGAAGGATTGAGTTGTTGAACACGACGACTATCCATGTGACAGGATTAGAGTCGGTAAAGACAGAGTATGAGACCGATGAGTATTTCAGAGAAGTATGGAAGGTGTTGAAGGATCCATGGAGTATTGAGAGGACCCTATACTTGGAATACTTCATCCAATAAGGATACTTATTAAAGGGGCATCGATTACATGTCCCCAAAGGATCGGTTATAGAAAATATGTTCAAAGAATTGCATAGTGGAGGATTGGTGGGAGTTTTGGTGTTGCCAAGATCAAAGCATTGGTCGAAGGGAAATAATACTGGCTGGAAATACTGATGGACATATAGAGATGGGTCTGATAGTGTATAATATACTGGCATGCTAAGGGAAAATGCCAAAGCACGAGGTTATATGCACCATTTCCAATGACAATCATTCCTTGGGAGCACCTTAGCATGGATTTTGTGTTGGGATTGTCAAAGTCATGGCATGTAAATGAATCCATATTTGTGGCAATTGACAGGTTTTCAAAGATGGCACTTATTCCATGCTAGAAGACAAGTGATTCCACAAGTATTGTTGTTTTCTTTTTCAAGAATATTGTAAGACTGCATGGATTGCAAAAAAGCATAAGTTCAGACAAGGATACTAAATTTATGGGACATTTTTGGAGAAACCCATGGAAAAAGTTGAAGATGAAGTTGCAGTTCACTTATGTATACCATCCACAGACTGATGGATAGATGGAATTTGTGAATAGAAGTTTGGGAAATCTGCTGAGATGCTTGATAGATGATTGACCCAAGCATTGGGAAAATTTGCTAGTGCAAGTAGAGTTTCCACGCAATAAATCCATGAACAAGTCGATAGGAATGAGTCCATTCCAAATTGTACAAGGAATAAGTCTGCATGGAGTAGCTGACTTCGTAGAATTACTGATGAGGATGTAGAATGGTGTAAAAGCTGAATCGCTTGCCGAACACATGAAGGAAGTGCATGATCAAGTAAGGTGACAACTAGGGAAAAGAAATGCAACATATAAGTTAAGGAACGATAAAAAAAGATGACTACATTTGTTTGCACAAGGTGATTTATTTTATGCACATCTGAGGAAAGAAAGGTTCCAAAGAGGGATGCATAACAAGTTAAAGATGAAGAAAATCATCCCTTGTAATATTCTCAAAAAGATTTTTGGATAATTCTTATGTATTGGAACTGTTAGAGGGGTTGAATATTTTTTTGATGTTCAACGTTTCCAACTTATACAAGTATGAAGAAGGTTCACCGAGTGAGGAGGAACTAACCATCAATTGGAAAAATAAAGTATCGAGTCGACTCGAAGAGAAGAATGCAAAAGTTTTAGAAAAATCAAAGGCAGGTTGGACGCGGAGTTCCAACAAAAAAGAGTATTTAGTCCGATGGAAAGACAATGGAATTGAAGAGGTGACTTGGATTTGAGAAGAAGAGTACATGATACCAACAGAACAATAATGTTTTTTTCTACCTAGGGAGACTAGTGCAGGGGGATCACAACCTGTTACACCTAAATATCGTCACCATCATGTACATGAGATTGGTACTTTAGTGATTGCCTCAATCCCTTACAGTGAGATTGGTATTTTCCTTTGTTTTTTTTCATATATTGAGGCACCACCACTCCTTTCTCATTGACAAGAGATATTAGACATCACCAACACACCTTGCACACTATCAAATTGCGTTGCTGTCCCTGTTTTACTTAATGCATCATGAGTTACCCTTGACCAATGCTCCTTGTCCTCTTGCAAAGTGCGGCGCCCTTGACAAGACACAAAAAATAGACGATTTCAAGAAGTTTCTAGAATAAGCCATCATGGAACCTCATCCCAACTGACTTGCAGAGGTGGAACTCGAATTCCTCCATCTTTGGGATGATCCCTTAACCTTCTCCCTAAAATATTCAACTTATTCTATCCTCTTTGGCCTTTAAATATACCCTCACCCCTCATAGATAAAGGAGGAAGAAAGGAGTGAGAGCACCCAAATGATAACCAAATAGTGCTAAACTGTTGATGCATTGAGGCTAGGTGAGGCTTAGAGGCAAAATGTTCATTAGAAGGTCTTCTCAACATCAAGGCTTGGTTGTAATTATTTCCTATTCAATTTAATGCAAATATGTTCTCTCTTTCCCATAGATAATGTATGTATCATGTTATATTGTCTAATGTTTTTCTCCTTGATCATTAACATAGGTTTATCTTATTATCTTGTTGCTTTCACCATGTTTTCTTGTTCTCTTGTGTTTATTGCAGGTATCCTCTTCTACACAAGTTGGATCACAAAGAACAATCAAGAGACAAGGATGACCTTCGTTGAAGGAATGAGAGATTAATATCTAAGTGGTTTTATATACTAGGGAAATATTTCATAACTGTTCTTATTTGTTCTAGATCTATATCATTTAGACTAGGGAAACGGATTTTGTCTGCATAGATTGAATAATTTTCGTAAAACAAATCTGACAACTCTGCTGGGGAAGAATTCATAGTCTTTGGTAAGTTGAAATTGTCATTTTCCTTTTGATTTGATAAATTTTCCTCATATCACCTTTAAATATTCATGCTTTGTCGCACTAGGTATTCTAGTGCATATTTGGGATTTATATTTTATGTCTTAGCTGACTTCTTCTTTCACATTTTTTATTTACTTTTGTTCTCTTCAAATTTCAAACTGTGCCACCGCGCTTGGGCTATGTATCAAGTGCGGTAGTGATCTCTGTCACCACATTTTGTTTTCCTACAAAGTGCGGTGCCAACTCATTTTGACAGTAAACAAGTAGCAGTACCACCGCTCTGCTCCTTCCTGTAAAGTGTGGTGTTGGACTGATAACGCCCTGGTGTCAACCAACAACGTGCGGTGCCAAGTAAGTTTTTTGAGCTCTAGTTTGCAATGCATGTGTCAGTTTTCAACATTAGGATATGATAGTTACATTAGTCATTCAGATTCAAGAGGTGTTTTCATTTTTTGATTTGGTCCTCTTTTCAAAAATTTTGGATTGATTTTGGTTCTCAAAGCTTCATGGTTGTTTTTGGTTGAAAGTTTGGTGTCTTGAAAAGAATTTGATTTCGGTAGATCTCTGAACTCTATCATCTTTGACAAGAACAAGAAAATATCTTTTCATTTTTCTTCGTTAGTTATAAAAAATACTTTTGCGTGCTTTTCTTTTTATAAAAATTTGAAAAAAATCATAAAAATCTTTATAGGAAAGGACCATTGATCAATTTCATACACTTTCAAGCGTTCAATTTTGTGATTTTCCTTTCCATAAAGGAAAAAAACAACAAAATAATTTTTCATTTGGTTTATCTTTGCTTTAGTTGGAAAATTTGAAAGCTTTTTGTATAAAGTCAAAATGATCTTCTCTAGTTCTTCATTAGAGATCTCGTTTCTTTTCAATTGGGGAAGAAAATTTTGTTTTGTTTGCATTAGGAATAGAACAAGGAACGATTTGATTTCATTTTGTGTTTTGGAGAAAAAATGAACCTCTCTCCCTTTCTTAGGTAAGGCATTTCTCAAATGATAAAGTGAATGATCTGCATTTTCATACTTGCATGGTTTACTAGTAAGGTCTTTACGTCATGCATTCACCTAACTTCCCATATAAAGTTAAAGCCCTAGTCCTGGGTAATTTTTTAAGAAAGGTGTGATAGGTTAGAGATGTGTTCTGGCGTCTTTAAGCATAGGAGCTGTCGTTACCTGGCCGCACTATATCCTGAGGATTGTATAGTTCTTCCACGTACATGTTGGTATATCGAACGACCTTTCATATACCCTTGTGGTATATAGAATGGTACTTCACGTACTCAATGATATATCAGAAGGTCCCTTTCGTACGGTTGTGCATTAGACAACACTACTACGGATTTGAGCTCCCACATACCTTGTGTACATTAGGAGACACCATTAGGGATCCTGTGACCATCTGAGAAAAGTATTTTTTTTGTCTTATCGTCGCAATACACTGAGAACGATAGTTGGGGAACTACTACGCACATACCGTCCAGGTAGTCGGGTATTCAGGCAAGGGTACGATTCAAATCCTTCTTGTTGTGCTCTACTGTTGGACCCTATGGTATATCGCGAGTTGTGACTGTTTGAAAAATCCCATGAGTATCTAGACCTTTAATCCATTCCTCTCACATGTTTTACTTGCCACCTTAGTTTGAGTAGTGCTTATTTTGTTTGATCTAGTTAGATGTTTTTTCAGATAGTTTGGCCCATCATGTCGGTCAAACAACCCTTGAGACGATCCCATCGGATACAAGGATTATTGCTAGAACATCCGTCAAGCCCTACAACCCAATCTCTCATGGAACAAGAGATGGATGTTAATTCAGATGTAGGAAGTGGATCTCTTCCATAATTGGAAGGAGTCCCCGTGACAGAAGAAGGGGGAGAGTTTTCTCTCCATGCCAATGTTCCTATTATCGAGTATTCGTTGCGATTGATAGTGGAACAATCCACTTCCAAAAATACATCTTTTGTGGTACATGCTCTGGTAGGGTCAATGTTCAACCAACCTAACCCAGATGATCCAGTTGTTACTATGTTTGCTCCAAATTATCCATTTTGGGAAACTAACTTATGCCAAGGTATTTCTGAGTTTGGTTCTACTTGTGTCACTAATGTCCACTCGATGGAGTTAACTCCTAGCACTAGAAGGAATTTTCCTTATTTTCTACCAAGTTACTTCCTCGATAGATCTTTAATCATGCCTTCCAGTCAGGTCATTGCTAATGCACCTCCCACTCATATAGTTACTAGACTTAGTGCACACTATGCTATACACACCACTCCGATGGAAATCTCACAGTCTACCCCAAATCGAGCTTCAAATACTTCATTGAGGAGTACTTACATGACTTCCGTGAATTTTCCTAATGTAGTTGGGAATCAGTTTTGGCCTTCTACATCCCTTGCAAATGGAGGCCCTTATGTGACAACCACTTTTCATAATATTTCAAGAGCCATGCATTTGGTTGTAGGATCTAGTGGAACAAGTGGTTATGTTCCTATTTCACAGTAGCCTGCATCTGCTTGGGTTCAAAATCAACAACCTAATGTTGGTAACCATTACTACACTGGGGCATAATACAATAAGCCTTTGTATGTACCTTACCTGAGCGGTGTTACAAATAAATGGACACAACCTGTTTATGGAGCCCAACCTAACCCTGGTCAACCTTTTATAGGGAAGAATGTTCCTAACTACCAATAGTATGTGGGTCACGATGGAAAACCTCAAACGAACTACGAAACTACTAGGATTCCCATGCCATATCAATATTACAACTACCCTTAGCCAAACAAGAAACTTCCCTTTTTGGCAACTTTGGATTTTCCTGACTTGTCGTGATTGATAAATGATCCCATCTTACATTACCATTTTTAGCCAACTATTCTAGCTAAGTTGTCGTTAGACATTCTAAAGTTTGACGGAAAACAAGGTGAAGATCCTAAGAATCATGTCATGACGTTCCATTTATGACATTCATCAAAATCCTTGATGGATGATTCTATTTGTCTACATCTCTTCCAGAGAACGTTAACTGATACAACCGCAAAGTAGTACATCGAACTACCACAACATTTGTTTGCGGATTTTAACTCTTTGGCGATGTCATTTATAACACACTTTTATCTACATATTTGTTAAGAAACTGGTACTGACCATTTGACTTCTTTGCTCCATTCCAATTCTACCCACATATCCGATCATAGTCATGAGTTGAGGATGCGACTACGATTAATCAAAGATCCTATTCTAGATTAGTTGTTAACTGATTGGTTCACTAAGTCACTATTACCCCCCATCACCAGAGATGTTCCCGTGGGAGGTGATGTTACTGAAGAGAAAGCTATCAGCCATGCATAATACTTGGACTTGGTCTATTCCCAGTCTGAAACTCTATATTATTGAATTCCTCACGCTCCTCATCCTAACATCGATCCTTCCAAACCACCTTCTGAACCTCCAATGGATGGTGTTGTAGGATCTATTCAACCTCAATCTATAGAAAAATACACTAAAAACCAAAGTTATTGTTCTCCTAAAACCACTTCAACTGCTAGTTTTCATGTTGAGGTGAATGTGGTCCAATCCTCACAATCACCTAGGAACAAGAGGAAAGGTAAAGGTAAATCCAAGAAGCCCAGAAATTAGTAGGAGAATCCAAAAACTTTGACTTCAGAGAATGAATACAAACCTAAACGGAAAGCTAAGTATCCCTGTCTCTTGTGTGGTGATGACCACTTCACTAAAGATTGTCCCATACGTGAATAGATTAGTAAGTTTTTGAAGAATAATCCTGCACCTATAGTGTTGATTGACCCTTTCCCATCACAACAACAGTTAGTAGACCATGAGTCTTTGCATGGTACCTCTTCTTCTATTGAAGAAATCAAGATGATGTCCGCTGAAACAATTGGGTTAACTACAAGAGCACAGACTTATGAAAAGTCTCTAGAGAAAATGGACGAAGGTGCTTCTTCTGATAAGCCTCCTTCTTCTTCCAATTCTCCTTCTTCTAATCCTATCACTATTGAAAAACCAATTCTTGACACAATTTTACGTCCTCCAAAGAGTACAATCCGTAAAGGAGTGTTTAATCACAGCCAGTGAAAACTTTAGGGGCAAAATTTTGCCAATTGGCTAATTGTGGGTTTTTTTTCAAAAAATAAATTCACTATTTGGTCATTTTTAGTATCTAATATCACCTATATTTATATCAAATATGTTTTTTTATCATAATATTCACAAAAATTTACAAGTTTCAATGTAAATTGTATGTTTCATATTTAATATTCACCTACCTATATATATATATATATATATATATATATATATATATATGTTATTTTCAATCCAAAATTATCGCCCAGAATACTATACTTAAGTATACTATTATAATCCTTAAAAATAACCTAATCACAGCGCTAGAGTTGCCCAGTATTATAATATTGTTAAAGATTTGGATCAGGCACCATGCGCTATGTCCGCTTTGGAAGTACTCCATACCTGTCCTACACAACATAATAACTTATTGTCATCTCTTGGAGCTTTAGATATGGAGAATTCAAATACTATTACCTTTAATTTGGAATACTTTAAATCAGGGTTATCTCACCAGCTCGCCTTTAAAATTGTGACTAAATTAATTGGTAGAAAGGTCCATCATACTTAATTGGACGAAGGATCCTCTACCTCAGTGATATCCATGTCTTGTTGGAGAGCCATTGGTTCTCCTGAAGTTAACCGTTCATCTACCACATTTAAAGCTTTTGATAGACGAGGTTTTCAAACTTATGGTTTGTTACCGACATTATCTATTGAATTAGGGGGGAAAACCGTCTCTATTCAGGTAGAGGTTGTCAAGGTGCCTTTATATTACAACCTTTTGTTGAGAAGGAATTGGTTCTATGCCATGACTGCATTTGCCTCATCGATATTTTGCGTACTCTAATTTCCCCACCAAGGAAATATTATAACTATTGACCAGCTCGATTTTTGTTCCCCGGATACTATTTCCACCACGACAAATAATGTTCGTTTGTTGCAGAATTCATCTCCTCAATAGCATAATATAGGGGCCCATATTCTCAAATATTTGCCCTTATGGGAGTCTTTCCTTCTAATAGTCCCCCCCTACATCGCAAGTTGCCTCGATGAATATGATTTCCTCTACTGTCGATGACATATCCAAAGGTAAGAAAAATGTTGATGTACCTTCTCTGAGTCCTCCTGAAGAAGTTTATGATGTCATCTAGTCCACTTCTAATGCCTATATAGACGACCACCATTTGGTATCATCAGACCCATAATATCTACCTTATTGGTTAGATTCTTCTACCCCTACTCTCGATTATCTCTTGCATACTTTTCCTTCGGATGAGTCTATCATGGAAATTATGAGTTTGGATGAATTTACGTGGGAATATCATAATCATATATCCCGTTTCCTTCCCAATTCCAATTTGGTAGAGTCTGATTTTGCATCGTTTGTTTCTTTCAATATCGTTGAAAATCCTCAGTCACCCTATTCATACAAGGTACTGATTCTGAAGGAAACCTGTGTAATGTTACCCAAGATATCCCTATAGACATATCAATGAAACCTGGAATTGTTGAACATGTCCATATAGGACAGACCTGTTCAACATATGAAATCAAAATTTATACAGGAGTTTCGAGATATTTTTTCCTGGAGCTATGATTAAATGCCTAGTTTTGATCCATCGATTGCTGTTCATGAGATCAAGACTTATCCAACAACAAAACCCATTACGCAAAACCTTTGTCAAATCCATCCTCTAAAAGCTACAACTATTAAAACCGAAGTTGAAAAAATTTTAAATTCTGGTTTTATTTACCCCATGCCGTTGACCGAATGGGTGTCCAATATTGTTCCTGTCACAAAAAAATAGGGCCATTAGAGGAAATTTCAACTGAAAATGGGCCTTTTAAATTTTATTCAAATTCCATGTCATCATGTGTTAGCCAATGAAATTGATTTAAATTTGAAATACCGTATAGGTCTTAAACACTTTTTAAATATAAATTTGGGGATAGGTATCATAAAAAAAACTACTTTTTTTGTTCGTATTTTTGACATATCGCCCTGTGTTTTTACTCAAATTTCAATTAGGAGAGCTCGTTGGATGCGGAATTAAATTTTGCATCCAACGAGTACCCACTCGGCATACTTTTGACGGACCCTGCTACCCCAAAAACAAGAAATACCTGAAAAAATGGAATGATGATGTCATCATTCCATTTTTTCAGGTGTTTCCTTTTTTTGGGGTAGAAGGGTCCGTCAAAAGTATGCCGAGTGGGTACTAGTTGGATGCAGAATTTAATTCCGCATCCAATGAGCTCTTCTGATTGAAATTTGAGTAAAAACACAGGGAGATATGTCAAAAATACAAACAAAAAAGTAGTTTTTTTCTTTTCTTCTTCCAAAATTAATAAATGTTATTTTATTATTTTAACTATTATTTTATTAATTCATTTTAAGAGGCCCATTTTGATATGAAATTTCCTCTAATGACTATTAGAGTTTGTATTGATTTTAGTGATCTAAATAGGGTTTGTCTCAAAGACAACTATCTTATCCCCTATATCAATCAAATTATCAACAATTGTGATGGAAGCGTTATTTTTTCCTTATGGATTGATTTTTCTACTACAATCAGATTGAGATCCCACCTGCTGATCAACATAAGAAAACTTCAATTTTCCCATGGGAAACCTTTGCACATCGAAACTGCATTTCAGTTTGAAGAATAATGGGACCACCTTTCAACAAGTCATGTCATATGCTTTTCATGATATCAAACATATAGTGGAACCTTATCTAGATGACTTACTCGCTCATTCACAACTGCGAGAAGATCATTATGGGCATGTCAAGGCTATCTTCCTTCGATTTTTCCACTATAACATCCACCTTAATCTACATAAATGTGTTTTTTTGTGTGGATATTGGATGTTTTCTTGGCTTTATTGTTTCTAAGGATGGTATTCGAATCGACCCTTTGAAAATTGCGACTATTTTGGCCTTACATCCTCCAACCAACATAATTGAAATTCAAATTTTGCAAGGGAAGGAAAATTTTTTGCATCGTTTTGTATGCAACTTTGTAGAGAAAACACATGGATATATGAGTCTGTTGAAAAATAACACTTCGTTTATTTGGGATGATCTAGATTAAAAAGATTTAGATAACCTGAAACATCTAATTACAGATTCACCTATATTGCATCCCCCTAACTATTCGAAAGATTATATGCTATATCTTGCGGCTTTCATACTACCATTTGCACAGTTTTAGTGCAAGAAGATCAAAATGGCCAAGAACATGTGATCTATTGTATGAGAAAGAGTCTGTTGGATTATAAAACACAGTATTCACATGTTGATAAGTTGGCTTTGGCCATGGTCATAACCATTCAACGTTTTCATCATTACATTCTGCTTCGCACGGCTACTATTCTTGAGGACTTTAATCCCATGTACTATATTTTGACTCGTTGGGTACTAGGGGAAAGTATTCTCATTGGATAGTTATCCTACATGAATTTGACCTTGAATTCACAAAATCCACTTCTAAAAAGTCTTTGTTCTTTGCAGAACTGATGCGTGACCTTCCCCGTGCTACTATTGACACTGAGCCCATTGAATCACTTCTATATGAGTCTTTATTTCTTATTATCACGATCGATCCTTGGTATGGATACCTCATTTTGAATCTCTAGACTCAACAATTTTAGCCCAATTTATCTTGAGACGATCATCATCGTATTTGACATCACACAAAGTATTATCTCATTATCAATGACACTTTGTATCAATGTGGTATCGATTCCATCTTACGTCGATGCTTGACCCACAAAGAGGTTGAACAGGTCTTGAATGATTGCTACTCTAGATCATGTGGTGGTCACCTTTCTGGGATGGCTACAACCCAAAAGATCCTTCATGTTGGCTATTTCTGGCCTTCAATCTTTAAATATTTTCATGAGGCCGTTAATAAATTCCCACCATGTCAACTTTTTAATCCTAAAAAGCACACCCACCCAGCTCCTTGGACCTTTACACCCTGTCATTGTCGTTAACTCTTTTTACAAATGGGGGATTTATTTCATGCATTGTACTCCTACCTCATATGGGGGGCATGGTTACGTCATTATAGCCATCAATTATTTCAATAAATGGGATGAGTCAATGCCTACATATGCTGAGGACGGTAATACTGCCGCTAGGATTTTTACTTAATCATGTTATTTCTAGGTTTGTGGTTCCTCAATCCATAGTCATTGATCATGGAGGCTCACTTTCGTAATAAAATTATGACCGAGTTAAGTACCATGTTAGGTTTTTTCCATGAAGACTTGACTCACTATCGACAGGATAATGGCCAGGTTCAAGTCATTTACAATGTTTTGAAGACTATTCTTTGTAGGATGGTAGGTAATCATAATTTAAATTGGCATTCAACAATGTTTTCAACACTATGGGAATATAGGACCACTAAAAACAACAACTAGATTTACACCTTTCCAACTAGTTTATGGACTAGATGTTGTTTTTCCTATCGAATGTGAGATTCCATCTTTTAATCTAGCTGTCGAACTTTTACCCAACACCACACTCGAGAAGGAATGTTTTGTTTATCTTACTAACCTTGATGAAATGCATCGAGATGATGCTCTTGTTAATGAGTCACATAAGAAGCGTGTCAATGCCCAATATGATAAGTCAGTTCAACCTCGTGTGTTCAATGAAGGCGATCTTGTTCTTACCTATGATGAGAAACATGATAAGTTAGGAAAAAGGTAAATTTGAGTCAATGTGGTATGGTCCCTATGTCATAAGTCGAGTCTTGTAAAAAGGGGCCTATGAGTTTGTAGATTATGATGGTATACCTTTTGGGAAGCCCCACAATGGGATTTACTTGAAGAGGTACTATGCTTAAGAAATTTTGCATTTGTACCTTGTACATTTTATGTTTAGTTAACTTTTGGTGTGGTGTGATTTCTTGTTTTGATGTTGATGGAATCTTGTCCTATCCATGACTGCTTATCCCCTGTCATGTTTTGACTCTGCAGATGGCTTATTTCTATGGCTTTGCGGATGGTTCCAGTCATCATACCCTGAACCTTTCCTCATCATCCTGGATACTTTATTCCCAAGCCCATTACCTATTTAGTTCAGTTGGAGTTTGCTTAGGTCCAACTACTAATAATATTGTTGAATATCACGCAGTGATAGGATTATTAACTGAAGCTTCCTCCCATGGTGTCAATCATATGACTGTCTACCTAGACTCACAGTTAGTGGTTTCTAAGTTGAATCACGTTTATGCCATCTACAACCCAGTACTCCTTCATCTCTTTTGGATGTTGCGTCTCAATGAACGGTTATTCGATTCTTTAACCTATCAAAATATCCGGAGATGTTTTAATTCAATTATTGATTCACTTGCAAATTACATTTTGGATTGGCATATTGCACATTCTTGACAATTTTATATTTAAAATAACATGCAAATTTGTAAATCAAGTTGTGTAAAGATGATACCCATATAAATATTTTCCCTTTCAAAACTTTCCTTTAAGCCGCAAAAAATAAGTTCTTTAATATTATGCATTAGAGTTTGTACAAAAAAGTGGTTATGAGAGCAAGTTTGAAGCATAGTAGCTTTCAGTATAATAAGATAACAAAAATGACTGAAGCTCATAGCTTTAAGTGAATATCCCTACTAAACACTAATGTTGCTCGTGATAGCACATGATGTCCCTTGCCACCCTATGAAGTAGCTGTCCGAAGCGTTTGGATACACCAACCACTTGTTGTTGATATATCCTTAGTAGATCATCTATCGATATATCTGGGATATCCATGGTGAGTTTCTGAGATTCTCCTAGACCTCCTATAGCTACTCAATGACCTATCGATATACAACTGCTACAAATATGACTCTCGTTCACCTCTCAATGGGAGAGGAACCAACTGGACTAGATACCCTGTCATCTGCA
>LPNX010306749.1:445976-522755 GCA_001517045.1 Pseudotsuga menziesii | reverse complement strand
ATATATATATATATATATATATATACAGTAGAGTCTTTCTTACCAGGGTAACCCCAATGCTCTCCCTCTAGAAGAACCAAGTTTGGATTCCCGCGGAAGTTAGTGCCTATGTAAGCATAATCCTCCACCATCAATAATTGATCACTCAACCAACAAAAGAATGGTGCTCTATATGTGATCACATTCCCACTTCTTCCATGATGATCCATCAACTCGACCCAACACAACATGCATGTATCCCATTCATCAAGCTCATTGATTGCGACTTGCGGCCTCAAGTGTGGGACCCTTTTCAAAAAGAAAGATAGTACAATGGATTTATAATCAAATTGATTTAAATCACATCTGCGACACTGAGAGTTGATCTTTTAAATCCACCAATCGGCCCTCAGCCTAGTTAAACACTTTGGGAGCTATACATTCTAAGGCATAAAACATATGTGCCCGAGAATCTTGATGTGGTGCACAACTCCCTGCCACCCTTTGCATGATAAATAGGATGGTATTGAGGGATATGTCCATCAAATTCTTGATTGGAATTTTCTTACCACTCCTTTGCATTCCTAGAGTACAATATTCAACTATGAGAGCCTCTATAGTAGCTTCTCCGCCTCTCAGACCAGCTAAAGCAATGGGTGCACCTCACCTGGATAGTCTAGTGAGGAATTAAATATCCTCCACATTTAGGGTTAGGATGTGGGCTCCCACCTTGAAATACTTTTGATCAGGATTCCACATCCTGATCAAATAATCTAGTAGCCGGACTTGTGCTCTCATACCCGACACTTGGAAGAATTTCAAGAGTCCACACTCTCGAAGTGCATTTACCATATTTCAGTCATTGGTGGCACGCATATCATCCATTTCATGTTCTCATTATTTCCATTTCACCATGAATGCTTTCAAACATGTCAAGGAACCATTTTAAAGCATTAGTGACCATCTTCAAACATTGAAACTTGTTATTTTTGCTTCATTTTTTGGTTATTGGGGCCAAAATGCACCACCACACCCCACATTCTTCCATAGAGAGGTGTCAACGCACATTCTATGAATGAAATACGCGATGGAAGGTCACCACTGCACTTCCTGTAAGGGAATAGTGTGGTATTGTGAGGACGCATGGTCCCCTTAAAAACACTCTAAAAACCTAAAAACATGACCCTAAATAAAAAATGAAACCGTACGAATGAAGAGGAGGGAGATAATGTTTACTTGGTCCTGACGGAATGAGAAATGATTACCTACAGCTCCTGCACTCATCACAGATCTGACCTCAAAAGGGCTCTTCTCTTCTCCACTAAGTTTGGTAAAAACACAAATGGTAAACAATTGTTACTATTTTCAACTATTTATTTACTATTTGGGTAATTTATTAATATTTTTTCATTATTTTTTACCCTTAGTGGACAAATATAGCTTGATTTTGGTCAAAATAATGTCTATTTTTGTTGTTGTTGAGAATTGCAGGATTCATAGACATGTTTTTTTTTGTCACGACAGATTTTTATTTTTCGTCTTTTTCATTCTCTATAAAATCGAAAAAGCTTCCAAGCGCTCTTAATACCATAGTTGTGCTTGTTAAACTCTAGTACAAAGGTGTCGAGTCTACTTTTATCACTTTTTCAGGCTCGTGAAACTGTTTACAAAAAAGGAACCACACCAGAGTCATCTTTAATCTATTTTTAAACTCTCAAAATATGAAAAGATTTCCAAGTGTACTTGTTGCTTTCACACTTGTAAAAGTATTTGAAAGGTCATCTTTCCGACGGTATTTTACCCCTTTTTTCGTTTGACTATACTATTTTAAAAAAATGTACGTTATAGTCAAATCATTGACTAGAAGAGTTCTCTTGGGTATTATTTTACACTTTTTCAGGCCTCGGGGACTAAATTTACGAATGTTGGAATATTGGACAATACTGAGGGGGGGGTGAACTGGTATTGATAACTTTTAACAATCAAAACCACTTATTGATTTATTTATTAGCACACATGATCTACAAAAACACACAGAACACAAATTTATCGTGGAAGCCCAATTGGGTAAAGCACCAATACTTCATATTATTGCAAAATTATATTTACAAATAGTTTTTGCCTGCTTCTACACACAAGGATGATACTACACCCTATTTACCAGCAACTACTAGAAGGAGGCTACGACCACCTAATCTCTCTGCAACATCCTTTCCACAATAATCTCTCCGCAACAGACCTTTTCACATTTTATCTTCCGCAATTAACTTCGTGAAATTGCGCATTGCGGATTGCAGACAATTACCTTTCCAGAAAGACCTTTCCACATTGAATTTTCCGCAATTATATTTTCACGATTACCTTTCCGTAATTTTCTTTTCAAACAACCTTTCCATAATTTGCGGGAACTCATTCCTTCCGCAAGTGCGGGTTGCGGGTATGCATTTCGACTTCTCTTGAAATTACTTTCGCAAGACTTATTCCACACTTTGCAGACTGCAGATTGTGGATTCCTTCCGCATTGCAGACTGCATATTGCGGATTGCGGGTTTGCATTTTGACTTTTCTCTAAATTGCTTCCCCAGTTCGTCTTCTGCAAATCTTGTGAACCGTCGATCGCTTTGTGGAATCCTCATTGTTTGTTGATTAGTTATCAAACACATAACTTCACTTTGGCGCTCCGAAATTTTATCTTCCATGTACATTTACTTTGCAGATCCTTTTCCAGCCGTCGATCTATTCTCTTGATACAATCTGAGTTGTCTAACCTCTGCTAAATAAGCTGATTGGAACTCCTTTGTCTTACACATAGTTTTCCCTTCCATAATGTCTTTGGTTATTTCTTTGTCATTACCAAAATCCTTTGACATCAATGAAAACTCCATCCAACATTCTCCCCCTTTGGAATTTATGGCAACATTAAAGCATTAAAACATTCCCCCCCTTTGACAATAATGACAAAGGTTTCCTTCTGATAGCTCCCCCTAACATGTTTCCTTTTCTCCTTTTTATTCATGGTAAGGATATAACTCCCAACTTATGTCTAAGATCTCAAATGATTCTTTGGGTAGTGGCTTAGTAAAAATGTCTGCAATTTGTTCTTTAGTATCGATATATTTCAATTTGACCACCTTTTGAGCCACTTGATCTCTTAGAAAGTGATATTTTATTGGTATATGATTTGTCTTAGAGTGCATGACAATATTTTTTGATATGTTTATGGTACTTGTATTTTCATAATGTATAACAATGGGCTCCTCATAGTTTACAAGTAAATCTTCCAATATTTGCTTCATCCAAATGACTTGTGTACAACATGATGCAGCGGCAATATACTTGACTTCTGCTGTAGACAGTGAAATGGAAGACTGCTTTTTGCTTAGCCATGACACCAACCTATCTCCTAGGTAGAATGCTGCTCCACTAGTGATTTTCCTATCATCAATACTTCCTTCCCAATCTGCATCAGTGAACTATTTTAGAGTGAAGTTATTTCCTTTTGGATGCCATAATCCATAATCCACAATTCCTTTTAGATATCTAAAATTATTTTTACTACAACCACATGTGTTTCTTTTGGGGTTGATTGGAATTTGGCAACTAAACCTACAACCTCCATTGCATATGGTCTTGTAGCTGTTCAATATAATAAACTACCAATCATTGACCTATACATAATATGATCTACTTCTAAAGATTCATCATCCTTGCTCAATTTACAACCAGTGACCATAGGTGTACTAACAGGTTTGGATTCTTCCATTTTGAATTTTTTCAACATCTCTTTGATAGACTTAGTTTGAGAGATGAATGTCCCTTTTTCTGATTGAGATATTTGTAAACCTAGAAAGAATGTTAGTTCTCCTAACATTGACATTTCAAATTCCTTGTTCATTTCTGAAGCAAAGTTTACACTCAGAATTTGTAGACCACTTTCAAATATGATATCACCTACGTAGACTACAATAATGATCATATTTTTGTTTTCAAACTTTATGTATATATTACTATCAGTGCCCCCCCTTATATATCCATTCTGCTTTAAATATTTGTCAAGTCTTGAGAACTATGCTCTTGGAGCTTGTTTAAGACCATAGAGTTCCTTCTTAAGTTTGCAAGCATAATTGTGATTTTCTGATAAGAGAAAACCTTCAGGTTTCTCAACACAGACTTCATATTCATTTTCTCCATTAAGAAAAGTAGATTTTACATCCATCTGATATACTCTGAAGCTCTTGTGGCTTGCAAAAGCCAAAAAATTCCTAATGGCTTGTAGTATTTCCATAGGTGCAAAAGTTTGTTCAAAGTCAACACCTTCTACTTGAGTATATCATTTGCATACTAACCTGGCCTTGTTTCTTGTCACATTACTATTCTCATTGAACTTATTTTTAAAAATCCATTTGGTTCCAATAACATTCATGCCCTTAGTTCTTGGTATGAGTTCCCAAGTTTGGTTCTTCTCTATTTGATCAAGTTCATCATTCTTCACATTGATCCAATCCTCACTTTTGCATGCTTCTTTAAATGTTTTGGGTTCTACTATCAAAGGTAGTGCTTGTTCTTCATCATAAATTATTTTTTTTCTTGTTTTATCTCCCGAATCTTTATCACCAATTATTTGAATTTTAGGATGATTCTTCTGAACCCACCTAGATGGTGTCTTTGTGTATGATCTTGGAGAGTCTTCATTCCCATTTTCATGTGATTATACTTTTATTTCTTGTTCTTCTTCAAAAGATTCCTCTTCTTGTGAACTTTCTTCTTTTTGTTTATCATCTATTTCTTTATCATCAGTTTCTTCAATATCCATACTCTCTTGGATTTGTATTCTTCTTGACTTAGTATCGTCAACAGTTAAATTTTCACTTTATATGATCTTATTCGATCTTAGATTATAACATATGTATGCATTTTTGGTGGAAGAATACCCAATAAATATGCTTCATACATTCTAGAGTCAAACTTCCCTAGATCATCATCTTCTCTTTTTATGTAGCATTTACTTCCAAAAACTCTAAAATATTTAATTGAAGCTGGTCTTCCAAACCATATCTCATATGGAGTCTTGTCACTATTCACTTTGAGTTGTCCTCTATTTTGTATATAGACAGTTGTATATACTGCTTCTCTCCAATAGCCATTAGGAAGTTTTTCTTCATTAAGCATAGTTCTAGCTACTTCTTGGATTGTCCTGTTCTTTCTCTCAACTACTCCATTTTGCTGAGGAGTTTTTGCAGTTGGGAAATGCCTCTTGATTCCATCAATTTCAAAAAAATCATTGAATTCATTTGAGGTGAACTATTCGGGTACACAGGGTACTCCCAAAATACTGAACACCAAGAGCGACCACTCACACAAACAGATCACAGATCAACACATGATGTTTGTCACGTGGTTAAAAACCCTAGAGAGGGAAACAGTCCACGGCCCCAACCGAATAGCTACTTGGAGCAATTTATTATGCAAAAGAAAGAAAGTTACATGAGCTTCTCATAATGGATCAAATAGCCAAGGACCCTCCATGCTCTTTAAATAGAGATCATGGACCAATCGGTGTTAAGCCATAGATCAATGGTAGGTATGATGTAAGAGAAGTTGAACCATTGGCACTCTATGTCTAGAACATATCGTGACTATCGGATTAGAATATTTACAAATGCATACTAATGCATACTAAAGAAACACACTTTACCTAACAGATATATTACACAAGTTGATATTAACTAACTCCTAAGTGTCTAAATATCCTAACATCCCCCGTTAAGAACAACTTGGGATAGGATTGAAGGATTTACAAAAGTGACACTATTAGGAGAAGGAAGGAGACATTAGAGCCTATCCCCCCTTAAGGACACATTCCTGAACTCCTAACATAGATCAAAGTTTAGAAAACTTCACTTCTGTAAGAGACTTGGTGAAGATGTCTGCAAATTGATCATTTGTAGGGCAATAGAGCATTTCAAGAACACGATCATAAACATGATTTATGATGAAGATGTGTAGCTCAATGTGTTTGCTACGTTGATGTAGAATAGATATTTGGCAAGCTTGATGGCACTTTGATTGTCACACCAAAGTGGAGTGGGCTGCTGCTGCTGCTTGAATCCAAACTCTGAAAGGATCTGTTGAAGCCATAAAGATTCCTGACTTGCATTAACTGCGGCTCGATATTCTGCTTCTGCTGAAGAAAGAGCAAGAGCTTGTTGTTTCTTACAAGTCCAAGTAACAGGTCCAGATCCTAGACTGAAAGCATAACCTGCAGTAGAATTTCGATCATCAGGATCATCGACCCAATCTGAATCAGTGAAACCAACCAACAAAGGTTTCCCCCCTGTACTGTAATGAATCCCAAACTGAATTGTACCTCGAATATATCGAAGTATTCTTTTTACTGATTTCGAGTGACTTTCATAAGGTGTTTGCATATAATGGCCAACACGACCAACGACAAAGGAAAAGTCAGGACGGGAATGAGTCAAGTATAAGAGAATACCAACAAGTTGTCGATACAAGGTGGCATCTACTTCAGGGGAAGTACAAGTGGCAGAAAGTTTGACTCCAGACTGGAAGGGAGAAGGGGATGGTTTAAAATCTTCCATGTGAAAGCGACAAAGAAGGTCACAGACATACTTAGACTGGGAAAGAAAGATTCCTTCTTTGGTTTGCAAGACTTGGAGACCAAGAAAATAATGCAAATGTCCTAAGTCTGACATTTCAAAATTTTGCTTAAGGCTGGATTTCACATGGGTTAAAAGTTTAGGTTCACTACCAGTAAGGATACGATCATCAACATAAAGAACAAGTATGATGAGATGGTTTCCTACTTTCTTGTTATAGACATTGGGGTCAAAATGGCATCTAGAAAAACTAGTGTCAAGGAGAAAGTTATCCATTTTGGCATACCAAGCTCTAGGAGCTTGCTTAAGGCCATATAATGATTTCTTAAGGCGATAGACAAGGCTAGAGTTATTCTGAACATATCCAAGAGGTTGTTCCATGTAAATTTACTCCTATAAATCACCATGTAAGAATGCAGACTTGACATCCATTTGTTGGACTTCCCAGTTATGTAAGGCTGCAAGGGAAAGAACAAGGCGGATGGCGTTCATTTTTGTGACAGGGGAAAAGGTTTCATTGTAGTCAATCCCTTCAACTTGGGAAAAACCTTTGGAAACTAACCTTGCCTTAAGTCTTTCAACACTTCCATTTGATGCATACTTAGTTCTGTATATCCATTTACATATGACAAGTTTTCTTCCTTTTGGAAGAGGAACAAGATCCCAAGTATCATTCGCCATTAAGGAATGATATTCTTCATCCATAGTGGTATCCCAATCTGGACTTCTTGAAGCTTCTGCAAAAGTTTATGGATCATGATTGTCGAAAACTTGAGCCAAAAGAGAAGAGGCTCACTGAAACTCAGAATGTGTTCGACGTTGATCTCTAGGATCATTGACAAGATCACTAGCTGCTTCACATGTTGAATAGACCCATCGAGGAAGCATTGGTGCCAGTGCAACTGGAGGAACATGTGTTATCAACCCAAATGGCACTTCTCCGTTCGAGTGCCAACATTCCTTATGTTGGTACACAAAAGGACATCTTAGTATTGAAGTTTTCCAAAACACTATAGATGGGCATGACTTGGGATGCATTTACCCCTGAACCAACTTGCCATATTATTTTTCTAAGTGTTGAGTTGTGTACATGACTATCCTCATTGCAACTCGCGTACGTATATGACTATTTGCATTGACAACTCGTGTACTATACGCGACTATCTACATTGCAACCCGCGTACATCAACGTACGCGGGTTTCCTTTAAGCAATTTGCGTGTCATACGCGGGTTGCCTATATGAATAGTTGCATACATCTTGATTCGACATTAAAAATATAAATCACGATTAATGGAGATTAGTTGGGCCCTAATCATTAACTATCCTAACTGTTTCAACCTCATCAACCTTCGAAACCACTCTATTTCCCAAAGTATAAATAGAGGCCTTAGAGAGGGAATTGATCAATCAAGTTTGGAGAGCAAAGTTATGCTGGTGGTATATCTTCAGAAGTCTTGGAGCAACAGAAATCAGAGTCCTTTGGTTGTAGAGGAGTTCTTGTTTCAGAAGCTGGGTTGTACTCTTATCTCATTCACTGATTGTTAATAAAGAGAATTCTTCTTCCAACATTGTGTTGAGTCTCTTTCATGCATTATGGTTAATTAATATATTTGATTATGTACTAGATATATTGTTTATCTAACCTCTCATATATACATGTATAAGATTTTACTTGGAGAATTTTCTCTTTGTAGGTGAAGGAGGTGCATCCCTGGAAGCTTTGGAGAGAAGTAGAACAAAAGAAGATCAAGCTTGGATCAACCGTCGGTAATCGGGTGAGTCAATACTTTCTTCCTATTTCCTTTCTGTTCTCTATTAAAGCTGATTGTTTGCAAGGTTAGTAGTAAGTTGGTAACCCCAGACCCTAGGGTACAAGGGTGTTTAATCCTGAAAAATAGAACTGGCGACTCCGCTGGGGAGTCTAGCCTGCTGTGGGTTAGTCCTGTAGATCCTTGCCTAGTCTTTGCTTTGATTCAGTGTGTGGTTTTATGTCTTCGTTTGGACTTGCAGTAGTGTTTTAGAGACCTTTATAATTTTTCTTTTTTTTGAAAAATTTTACTCCTGTACGCGGGTTGCTGTGCTACAAAGTCGCGTACAGATGATTGTATATGCGGCTTGTTGTATTGAATAGTCGCGTACAATACGCGGGTTGCTCAACTAGACAGTCGCGTACATACCTTAGCAACAAAATTTTTGGGTAGGGTTGCTTGTCCTTGTCCTTTTTTGGATTTTGTCTTGCTTTGTGGTCTTCTAGTACTGGCATTTCATTGTAGGTTTGAAAGCCCTGTTAACCATACTTCGTGCTTTTCAGAAAGCCCTTGAGTTTTTTGTTGGTTGGATTTTCTTTATTTTTAGCAATTTGATGTGGATTTTCCTGTTGGGTGATAGGTCCAAGTGTTGTCTGTCTGAATCAGTGATTAGGGTTCTAGATACCGTGTATCCCGTGCTATTTCCAAGTAGTGTCGGTTTATCACTTGCCTTTTATTGATTTCAATGGATTTCATTCATTGTGTCTTCCCAAGCTAGGTGTTTTCCAAGTTTCTTCCTTAGGTGGTTGATCTTTGGTTCTTATAAGTCTGCTATACTTCATTTTGCTTGTTTTATATAGTTTTATTATTCAAGCATACTCAAGAATTTTTGCATTTAGGTGCATAGTAATTTTTGAAGAATTTGAAAAGTGAAAAGAAAAGCATTGGAAACATTTGCATTTGAATTGCATATGGTAGTTTTACTTTCAGTTTTTAAATAAAATCTCAAAAATTACAAAAATAAGTCTTAGCTTTCTCTTTCCTAGCTGCATTTTCATTAGTTCATATTTACAAAAAAGAAAAAGAAGCTTGCTTTAAGTAGTGATAATTTGCTTTGGAATTCATTTATACACCTGTTTTAATTTTCTTATCGAGTCTATAATATCATAGTCATTCACGCCACTTACCCTCTGATTAATAACAACCCTTAAAATGAACGCTATAATTTAAAATTTATTAATAAGTTTTGTTTTATAGGGTCATACACCTACTAGCTTAGGCTAGACTTGTGGGATAGGAAGTGAAAACTCCCAATAAATACTTAAATTCAAATATAGTTGGCCAATCGATAGGTAAATCCTTCTCTGTGTTGATAGCATTTGGGAAGCTCCTCTCAAACGAGAGTTAAGTAAGAGGCCGCGTGGAGGCATTGGAATGAGGAGATAACCCTCCGATTCCTTGTCACAACTTAGACCAAGGTTTTTATGCATCTGGGGATTCTGTCCTAGACAGAGTTTTGGGATTTGATACCCTGCCCATGCATACAAATCAGGCTTATGGCTATCCCCCTAGACTGTTGATATAGTTAAGGTAGCCTCTAGTCTCTTGGACATCTAGGGTTTATACATAGGTAAACCAGAAGGTTATTTTTGGTTCACCTTGGATGGGCTTGGAAGGTAACCCTTGTTGAAAGTGTAGGAGGGGGTTGGGTGATTCCTTCGCTTGTGCCTAAGAACCTCTTCAAGGACACCAATAAACTATCTCTCAACTTTATTCAGGAAAGCATATCTTACACCCCTTGTGATTGTTGAGACTTTAAGAAATTTTTTAGTGATTGCTCTATGGTTTGTCTGTGTTTTTATTTGACCTTAGGGTGTGAAGAGTCAAATTTACAATCATGGAGGACCAATATATTAGAAGGTCACGAAGGTTACAAAACCTTCCTCCGCTTATCACATTGGAAACTACACCTCCCCTTCAAAGGCGAATATTAGACACAGACGGTTGTTTCGAACCGATAGGAGTTAGTGAAGTTCTGGGTGAACCAGAACTTAGGGAAAACTGTTTTAATTTAAACACAATTGAGATAGAAGACTTGCAAGTTGACGAGTTTGCAAGGAATTTTAATTCACCTCTAACTGACTTAAACGATACGGTGATCGTTCAGGTTCGTCCTTTCAATCCACCCGTGATTGGTGTCCCTTTGGGAAGAATAATGTCTACTGTAGGAGAAAGTTCTTCTACTTCCACCTCAGCTGCTTCGGCTGAAGGGGTGCTACCTCCCCTGGTAGGTGCCCATATAATAGGTATACCTACTATGCCATTAACTCCAGCTAGCCGAGTGGTTCAACCACCGGATCCCACAAGTTTAGCAGGTGCTTCTGGTGGTATGGTCACTGGGATTCCTAGTGTACCTACAGTTCCTACTTCCTTCGCACACACTGCCTAGAGTGGTCCTATAGGATCCTCGGCTTTTGTCCAAGGTTTTCATTAGAATGGGGGGCACATTCCACCATCCACTCCATATGTAGGCCCAACACCCGCATATGTAGAGGTGCAGTTTGGAAACCCTAATCCTTATGGTCAAGGTTTTCAAACTCTAGTTTCAGCTCCGTTCATGAGCTCTCCTTTTTCGCTTTTCAGTGGATGGATACCTGCTCCTGTATTCCAAACCCCAGCTTTGACTAGGGCAGTTAGAACCTCTTATAATGCATCGTACATAAACAATCCACTGGCTTATGGATGGAATCCTTTCCAAAGTAGCCCACCCACTTCACAACCGGTAGCAGGGGGCAACCCCACCTTCACATATGGGAATATGGGGGCAAGTCCCTCTAATCCCCAAGTTGGTAGTTTTAGTGCTACGGTTAGACCCAAGATCCCTTTCCTGGCAACGTTAAATTTTCCAGATTTGTCGAAACTAATGAATGAACCGGTGAGACATGACCCCTCCTAGCCACCCGTACCTACCAAGCTGCCCTCAAGTACCCCAAAATTCGAAGGAAAAGTTGGTGATGATCCTGGAGCTCATGCCACAACTTTCCATATATGGTGCTCTTCCAACTCACCGAATGAGGATTCAGTTCGGTTGAGGTTGTTCCAAAGAACTTTAACTAGTACTGCAGCAAAATGGTATATTGAATTGCCTTTTGCTGCATTTAGCAGTTTTTGGGACTTGGCTAATGCATTCCTTAGTCACTTCCAGCTTCCTATCCGATATGATTTTGGGATAGAATTGTTGTCTACCTTCCGATAGGACAAGGCCATCCATATTTTAGATCACATCCAAGAGTGGAGAAGACAAAAGAGCCTTATCAAAGCCAGTATTTCTCCTGAGTTCTTATTAGAATGGTTCCTTAAATCCCTATTGCCATATATATCTAAGGATGTATCTACTTCTGGACTGATGAATGAGGAAGAAGCTAAGGCTCAGGGCCCAACAACTAGATTTGATATATTCTCAGTCTGGGATCTTATATGAGATTATCCCTGAGGCACCTAGGCCAACGCACAATGTAGAGAAACCTAAGCCTGGACCCCATGCCGATGGTGTGGTTGGTTTTGTGAATTCTCACACTATAGAATCTTTGGCTAAATAGCTCTCAGTTTTCCATCAAACATTCTACGGTGGAGGCAACAAAGGCTACCCCCTCACCCCAAAATGAAAATGTTTTTGCACAAACCTCTCAGAAGGGAAATCAACAGCCCAGTGGGAAAAAGAAGAGAGGAAAAAAGGGTGAGGGAAACCAAAACAAGCAAAAACCCACAAATAATGCTGATGGGGGCAAGAAAGAACAGAAGAAGGTGAAATTACCATGTAAGTTGTGCCATGAAGATCACTTGACCCATCTATGTCCTCTTATGGAACAAGCTCAGAAGATGTTAAAAGGCCAACAATCGGCTGTCTTGAAATATATTTTTACCCAAGGACAGAATTCAACTTCAGCTTCAAATGCAGCAGGAGGCACCCCAAATGCTCCTGACCCCAATTATATCAACATGATTCAACACGAGACTTTACTACAGACCAGGAACAAGAACTACGAAAAAGAGACCTCGGAGAAGGGTAAGTCGATAGTTGAAACTTCTAACCCTCTCACAAGTGAGAAACCTGCCGAAATTATGCCCAAGATACCGAAAGGTGTCTTTAAGAAAACCTTGCATAATACTAATACTAGGGTTGTAGCAAACTACTCTGTAGTTGAATACTTAGCCCAGACTCCTTGTGCAATGTCGAATTTAGAGGTGTTACAGAGTTGTCCCGCCCAGCGGGATGCACTCTTAGCAGCCTTAGGCAGTATGGACTCATCGAGTCTCATGGTGAAATTTAATTTGTCTGATGTTAAAATTCACCTGCCATATCATGTAGCCTTATTGATAGATGTCATTGATGGTGGAAGGACCATTGGAAGGGAAGTTGTCGATGAGGGTGCTTCTACATGTGTTATGTCCCTATCTTGTTGGAAAGCTCTTGGATCCCTAGAGTTGGTTCCATCGAACACCCTAATTACTTCTTTCGACGAAAGATCGTTCCGTCCACATGATATCCTACCGGCTTTCAAAATTAAGTTGGCATGGAAACTAACAATTCCACCATACCATTGGTTGATCAGGTTAGACCTGCTTCAGAGAGATTAGGGGATGGAATGTATGCATCATTGATGGGCACATTTGATATTCCAGCTCTGATTAATACTAGTGTGGGGAAGTCCATAGCAACGATTGTTGATAGAACTGATCCTTGGGTTCTTCCTTCCCACCATGAACCTGAAGTGCCCTTATCGGCATCGGAAGTGGCTTATCAAGCTATCGTCCATACCGCTGTTGATTCCATTTCGTTCCCTCTCATAGTCTCAGAGGAACTGAAAGAAGCCTATTTTCCTACTTGGGCAGAGAACTCTTTGCATTCTAGAGGTTGCTTAGATATGGTTTTACCTTCGGATGAAGCCATTCTGGAATCCATATGCAGACGAGATAAGATCTGCGAAGATCTTCACCATCGATCCTATTTTCTTCCAGAGTTAAGCAGGATAGAGAACCAAAAGTTCCATATGAGACTGGCAGGTGATGTTGATACGCCTATTAATCCCTTACCAAGGGAAGGAATATTTGCTGAGGGGAATATGGAAAACATTTCTGCTACAATTCATATCAACATCTTTGTAAATCCAAATGTTGTGGAAAATGTACACATCGACGCAAACTGCTCTCTGGAGGAGATTGCGATCTATACGGCCTTGTTTAAGGAATTCCACGATGTTTTTTCCTAGTCATATGAGGAGATTCCAGGAATTGATCCATCAATAGTCGAGCATGGAATACGAACATACCCTGATGCTAGACCCGTTTGACAAAAGTTGAGACCTGTCAACCCGCGTAAAGCGATGATAGTGAAGTTTGAAGTTGAGAAACTTTTGAAAGCCGGTTTCATTTACCCCATAGCTTTGACAGAATGGGTATCCAACCTTGTTCCTGTTGACAAAAAGCAAGGGACTATATGCATTTGTACTAACTTTTGAGATCTAAATAAATCCTGTCCTAAGGACAACTACACCACGCCATTTATAGATCAAATTATTGATTCTTGTGCGAGAAGTGAAGTCTTTTCGTTTATGGATGGTTTCTCTGGATATAATCAAATCCAAATTAAACTGGAAGACCAACATTAAACAACTTTCATTTGTCCTTGGGTTAGCTTCGCGTACAAGAAAATTCCCTTTGGATTGAAAAATGCTGGGGCATCCTTCCAGCGGGCAATGGAATTTTCCTTTCACGACATTAAAGCCATTGTCGAACCCTACCTTGATGATCTGCTGACATATTTTCATAAGAGGATCGATCACCCAGATCACTTGCGTTTGATTTTTGAACGATGCAGGTACTAAAAAATTTGCTTGAATCCCCACAAGTGTGTTTTCTGTGTTGAGTCAGGGAGACTGCTCGGATTCATTATTTCCAACAAAGGCATTCAGGTGGATCCTTTGAAAGTTGAGGCCATTGTAAATCTGCCTCCTCCTTTTTCTATTAGGCAGCTTCAGAGCTTGCAGGGGAAGTCAAATTTCCTTCGATGTTTTATTGTAAATTATGCCAATATTACTAAAGGTTTCATGCACCTATTGAAATAGGACACCCCATTTGTATGGGATGAAATTGCACAACTCACATTCGAGGCATTAAAAAAAGCTTTGTTGTCGGCACCATTATTGCGTCCGCCAGATTACTCTAGGGATTTTATTTTGTATCTGACCGCATCTGAGTCGGCCATAGGGGTAGTACTAGTCCAGGAGGATGATAAGCTTCAAGAGCATGTTGTCTACTATCTCAGCCTTGCTTTAGCCGGCTCTGAACTGAGGTATTCCCACGTTTAGAAGTTGGCCTTGGCATCTGTGTATGCTGTTCAGAGGTTGCGTCACTACATCTTACTGAGGACCACGATGGTAGTGGCAAATGTTAATCCTTTTCAATATGTTTTGTCTCAATGGATAGTTGAAGGCAAATTCAACAAATGGATAGTCATTCTTCAAGAGTTTGACTTATATTTTCAATCCTCCAAATCCTCCAAATCCTTAGTTTTTGCTGAGCTCAATGCAGAATTTTCAATAGAGGAAGATGCAGCCATTGAAGAAGACTCATTCCCATATGAGCATATATTTTTGGTTTCCACCTCTCACCCCTGGTACGGAGATATACTTATCTATCTCTAGACTTTGAAGTACCCTGCAGTATTCTCGCGGGAAGAACGACGTAAACTACGCGTACACGCCAAGAACTACCTCATTATTGGAGATACTTTATATCGTAGGGGGGTAGATTCCATTTTGCGTCGATGTCTTAACCACGAAGAAGTAGAGATTGTCCTAAATGATGCCCATAGTGGAGCATGTGGGGGTCATTTATCTAGGTTAGCAATGGCCTAGAAGATCTTACGTGTTGGTTATTTCTGGCCCACGATCTTTAAAGATTGTGTGGAAGCTGTGAAGTGCTGTCATTCTTGTCAGCATTACACCAGAAAGATGTGGTCGCATCCCGCTCTGTTATTTCCCGTCATCTCAATGGGCCCCTTCACGAAGTGGGGGATAGATTACGTGACGTGCAACCCAGTCTCGGCTGGGGGGCACAAACATATCATTGTCACTGTGGATTATTTCATGAAATGGGCAGAGGCAATGCCCACCTTTAAAGCTGACGGGGAAACTGCAGTCTTTTTCGTTTTCAACCAAATTATCGCATGATTCGGTATCCCTAAAGAGATTGTCACTGACCATGGAAATCATTTCCAAAATAGTATGATGACTGAATTGACCACTATGTTAGGATTTAGACAAGAACATTCATCTTCGTTCTATCCTCATGCAAACGGTCAAGTTGAGGCTGTTAATAAAACTTTGAATACTATTCTCAAACGTACTATTAATGCAACCCATTCCAACTGACACATCATGTTGTGTCTAGCACTTTGGGCATATCGGACGAATGTGAAAACTATCATAGGGTTTTCTCCTTTCCAACTCATTCATGGAGTGGAAGCAGTTACCCCGGTCGAATGTGAAATACTGTCCATAAAAATTGTTATTCATGTGTTACCTGATACAATTGAGCTGGAAGAATGTTTATTACATTTAGAACATCTAAATGAGCAGCGTAGAGATGCGTTGATAGCAAACGACGCTCATAAAAGTAGGGTAAAAATCCAATACGATAAATCGGTCAAGCCTCGAATTTTTTCTGAAGGGGAGCTTGTGTTGCTCTAGGATCAAGACAAAGAACCACTAGGGGCAGGAAAGTTTAGGTCTATGTGGTTAGGACCTTATGTTGTGTCAAAGATGTTGAAGAAGGGCGCATATGAATTTACTGATTTCGAGGGGAATAAGCTGCCCGAGCCTAGGAATGGGCTCTACCTGAAAAAGTACTATGCTTAGGCTTAACGCTTTTTCCTGTATTTTATTGTATGTATTTTCATGTACAATAGTTCGTCAGTTTGTGTTTTTTATACCATCTACTGGTTGTTTCAGATGTATTCCAAGTGGTTCATAGGTTTCACTGATGGCATCAGTTGCCACACTTGTAATTTGGCTTCAACTGCATGGGTCATTTACTCGCCCTCAGGATAGTTAGTTTCCTCGGGAGGCGCTTGCTTAGGTCCTGCTACCAACAATGTGGTTGAATACAGGGCTATCATTGAGCTTTTATCGGATGCTTTGTCACATGGTATCACTCAGCTGGAAGTCCAACTTGAATCTCATTGGTGGTTTCCCAGCTTAATTGAGCTTATCAGGTGCGGAACCCTATTCTACTATGTCAGTTTATGCAAGTTAGGTTATTGGAAAGAAAATTTGAGTTTATTATATTCAATCATATTCCAAGAAATCAAAATTAATTAACTGATGCATATGCAAATTATATCTTGGATTGGCATTTAACACATTTTGCATAAAAAATATACAGCAGACACATAATAAAACAGTTGTAAATAAACCGACAATATATACAAACATATATATATAAATATATATGTGAATATCTATCCATATAGATCGGTCGAGTGTCTGATCCTCTGATTTAGTCATAACTGTATAATATACAAAAAATATACAAAACATGGATCAAAGTCCATAAAATGCTCTTAAGTCTAAGCTTGACCACCCTGGTCCCCCTGATCACCCCACTCTCGGGCTTCTTCATCCTCCTCGGCTTCAGCAGCCTTAACAACATCAATATACAGAAGTACTGCTCTCGCTACGCACCTCATAAGGCGTATCCAGACGGGTGGCATACCAACCAGTAGCTCCTGCATGACGGCAGGGATGTGATCAATGCGTAAGGTAGGTACTGTCTGGGTAAGCCTGGTCAGCTTTCCCTCAAGAACCCTAATCAAACCCTGGTCCTCTCCCAACACATGACTCACATACATGCGTGGATTCCCAGCAGGGCTGACTGGTCCAATATCTGCATTTTGACGTTTTAAAAGGATTAAAACTCTTATACATATGTATATATATTTATAATTAAAATTCATAAAAAATTTAAAAAATTTGAAAACAAAAAATACCTGACTCTCCCCATGCTCCTCCAGGAGGGAGGACAAGGTCGGTATCACCTCGAAAATTTAACCCAGCATACGGAAACTGCCCCAAGGCTGGTAACTGTCACTCCCACCAAAAGTAGAAGCACACTCTAGACCGATCCACTGCCTCCCTAGCAGAGGAAGATCTCTCCCCACCTACTCAGTCTAGGCTGACGGGGAGAATGAACTGGCAATGGTACTGTAGGACTCAAACCCGGCACCCTCTCAAAGAAAAAGGCTACCAATATGCTGGAATAACCAAAATTCTTCCACCTGCCTCTTTTACAGTCAGAGAGTTGTTTTGTCATTATTGGGGTCACTCCCGAACACTAGTCATATAGAGCTCCTTGTATATAGTCCACTGCTAGTCTCATTTGGTTCCGAGTTGCAAGGTGAAGTGATGATGACCCTGCAACCCTCACTATAGTGCTCGTCAATACCTGTAAGGGAAAGTTGTGAATATGAACAATAGGGATGCAACTACCCCTCTTTTGAGTTCCAGGCTCGTAGTATATGTCTATATAGTTCTATACACTTAGAAGGTCACCGCCTCTGCCAGTACTTTCCAAGTTCATTGGAGCTCCCCATTGTTAAACCGGTAATAAAATAGACATCTTTCGAAGTAACCTCTAGAAACTCACCTTAAAGGTCAAACATACCAAGATCGTGATCCCAATAGTTTATAAAAAACTCTAATAGGCGGACATTTGACTACATAGGTGAGGTATAGAATAATTTCAATAACCCACTTTGCCGTAAAACATTTAACGTGGGGCCATCTTGTAGAGCTTCTTGGTCCATATCTTCATGTTCCCTCTCCCTCCACTCAAGCACCATATTTCAATCTAATAAACAAGCCATTTCAAACCATTAGAATCATATACAAAATTGATTTTTTGACCCTATATAATTTTTTTTCTACCTCATGCAGTGTACGCGACTGTCCCTTGGACAAGTCACATACTGTACGCGACTGTCCCTTGGACAAGTCACATACTGTACGCGACTTTCCTTCAGGAAACCCATGTACAGAACGCGTGTACGCAACTGTTGATATACCATACCTACATACACATCGTTCATTCTTTGAGGGCGTTTGAAAACATAAAATTTGGGCCCAAAATTGAAATTTGCTTGGATCAAATGAAAGAGCATGGAGTGTAGTTTTACCTGGCACTTGCGGTTTCGAGAATTGTACACCGAGTCATCCACACCGAGCAATCAAAGGTAGAGGTAAAACTTGTCTATTTTGGATAAAAATCAAATGGTGAGTTTTTTATTCATATTTTGAACTATTTATAGAAAAATTATTTTCAAAGTGGGTTTTTCCCTATAGTTCATATTTTTTATATAACATAAAACTAATGCCATATCTTTTCTTCCATGTGACAGGTTTATGGTCGTTTAAAGTTGTTGTTTCGCTCATATAGAATGGTTTTTTGGTCATTTCACATGCATTCTGCATTTATACCTAGTCCATCTTAATCCTAGCATTAACACTTTGACCACGGACTATGGTATCTTTAACCGTTAGTTCCTCGTTTATACCATTGTTCTTCCATGGATAGGACTTTCCTCCCATGAGTATCCTCATTTAGAACCTACTTATTGTCTTTTGTTACTCATGCTGTAGCTGTCATAGGTTCAAGGGAGTCTTCTTAGATATTTTGCACGCCAAATTGAGCCTCATTTTGGTCTCTTTTTACAAGCTATCCCTTTATAAGACTCCCCACCCTTATGGAGTTTCTTTAGGCCCAGGTCTAACTCCTCAAAATAGACTTGACTGTTGAGTAAACTTGTCCATTCAAGCTCGTTAAGAATATGTGAATGGGCATCCACATTGGTGGTAGGTTATCTCTTTCTCAGACCATGTGGAATAATACGAGAAAGGATCACTCTCTTTTCTACGGAATTGAGAAGAGTATTCTCAGGTATAGGTTTATCACTTTTTCGGACTTGAGGGACTAAATTTACAGAAAAGGAACACCCGGTATGAGCTCAGTTTTATCTTTTTCGTGCTCTGGACCTAAACATGAAAAAGATTCCGAGTGTACTTCATGTCTTTGTCATGCTTGTTAAACACAGAGAACAAAGCATCGAGTTTATTGTTGTAATCCCCATTTCTCGTACTCAAATGGATATTTCCGAGTGATCTTGCTTTCCTTAACACTCGTAAAACTCAAGCTATATGCTGCTCTCGAAGGAGCGTTGGGTAGGTGGTAATTTAACCTTTTTCGGACCTCCCTGACTAAGTACGGAAAAGGTTCACCTTTTCTTCTACAGGAGTTAAGAGAGTTCTTCTGTGGTATGTTTTATACTTTTTTGGCCTCAGGAGACTAAATTGGATGAAAAAGGACCCCCCTGGAGTATTCTTCAGAGTTTTCAGACTCTCTAAACATGAAAACACCAAGTGAGCATGTACTAGTTCGGGCTCATAAAATCCACGAATTAGTGGCACTATCAAGCATTGTTCCCTCTTCTCTTCAAGCTTATCAAAAAATGAAGAGAGACTTGAGTTGAATTTCATGGACTCATTAAAATTTAATAGGGAAGATAAGGAATAATTTTTCTTTTGGTTCTCAGTCAGTGGCAACATGTCTTCCATGAACATAGCACTCTCTATATTTTTCGATACTCATGTTTTAGTGTTCACTTTCAGTTCAACTATTACTTCGAGTTTCTTACTCCTCCTCTTGTCAGTTATACGTAAGGAATCTAATCATGTCTCCTACATGACAGATAAGTCTAGTTGTACAATCTGCAAAGTTAAAAGTTGCCTTGGGTCATATTTGTGTCATGCTCATTGTTCAAGGATTTAACCCTGTATCTGATCTATATCCTGATTCCATCATTGTCTTATCTATTATTACTTGCGTTTTCCTTCCTTTTCCCAGTTCCTAGTCACTCTTGTGATCCGTTGGAGGATCTATTGCCTTCCTCATCACAGTATGGTTCTGCATCAGCACTTCCTAACGATGAAAACCTAGAGTTTTTGATGATCGTACCTTAGGATTCACTTTCATTATTGGTGAATTCCTTTGCTTCAATTGTCAATTATCACCTATTGGTTGACAATCTGTTGAATCCTATCCATGTTCAACTTCAATAACATCTATTCACATGGCTTGGATTGTACTGGTTCTTTTGGATTTTTGACGAAGACCTTAGGTTCATATCTATGGACTAAGTTGTGCAAGATTATATTGTGGTCACTTACACAGCTTCCAGATCTTTGAAGACTCATCATTATTGTATATTGTGGCTTCTATCCACCTTTGTAATATACATGGTTTTGTACCCATACTATATGATGTACTCAAATATTGTAAAGGATCTAGTGTTCCAGTATATTGAACATAACATCCTCAGATATGACTTTGTATATGACATTATTATGTATTTGTTTCAGGTACTACCTCTGCTACATTGGACTTCTGAGTTCTCCAAGATAATGATTATAATGTATTTCAGCCATCATTTCCCTTTGACCTCACACATTAGGGGGCATCTGTTATCAACCCAAATGACACTTCTCCATTCGAGTGCCGACATTCCTTATGTTGGTACACAAAAGGACATATTAGGATTGAATTTTTCTAAAACATTATAGATGGGAATGACTTGGGATGCATTTACCCTTGAACCAACTTGCCATATTATTTTTCTAAGTGTTGAGCTGCGTACACGACTATCCTCATTGCAACTCCCGTACGTACGCGACTATTTCCATTGACAACTCACATACTGTACGCGAATATCTACATTGCAACCCGCGTACATTAGCGTACACGGGTTTCCTTTAAGCAACTCGCGTGTCATACGCGGGTTGCCTATATCAATAGTCGCGTAGATCTTGATTCGACATTAAAAATATAAATCACGATTAATGGAGATTAGTTGAACCCTAATCATTAACTATCCTAACTGTTTCAACCTCCTCAACCTTCAAAACCACTCTATTTCCCAAAGTATAAATAGAGGCCTTGGGGAGGGCATTGATCAATCAAGTTTGGAGAGCAAATTTATGCTGGTGGTATATCTTCAGAAGTCTTGGAGCAGCAGAAATCAGAGTCCTTTGGTTGTAGAGGAGTCCTTGTTTCAGAAGCTGGGTTGTACTCTTATCTCATTCATTGATTATTAATAAAGAAAAATTCTTCTTCCAACATTGTGTTGAGTCTCTTTCATGTATTATGGTTAATGGATATATTTGATTATGTACTAGATATATTGTTTATCTAACCTCTCATATATACATGTGTAATATTGTACTTGGAGAATTTTATCTTTGCAGGTGAAGGAGGTGCATCACTAGAAGCTTTGGAGAGAAGTGGAATGGAAGAAGATCAAGTTTGGATCAACCATCGGTAATCGGGTGAGTCAAGACTTTCTTCCTATTTCCTTTCTATTCTCTATTAAAGCTGATTGTCTGCAAGGTTAGTAGTAAGTTGGTAATACCAGACCCTAGGTTACAAGGGTGTTTAATCCTGAACAACAACATGAGCAGGTGGAGGTGGATTTTCATCCTCACTGTCATCATTAGAAACTAGAGTTGGAAACATGTCAAGGAAGTTGGAAGAAGAAGAAGGCACAATCGCTGAATTAGGCTCGCAGGCCAAAGATGGCACACCTGCCAAGTTAGGCTCACAGGCGAAGAGATTTTCATCAAATTTAACATCTCTTCTAATGATTATATCATGAGAATGTGGCTGAAGAAGTCTATAACCTTTTACATCTTCACAATATCCAACAAATATGCAATTTTCACTTTTAGGCTGCAATGCTTTTCGTTTTTCATCCGGAATGTGAGCCCATGCTTCACAACCAAATACACATATGTGACTTGCATCTTGTTTAATTTTACTCCATGCTTCTTCCGGCGTTATACCTTGTAAAACTTTAGTGGGTGTGCGATTAACTATGTAATTTGCACAATTTATGGCCTTAGCCCAATATTGAAGACTTAGTCCCTTAGATTGGATCATACAATTAACCATTTCTTTTAAAGTGCGGTTCTTTCGTTCAGCTACACCATTTTATTGTGGTGTATAAGGAATAATGTGTTGATGTTGGATTCCTTGTTCAGTGCAGAAAGTAATGAACTTTTTCTTAACATATTCTCCTCCATTGTCAGATCTTAACTTAATAATTTGATGACCAGATTGTTTTTCAACAAGGGCCTTGTAGGCCAAGAACATGTTAAATACTTCGCTCTTAAGTTTTAGGAAGTAAACCCAAGTGCGTCTGGAGTAGTCATCAATGAAAGTTAAGAAATATTTAAAATCAGAAAAGGAAGCAGATGGAAGAGGACCACACAAGTCACTATGCACAAGCTCAAAGGGAACCGAGGCGTGCCAAGAGGCACGTTTGTCAAAACTATCCCGATGATGTTTTCTGATTACACAACTGGAACAAACACCATCCTTGCAAGATACCATCGAAAGACCAGTCACCATATTGTCTTTACATAGTTGTTGCAATGAGCGATAATTTAAGTGACCAAATCGCTCATGCCAAAGTTTGCTCAAGTTATCACTGTGAGTAACAAAAACTAAAGGAAAAGGTGATGACCCAAAGTTGTTAAATTTGTACAACCTGGTAATATCATCAACAATTCCGGTAGCTAGGACATGTTGAGGATCTTTAAAATCCTTGATTACAACTTGGTGAGGTGTAAATGTTACAGTTTTACCTTCACCAGAATGAGTGATTTGATAGATTGACAACAAATTGCAGGAAATTATTGGAAGACATAGTACATCGCTTAAATGATCATTTTCTGCTGGAACTTTTCCAAGTCCTACAACACTTAGAGATCTATCATCAACAACAAATATTTGTTTGGTGTTACATTCATGCATAGTAGAAAAGATGGCTTGATCCTTAGCCATATGATAAGATGCTCTAGAATCAGTGAGCCATTCATTTGAAGTAGAAGAAGAAGATGCAGTATAAGAGTAACTAGAAGCACAAAGTGTATGTCCATGAGAGGTAGATTCTGAAGACGAATCTAGGATGATGTGGTCCTTCTTCATTGCTGCTTCCAAGGTCGCCATCTTCTTGAAACACTTAGATTCATCATGATTATCTTTCCCACAAAAATTGCAATGAGGCTCAGTCTTCTTTCCTTTTGGCTTGGATCCTTTGTCATTTTTTAAAGAAGGAGCTAACTGAGAGGGTTTGGGACCCTTGTTGTTTGGCTTATTATTGCGAAAATTTTGTTTCTTTGGAGGCTTGGACTTTTGTTTATGTTGGGACAATAAGGATTTCCTAGATGTATATGCATTGTTAATTATTGCAAGATGAATGAGCTTATCTTGCTCTCTAATTAAGGAATCACAAAAGGATTCAAGACTAGGCTCTTGATAGCTAACTGTAGTCAAATATTCTTTCATGGAGTAAAATGTAGATACAAAAACAGAATATGCAGGTCCAAGTTTGGAAAGAATATGATAAATACATTGTTTGTATTCTTTCTTAATATTGCATTCTTCACATAAGAGTCTAAGAGTTTTATACTTAGATAAATAGTCTTGAATGCATGAAAAATCACTTGGATTCAAATAAATCAACTCATTCTCAAGTTGATGACCTCAAATTTCATTGTGTTTACCAAACATAGATTCCAACTTTTCCCAAGCTTTATCAGGTTCATCAATTCTAGATATATGGAATCGCAAATCAGTAGAGATTGACATCCCAATCAATCCACGAGCTTCATCACATCTATTTGCCCATTTTATTTTCTTATCATCATCAATGGGTTATGTTTCTTTCCCTGAGGTAATTCTGAAAAGTCCCCTACTTTTGGAACATCCTCCATACGAGATTTTCATGAGAAATAGTTAGAACTAGTAAGTATAAAATCACAAGGGGCGGCCATACTTGAAAATAATGGTTCAAAGAATAGAAATTGACTGCCTGGATGCAAAGAGATCGAAAAATTATGTTGTTTTAAGAAAAATGGCACTAAAAACTGAATCCGAATGATGAAGTTATGCTTGATCAAAGAAAATTTTGAAGGTGTCCCCAATAGTGACGTGACAGATATTAATTGGACCAACTAAAATAAAGAACCCACCTCTTCCCAAGATCTACCTTTGACAATCACTTTACAATAACGTTGCTTTTAAGTAAATCACTTTTGTAGAATAAGTGATGTTCACTTTTAAAATAATGTTACTTTAAATAGTGCGGCAATAAATTAAAAGACTTAAGTGAGTCACTTTTTATTTTATTTTATTTAAGTGAGATGCACTTTTACAATAAAGTAACTTGAAAATAGAAATTGCATGCACTAAAAAGTAGCTTAATAAAACTTGAATTCAAGACCTATTAAGGAATAAAGCAACTTTGGACCAAGTGAGCTAAGTTTAAAAGGTACGTAAAATAATGGAAAGAGGAAGGGGCTTTTTTTTTTCACTTTTCTCTCTCGTTCTCCGTGCTTGCCTTTTTTTCTACAAATCACAAAAAAAACGAAAAACAAAAACAAAAAAAACTTTTCCACACTATGGGGTTAGATCTTGGTTAGCTTACTCGAAAAGTCTACATTTTCAAGTTTTCTCGCTGTTTCTGATTTGCCGTGATTGCACAAGGTGCATGACAAAGAGCATACGTAGCCGAGAAGACAATAATTTTTTTTTCCTTTCTGTTTCTGATTCACCGCGATCGCGCAAGGTGCACAGCAAAGAGCATACATAGCCAGGGAAGGAAACAATCTGAGACTGAAATAATAAATATCTAATAATAAAACTGATAAAGTATGAGAGATTTAAAAAAAAATTAAAAAAATCCGTCACTGTAACATTATACCTTCAGATTTGCTAAAATGGGTGTTTCTGGAACAAACAGAAATAATTTTCGATGAAACGAAAACTCTTTCCCAATGGAAACGATGCTCTGGACACAATGGAACAACTCCCATAAGCCAAAAATGTGTATAAAATCCAAAACCAGAAACCCTTTCAAGGTTTCGGCAACATCGGTTCCAGATCTTGATCACAAACATAAGCGACTCTTCATAAACACTCTGATACCATGTTCGAGTACACAGGGTACTCCCAAAAGACTGAACACCAAGAGCATCCACTCACAAAAATAGATCACAGATCAACACATGATGTTTGTCACGTGGTTAAAACCCTCGAGTGGGAAACAGTCCACAACCCCAGCCAAATAGCTACTTGGAGCACATTATTATGCAAAAGAAAGAAAGTTATATGAGCTTCTCATAATTGATCAACTAGCCAAGGACCCTCCATGCTCTTTAAATAGAGAGCATGGACCAATCGTGTGTTAAGCCATGGATCAATGGTAGGTATGATCTAAGAGAAGTTGAACCGTCGGATCACTCTATGTCTAGAACATATCGTGACCGTCGGATTAGAATATTTACAAATGCATACTAATGCATACTAAAGAAACACACTTTACATAATGTATATATTACACAAGTTGATCTTAAATAACTCCTAAGTGTCTAAATATCCTAACACTCTCCACCATTATCTGATCTTAGACATTTAATTTTGCGATTTGCTTCATTTTCAACAAGTGCTTTGAAGGCTTTGAACTTCATTAAGGATTTTGATTTTTCTTTAAGAAATGTCACCCAAGTCATCCTTGTATAATCATCGATTAATAACATAAACTAATATTCACCTTGAAATATTTTAGTCCTTGTTGGTCCATAAAGATCAGTGTGAATTATTTCTAATGGCCAAGGGGTTGTATGTTCTTTGACCTTAAAACTTGTTCTTGTTTGTTTCCCATGAAGACATTGTCTACAAACATGATTTGGAGGTTTTATGATATTTGGAAAATTTCTTACAACTCCCTTCTTACTAACTTTTACAAGATTGTCAAAGTTCATGTGCCCCATCCTTCTATGCCATAACAAACTTTCATCAGTTTGACTTGTGTAACATTGTTCTTCATTTTCTAGAATATACACATTGCTTGAAGTTCTTATAGCAGTCCCAACAAGTTTTCCTGAATCTTTTCTTCTGATTTCACACTTCTTGGAATTGAATATACATATGTGATCTTGATCACATGTTTGACTCACACTTAAAATATTAGGTTTTAAGTTCATTACAAGGAAAATATTTTCAGTTTTCATTTTGTCTCTAATAGCCACTATACCCTTCCCAATTATTTTGTAGGATAGATTATCTCTAAAAGTGACTTTTCCTTTTTGATTTTTTTTTAGGGTTATAAAATTATTTGGGTCTCTTGTCATGTGTTTTGAGCATCCACTTTCCACATGCCATAGATTTTGTTTTTCTATAGCACATAGAGCTAATGAACACTCCACATCATCCTTCTTCTTCCAAGCCTTACTCTCTTCTTTGTCTTGATATTTTTAGGTGTCATCCATAGGAAATCACTAGTTTGTGATTTCTAGCAATGTGTCCTTGATTACCACATTTGTAGCATTATATACTATAACTTTGTAGAGGAGCAAAAGAATTATAGTTTCTTCCTTCTGGATTGATTCTAGCACCATTTTTCTTATAGAAAGAAGTTTGTGATGTAATGCCTTTCTCAATAGGAACCTTTAGTTTACAATATCTAGATATATGTCCAAAATTGTTATAGGTATAACAATTTCCCGAAAAGAGTTGCCGATGTCTACTTGTCATTGGTCTTCTAGGCATCATATCTGCTCTTTGTAAGAGAGGGGCATATTTCTTACTTTCTTCCCTTTTAATTTGGCTCTTGAGTGCAACATCATAGCTTATTTTATTTCCATCTTGGTTTGTGCAAGAAGAATATCTTGGTTTCTTTTCTTTGTCAAATCCTAATCCATATTTATCGCTTGATGGTCTTTGGACACTTAAGATTTCATCTAAAGTATTTGAGCTTTTCTCAAACTTTGATTTGATATATTCTTCATCCAACTTATTTATAAGGTGTGTTAACCCAAAAAATCCCACAATGAGCTCTACATGACCTACACCACCTAAATACATCTATGTATGACCTTCATTTGACCCCATTTGACCTCCACACCCTTAAGAAGGCTTAAAAATGTGAAAAAGGGCTTAAAAACCCCTAAAAAGAGCCAAAATAGCTCTCATAGGGGCTAAAGCCTCCTAAAAGGGGCTAAAACCCCTCAAAGGAGCTTAAAACCCCCAAAAGAGCTAAAGATTGAGTGAAAGGGGATAAAAGACCAAAAAAGGGGCTAAAGCCCCAACCAGGGGCTTAAAACCCTAAAAATATTGAGAAAAAGTATAAATAGAGGGGTGGGGGTCACTCTCAAAACACTTCTCATTTCCCTATCGTTACACTACCCGTGTGAGTGCCTTGAGACCCTTTTCCTATCAAGCCATTCACCCTCCCTCTCCTCCATTCCTCCATTGAGCCATAGCTCCCCATTCCTAAGAGAGGTGCTCTCCCAAGCTAGGGCATGGTGGCCCATTCTAACCAGAGAAGGTATACATGTATTTTCAGTCTTTTGCTTAGTTAGATTGTAGTTTTCTAACATTATTTGTTTGTAGGTTTATTGCTTAACATTTTATTACAGGTTTCCATTGATTGCTTGCAGGTTCTCTTGTTTTCTAACAGTTTGTATGCGGGTTTTGGAGCTTGGCCCTAACCTTGTGTGCAGAGGGGTTTCATTTCGTTTTCTGTTTATTTCTTTCTGTTCTTACATTCTCACAGGAACCCTACCCTTCCGTCCTATAGATAGAAGGGTGTCATTCCTGCCTGTAGCTAGGGTGAAAGCCCTACTACAGATTTGGAGACCATACCAGGTCGATCCCACATGATCCCTGGACTGTTTTTATAAGTTTTAGTTTTTATTTCTGTTTTCTTGCCCTAGTTTAGTTTTCTTTCAAATCTAGACTAGATCTATCTTTTCCTGCATTTTTAGTTACTGCCGAGCCTCCTCAAGGCCAAAACGAGCCCATTTGGCCATAGTATAGGTTACTATTGGCTAGATCTGGTTCAGGTTCAAGAAATTTTCATCTTTTAGAGCAGGTCGCTCTTATCGGGCTAAAAGGTGCGACCAGGTCGCTCATCCAGGCTTGAAAGGTGTGACTTCATACCAAAATCTAGATTGCTTCTATCTGCAGTTTTTGAGCAACCCCCTTGCCTATTTTGGGGAAAATTTGGTGAGCCCCTCGCCACATTTGCCCTGAAAAGAGTGATCTGTCTCTCAGATTCGGATTTTTAAAGATTAGGGACTGTAAGTGTGGCTCAACTCCCTCTGTCTATCAAACCTGTGTCTATTTCCTTTCAGCATCTGTTTATTTTACTACAACATGTGTAAATCACTGGTAAATTAAATGGTTAATTGGTTAATGAATCTGTTTAAAAATTGAATAAAAAAATTACTGTAGGTTTCAATTCTTAAGTTGAAATTAACATCTTGCCTAGCCCTTCCTCCTCTACCCAGTCATCACCCTTCGAGATATTTTAGGATAAGATGAAGGGTGAAGCTCATATAGTAATAGGCACTTCACCTGTCATTTTTCTAAACCACTAAAAATAGTTGACCTGGAAGGTAGAGGGGGTGGAGACCGATGGGGGTTTCACGACGTTCGCGTCCTCCCTATTGACTGACCTTGCATCCGAAGAGTGACCTAAGGATCTACAGATGGGCTTAGTTCCATTGTGTTGAGAGCCCAACACTCTTTCCTGGTTGAAGAGAAATACAAGTGTAAGGCAGTCACCTAGTCAGGTTCAGATTCAGATGCAAGTATGGCATGCATTCGAATTTCTGTTTACAATTTAGTGCTATGTTAAAAAATCTACTCACATTATAGGTTCTGCAATACAATCTTTGCAGACTATTCATAAACCATACAAGAAGCCACTAAATGTAACAGAAATATAAAATACATACACACAAACCATACCACATAAAACAACCAAACTCAGTTCATAATGTTGAGCTAGCCATTAAAATTTATAATTTACAGTAATCCAACCATCTGCAGTCTTTGAGGACATAAGTCCCTGACTGCCTTAACCATGGAAATTACTTGGGCTCAGCCCAGAAACTCATTGTGAGGAGTACCACATGAACCCCAAAGTAGCAGGCCGCTGAGAGGAATTGCCAAGCAAAACGGGCAACGAACCCCACCGATTGATTAGCACTCCCGTGAGGAAAAAATACAAGCACTGTCTTCTGGAAGTCTTGGTGGCCGAGTGACCACTTGAATCCAATAGGAAGCCATTAAAACCGGGGTCCAAAAATCATTACTATATTTCACCACTTGACATACAAATCAAACACAATTGATCCCACACATTCTTCCTCACGCCTGAGAGGCGATCCACCATAGTCTGGGTCCTGGAATCAACACCATTGAGACCATTCTTGATGACCCTCTACACCATCATAAGGCCACACAACCTTTGATTCAGACTCGGAATCATACCAATCTGAGCCAGACCTGCATACTGCACCATCTAGCCCTATGGCTGGTGCAAACCCTGATCCATTTTCTGGCTTAGTGATTGGCAGTGGACCCATGTTCACACCCCAAACCACCACCAACACCCCTGCTAGTGGCCCTAGCACGGTCATGCAAACCGTCATAAGCTAGCTACCACCACCCATATTGACCAGTCAAGTTGCCCCAGCTGTAACACATGGGGGTAGTGTCCCTTCCACCCACACTATCCCACTTGGCATGCTTGGGGGCAGTGGCCCTTCCACCTACATTGCCTATCCTGTCACACATGGGGGCAGTGGCCCTTCCACTCACATAGTTCTGTTTACCACACTTGGGGGCAGTGGCCCATCCACAACGGTGCTACAAATACCCCCAGTTATGCAGGTGCATCATGTCCCTTCAAACCCCACCACCAATTTTGCCCCATCTCACATCAACCTTGGGTCAAACCTTCCTTTCATGGAACGCCTCAACTTGCTTGACTTGGCTTGGTTAACAAATGACCCTATCCTTCATCAAAATTTTTGGCCTCCCATGCCAACCAAACTTCCCTCGGACATTCCCAAGTTTGAAGGGAAGGCAGGGGAGTGCCCCCAAAACCATATCATGACGTTTCACCTATGGTGCTCATCAAATAGCATTGTAGATGATTCGATTAGGCTCAAACTATTCCAACGCACCCTCATAGGTGCTACATCCAAGTGGTACATTGAGTTACCACAAGCCAAGTACCTAGATTTTAACTCCTTGGCTTTCATGTTCCTTTAATATTTCCAACTCCCCATTAGATACGACGAAGCTGTGGAGATCTTGCTATCTTACCACCATAATACTGTGACCCACATAACTGACCACATCCATGAGTGGTGGCAACGCCGTAGTTTGTGCAAGATTCAACTTGATGACAAGATCTTCCTATATTGGTTTCTAAAACATTTTCTACCACTTATAGCAAAGGACGTCGCATCTGAACGTCCCCAATCCAAAGAGGAGGCCATATTGAAATACCAAGTTTGATCTGATCTATGCACAGTCTGGATACCTTTACATTGTCATTCCAGGCGCTCCTCGGGCAGGCACCTCCTACCGGGATGCACCGGGGGCATCCCATGCTACATATGGCATCATAGGTTCTGTCTCCCACCAACCACAACATCGTCCGACACCACCTGCAATACCACCACAACCAAGCAACACCCCTAGTGTTGCCTACCAAAACCAAACTTCGGATTATGCAAGAATGATGTCCCAGTCCAGAGCCACAACTTCTTATGCACAACCTGTGCCATTGCAACAGGCCCATGCATTAGCTTGGATGGCACAGCAATATGCGGAACAAATTCCCACATTTGTGGCACCTCCTCCCCAAGTCTACTATGCATCACCTATACAAGCCGCTCAAGCCCCCGCCCCAGCTCCACCTGCTCCATTGGGACAGGTGTTTGCTCAGCAAAACTGTCCCAACCAGCTAGCCCCCAACAACCAACAAGGGAAAGCCAGGAATAACCAACCCCGAAACCAAGGCAACAATCAACTGCAGGGAGGCATTCAATAACCAAATCCTCCCAACAATGCCATGGCAAACCGACCAGCCCAAAATCCTCAACGACCAAATGCACCGAGATGCAACGCTCTGTTGCGTATAAACCAACCGTGCACACTATGCGAGGTCTACGAGCACTACACATACGAGTGTCCCTTCATGGGTTGCGCTAAGCAGGCCATTAGGAACGAGGTTCAACATGCCACCAATACAATAGACTGAAGCAGACAAAGACTTCTAAACCGACCTGATTCGTATTTTAACCCACAACGATTACTTAGTTGAATAATCAACCAATGGAAAATAATTCCATATTGGAAATATAAAATAATATTAAAGATGAATGATGATAAAAGATTACAAAGTGAGTTCCATATATATATTAATTGTAAAGGCACTTTGTATACCATCCATGAAAGGATGCGTCATTTTAGAATAGTTTACTAATAACCATTTATTAATTATTAATTATTAATATCAATATATATTAATATTGATATTTAATTATTTAAGTTTGTTACATTTCCTTCCGGTTCAAGATGCTTTGTCCTCAAAGCATATTTTATAAAACTAGTTTATAATTTAAATATTGTATGTGAAACGATGGGTTATTTCATAAAACCATGGGCTATTTCACTTTGTTTTTTAAATTTTCCCCTTTTATTTCTTTGTTGATAATTTTTTAATTTTTTATTCTTCACTTTTCCCTCTCGTTCTTGCTTCATATTTAGACTGGAATTAATACTTCTTCAATGAAATTCAAAGGCCAAAGGCCAATTTTTGGTCTAAAACCATTTTTTACCAAAGAAACTTTGAATATGGATGGCTAAAAGCCATTGTGAGGTCAAAGACCTAAATTCAAGGAAACCTTGAACATGTTTTTTAACTTTTCTTTTTAACTTATGTTTTTTTTATTCTTTATTTTTCCCTCTTGTTCTTGCTCTAATACCACTTGAAGCAGACAAAGACTTCTAAACCCACCCGATTCGCATTTTAACCCACAATGATTACTCAGTTGAATAATCAACCAATGGAAAATAATTCCATATTGGAAATATAAAATAATATTAAAGATGAATGATGATAAAAGATTACAAAGTGAGTGCCACATATATATTAATTGTAAAGGCACTTTGTGTACCATCCAGGAAAGGATGCGTCATTTTAGAATAGTTTACTAATAACCATTTATTAATTATTAATTATTAATATCAATATATATTAATATTAATAATTAATATTGATATTTAATTATTTAATTAATTATATTAATATTTACTACACACCACCTGTACAAGCCGTTCAAGCCCCCGCCCCAGCTCCACCTACTCCATTTGGATAGGTGTTTGCTCAACAAAATCGTCCCAACCAGCGAACCCCCAACAACCAACAAGGGCAAGTCAGGAATAACCGACCCCGGAACCAAGGCAACAATCAACCGCAGGGAGGCGGTCAACAACCAAATCCTCCCAACAATGCCGCGGCGAACCGGCCAGCGCAAAATCCTCAACGACCAAATGCACTGAGACGCAACGCTCAGTTGCATACAAACCAACCGTGCACACTATGCGAGGTCTACGAGCACTACACATACGAGTGTCCTTTCATGGGTTGCGCTAAGCAAGACATTAGGAACGAGGTTCAACATGCCACCAATACAACAGACTAATCCCAACCCAACCCAGCACCACCAGGATCTCCTCCTATGGTGCTCCAAAACCCATTACTAGTCCAAGGATTGGTAGCAACTGCACCCCCTCCCCAACCCAATCCCAACGCCCTGGGGGCACCTTCGACGGCAGAAACAGGTGTTCACCACTTGCTAGCTATGACAACTGAAGAGGTCAATTTACAGACCAGATGAAATCAATATGAAACCAACACCGAACCTGCTGACACATCAGTGACATCTACGTCCAAAACATCCAATGCACCTCTTTAGTTACCCCCTTTCCCTCCGCGCCCCCCCATACGGCGGGTTGTCGACAACATTATGGCTAGAGCCGTTGTGAGCTACAACATCGTGGATGATTTGGCCCAAACACCCACCGCCATGTCCGCTCTTGAGGTACTCAAAACTTTCCCAACACAGCGGAAATCCTTACTAGCCGCCCTTGGTGCTGTAGACCCCTCTAACTCCAAGTTGATCACATTCGACATGGAGAATGGAGAACCACAGATGCCATCAACCATTGCCTTCCGAATCCCGGTGTCTATCCAAAATTTGGTCGTGCACCGGTGCATAGTGGATGAGGGGGCATCCATGTGCATTATGTCTACCCAAGTCTGGCAGAAGCTTGGATCCCCAATTCTACAACCATCATCTACTAGTTTGCGGGCTTAGGATGGCCATCCCACTAAATCCCAAGGAATCCTCCCTCATGTCCCCATCACATTGGCCGGGAAAACAATACTGATTGACATAGAGGTTATCAATGCTTAGTTGGAATATAACCTTCTCCTTGGAAGAAGTTATATGTACACCATGAGAGTTGTAGCATCAATTGTTTTCCATCTCATGATGTTCCCCCACGAAGGGAAAATCGTGATGGTTAACCAATTGACTTATCATGATCCACAAGGGCTAACGACACTCTCCAACATTATCCCTATGATCAACACCATTGATTTGCAAGGGCTAACCGCATCCGCCAGTGTTATCCCTGCGGTCAACACCATGGTTGACAATATACCAGCCTCCCCATTGTTGAATGTGGGCCATGGGTTGTTTACCGATACCACCATGAAGGCTTCTTTCCCCTTAGTGTCACCACCACCAACACCAAATGAGACTGTGGATTTGTGCATGCTCTCATCTAGCAATGCTACACCCAAACATCAACCACAGCCGCAGCCCCAACCGCAACCACAACATCATTAGCAGCCCCAGCATTATGCGTAGCCGCCACCACAATCTCATCCCCACATGCAACCATTAGGGAGTTATCTGGGCTCCTCCCTAATCCACACAATTCCCTTACTCTTTCCCCCGCCTGGTGTCATGAGTAAGCCAGTAATGGCTACCTTAAACTTACCCAATTTTACATTGGGAATTCCCGTGTGGTACCTTGATCCATCGGCCCAACCACCAATGCCCCAGGTAGTATTAACCCCTGTGCAACCCATTGTGGTCGAATCTCATCCTCCACTCGGCCCGCAAAAACCAACCACCACACCTGCACCCGCACCGCCCCATCTAAAAAGGGCCAGAGGAAAAAATGTGAAAGCTATCGTTGAGCCTTGACAAATCCCGCCTTGCGCCATCTATGAAGAACAGGTCCATCCAACTCAAAGCTACCCTGAGATTCCCATAATCTGTGTGCATTTGGACGCCATGGATACAATGGAAAAACTCCCCGTGGTTGAACTCCCAAGCGGGCCAATAGTGAGAAATAAGTCATTGAGAACAAACCATGCTTGCGCCCTTTGCAGATTGTATGGACATTATTCTCACCACTGCCAAGATTTGTCCGAGTTCTAAATGGCGCTAGCCAACCTTTGACAACATTCTCTTGAATCTGAGATCACTCTGATCGAAGAAGTTCACCCACCACCTCCTCCTTCAGACACCATGTCCATTTACATGATGTCAAGTTCTATAAACCCTCTTGTCTCCACCATCAATGATGGTCCTTCAGACCTGTCTCTTCGTTGCTTCCATAATGACGAGGAGATATTTGAAGCCTTAACTGCCTCGAAATACCCATGGGATGACATGCACCATCACTCATTCTTCCTTCCCAATGAACTTGTGTCACAGTTTGACTAGTTTTCCATGGAAACCAAAGATTTCATTCATGGGAAAGTCGACTGGTTCAAAAATCCCATTCCGACACCAGACACCTTCGAAGAATGGAACATGGCCAACATTTCACCAACCATCAAAATCAACATCTCAACCAATCCTGAGGTTGTTGAAGAAATCATGCTGGGGGCATCTTGCTCCCCAGAAGAAGTCGCTGCCTACAAATCTCTCTTCCAAGAATTCCGTGACATCTTTTCTTGGTCTTACACCGAAATGCCCGGGTTGGATCCATCCATTGTGGAACACCACATCGACACATGGCTCGATGTGGACCCTGTGTGCCAAAAGCAATGACCCATCCGTCCTTCCAAAGCTGCCGCTGTCAAAGCCGAAATTGAGAAGCTGCGCAAAGATGGCTTCATTTACCCCATTGCGTACACCATTTTGGTTTCTAATCCTGTTCCCGTGAATAAAAAATAGGGTACCATCCGCATTTGCACAAACTTCCACGATCTAAATAGGGTGTTTCCCAAAGACAACTTCCCAACACCCTTCATCGATTAGATTATCGATGCATGCGTTGGACATGAGGTCTTTTCCTTCATGGACGTCTTTTCCAGATATAACCAAATTGAGATCCGGAAACAAGATCATTACAAGAATGCATTCACAACCCCGTGGGGCACATTCACCTATCGAGTAATGCCCTTTGGTTTGAAGAATGCTGGAGCCACCTTCCAACATGCCATGACACACTATTTGCGCGACCTTATCCACATCATGTTGGTCTATCTTGACAACCTCATTGCGCGGTCACAGAAGCAAGCACAACACATAAACGACTTGTAGCTAGCCTTTCGGTGATGTCGCAAGTACAAAATCCATTTGAACCCTTCAAGTGTGTTTTCTGTGTCCCAATAGGCCGTCTCCTAGGGTTCATCGTGTCATACAAAGGAATGACCGCTGATCCCCTGAAAGTCCAAACCACTTTCCCTCTAACGTCACCTCTTTAAGTGACGGTAGTTCAACTTGTAATATAGTCTTGTCCCTTTTTGTTTTACACATTTTTTTAAAGTGAGTCTTATGTATTGTTCCCCCTACCTCGGATTGGTACATTGGATTTGCTGATGGAGCGAGCAGATGGTCTCCAAACCTCACCTTGGTTGCATGGGTCATCTACTCCCCATTGCATGACTTGATCCATATCGACGGAATATGCGTGGACAGTGCGACCAACAACCAGGCTGAATATGATGGTGTCAACGGCCTCTTGGCCGCCGCTCTCCAGTTAGGCATTTTCCATCTCGATGTCTTCTTAGAATCCCAACTGCTTGTCTCCCAGTTGAACAACTACTACCGGGTATGTGATCCCTGCCTGTTTAGAAAATTCCTGTGCACTAAACAGATGGTTAGAACATTTGAATTCATTACATTCACACATGTTCCCATAAACCTCAATAGTGTAGCAGATCAAATGGATAATGACATTCTAAATTGGCACATTCATAATCGCATATAGGAAACATACAACCACAACATCATGCATCATCATATATAAAACACACACACAAGTGTAAAAATACATCATCTAGGCATTGCATTTCACATCATCATAAAAAGACTCACATATAAAACCATAAAAGTGCATCCACGTGCGTCAAAAATATATAGGTATATAAATAGCATGTCCAAAATATGTCAAGTACAAAATGAGAAGCCACATATGCTTTCTCAGCTGAATATACATAGCGATGCAAAAACTCCTAATTGCACCAACGCACTAGGGGAAGCCCCACTAGCTTCTAATCTGACCTAGACTCATCATCTGGCTTAGTATCATCATCTTCCTCAGAATACTCATCCTTTGCAGGAAGATCCCCTCTCACTGCCAGATGAAGGTAATCACAGGCCACGACCATCCTCCTCATCACAAAGGTCCACTCTGGAGGAAAACTATGAATGGCAGCAATCAACTCATTATTCAAATGCTTCCAGCCGTCATTAGAGATCCCATCAGCAAGCCGCTCCAAATACGGAAAAAAATTGTCCACCTCTCGCCATTGCCTGCGAGGATTCCCTGCAGGAACCACCGCCTCTGCAATAGCAACCACCCACCTTTGATACCTTGGCCGCGGGCAGGGACCAACATCTGCATACACAAAAAAAGACACCATCAGTCTATACATATAATCATCAACCAACTCAACTACACTATGTATAAAGATGAACATAAATACATCACACATACATACCAGCTGGTCCCCATGCCTGACCAAGAGCTCGGGGCATCTCGGGATCCCCATGATAATCCATACCCACATAGGGGTACTCCTCAATAATCACTGGGAGCTGCCACCACTACTTAAGCAACTCCTCAGTAAAGAAGTGGCCCAATTTGCCGCCACCCTCTCGTACCATCATCTGGCACCACCTGCACATCCACAGCTCCCGCGGACCACCATCCTGCACTACCTGGTACGGACGCAGAGTATGTACTTTCTCAAAAAAGAAAGCACATAAGAAGGACCCAAAACAAAAGCCTGCCCCAAATTTCCTCGCATTGTTCAGCTGACGCTGAACATCCTAAAGATACATTTGGGCCCACCCATAGTAATTTCCCCTCATAGCACACTCTACCAACTGCAGCTGCCCTCCAGATATCTTGTGGCTCCTTGTTGAACCCAAGATATGCAACAGTAGTGTTGCCACTGCCCATGTCGATAGGTCCTCAATGTCACACGTCAAGATGTGTGAGCCACGTACATATGCAGTAGCGCAATAGTGCCTATCACATAACTCCTCCAATGTCTCCCCCTGAGACAACATCGACACTAAGTCACCAACAAATCCCAACATAGGGAGTCCAGTCAAGAAGTTTACATCCAACAACATAATCTCAATACACTGGCCTTGGAAGAGGAAGGCCTCCTCCCTAATATCCCAAAAGCTCACCAATGTTTGCAGCAACAAACGTAAGCTCTTCATGAGGGGTATCCACATGAACTTCAGTAAACCACAACCGGCCAGTGTAGCATGCACATTCCCATCCCGCAATGCCTCCTCCTGGAGATCTTTATAGTCTCTCTCATGCCACTTAATCTCAGCCATCCTGCAAAAGCAAGACACAGCTATCAGCCACTACTCTCATAAAAAAATGTCACCCAGGGATCAAGTCGCACCTGTTTGGCCAAAAAGAGTGACCAGGTCGCTCAAAAATGCCTCACAGGTGCGACCTAGTCGCTATTTTTCCCTCGAAAGGTGTGACTTGGCTCATTGAAACCCCAACAGGATCATAGAGGACCTCTGGGTGATCAAATTCAAAATGTAAACCATTAAAAAGGATAGATTTTGCAAGAGCTCTTACCTGCAAGTCGTGGAACTTGAAACCGTCGGTCGAAATAAGAGAAATTAGAAAAATAAAATCTAGGGCCCACCTCTCCAACTCTGTAGTGAATAGTGACAATGACACTTCACAAAGTGGTCCCCACCCATATATAGGCCCCATTTGACCTATTTTCTCCCTTTTGACATAACAGGTCCATACAGAGTCCGTTTGAGACACTGTTTGCACCACTGGCTTCAAAATTACACCCTCTATCTCCTTATGAGACCATCGTCTCATGTTTAAGAAGTAAATTTTGGGACCACTTCCTGGAAGTTACCTCAATTTACGTGCCACATCATGGTGATACAAGTGTCTTCGGACCTGTACATGCATCACACTTGCCTACCGCCACTCATGCAGGTTCCCAAGCCACCGCCCGAAAGGCACATCAGTTTTATTTCAACACATAGCTGTCTAATCCGTCCACTGCACCTTACGGGGGTTTCCGGACCATCGTCCAGAGGACGGATCATTTCCTTTGCATTCATTTGGCATATAACTGCCTCCTGACTTGCACTCACATCACATGTAGTCAATTCTGTCCACCATAACTCACACATAGCTCTCCTAACCTCTATCTGAGAGCCACCTCGATTTGCGTGCCTCGGCCCCACTGATTCATGTGCCTCTATCGCGATCTATCCCGTGCATGTTTTGGTATGTTTAAGAGCCACCTGCTCCATCCATACTGCACGGATGACCTTTGGACCACTGTCCACTGTCTCGACATGGGGCACAACCCGTGCCACCGCTTTTAGCTGACCATAATAGAGTTTCTTTTAAGCTCTTTTTTGACTCCTAAAAGAATGAAAAGACTGTCGAGCGCAGCTGCTTCCTTTCCCACTCATCAAAGTATAGGAAAGGGCGTCTACATCGTCTTGTTTATCTCCTTTTATGAACCATGTAGAATACCACATGAAAAGGACCACCTTAGCACATTCAAGCCAAGACCGTTCCTCTCTGCATCCTTTTATGCTTTCTCGGGCAGAGGGGCCGAACTTTTCGAAAAAATTCACCATGGGTTATTGTTAAGCTCTTTTCCATCCTTCTCATCAAGAAAACATCACCGAGCAATTTTTTTTTCTTTCATGCTCATAAAAGTATCTGAATGATCGTCAAGTCAGTATAGGTTTAACCTTTTTCGGCCTGACTGGACTACCAACGGTAAAGAAGTCTCCCATCCCCTAAAGGATGGGAGAGCTATCCTATGTACACTTTTAAACTTTTTCGGGCACATGAGACTATCAACGAAAAAGAGTCCCCACTAGAGTCTTCTTCATGCTTTCAGACTCTCTAAAATTGAAAGCACCAACGAGCATTTACTTTCTCAGGCTTGCCAAAAATCCATGAGATCATACCACAACGGTGTCTCTAGAAACCATCCCACAGATAACAGTTTGGCAACATTCCCACTTTGGGTCATCTTTTTTCAGAGTACTTTGCGATGTGTCTTCCTTGGATCCTATCAATATCAAAAGTGTTTACCTCCCCCAAGTATTTCCCATATGCAGTTACATTCCCGACATTACAGCTATGATCCCTTTCCCATGAGTCAGTTTCATTTGCTGCGTGGTCCGCCCTACCGTCATACTCTAAACAAAGGAAGTTTGAGTCTAATACACTCCCTCTACCCCCATTCAAATCCTTCCCTCCCCCCCCATTCAGTGGGTCATTCCTCAGAGTGTCTCACATATTTTAGTTATCTCCCTCGCGCTTCTGGTCAAGGAAACACCATTGCCTTGACCAGGGACATGTCTCCCTCTGTCGATGACAACACATGTATTCCAGAGGATAGACCTAGAGGTACCTATATCCTAGTTTCATTAACCTCAATTATGAGTTCCTTGGACCATTTGAGAGGAGTCCTTAGTGCCTCTCGGGATGGTTGTTTCTCACATGCTCGACTCCAGCTACATCATCGCACCGTTGAGATTCGTACAGGGTATTGGTCCGTGCAGTATTTGGTCGAAGACCCTGGATGTCACCTAACTCTAGCACATTGATGAGTCTATTTGAGGGACCCCAACAGGTTCATGTCCCTTGTGATTTCCAAGTTGCGTTGGACACAGTGTTCAGAAGCTCCAGCAATGCTTCTATATAGATTTATGATTGATGCAGCATACTTGTACCACATAAACTCTGACTCTCTGTCATTAAATTATGTATTGTTCTAGATCCAGCAGACCATCAGTCATGAAGATATAACATTCCATGAGAGTTCCATGGGTCCAATGTATCATTTCTTCAAATCAATATTGTATTCAGCCTCTCATTGAGGCAACCACTATTGTAACAACAGTTGTACATGATCGGCTCTTGTATTATAGAGCTTAGATCACATTATTCTTTTGACATCGTTACGAGCATGGGGATGCCCGCCTCGTCCATATACATGTCACACATTATTTGTATCTCACCCATTTATGGGAACCATATTAATACAAAAACCAAAATCCACCATGCCCCAGCCCAGGAAGCACCACCTCTCCCCAAGAAAATCCTATGATGTCCGTTGGCCATACGATGAGCTCCTGTCCTCACACATCAGGGGGCAATTTGTTAACCCAAAAAATCCCACAATGAACTCTACATGACCTACACCACCTAAAGACATCTACGTACGACCCTCATTTGACCCCATTTGACCCCCACACCCTCAAGAAGGCTTAAAAATATGAAAAAGGGCTTAAAACCCCCTGAAAAGAGCCAAAATAGCTCTCATAGGGGCTAAAGCCTCCAAAAAGGGGCTAAAACCCCTCAGAGGAGCTTAAAACCCCCGAAAGAGATAAATATTGAGCGAAAGGGGCTAAAGCCCCAACCAAGGGCTTAAAACCCTAAAAATATTGAGAAAAAGTATAAATAGAGGGGTGGGGGTCACTCTCAAAACACTTCTCATCTCCCTATCGTTACGCTGCCCGTGTGAGTACCCTGAGACCCTTTGCCTCTCAAGCCATTCACCCTCCCTCTCCTCCATTCCTCCACTGAGCCATAGCTCCCCATTCCTAAGAGAGGTGCTCTCCCAAACTAGGGCATGGTGGCCCATTCTAACTAGAGAAGGTATACATGTCTTTTCAGTCTTTTGCTTAGTAAGATTGTAGTTTTCTAACATTATTTGTTTGCAGGTTTATTGCTTAACATTTTCTTGCAGGTTTCCATTGATTGCTTGCAGGTTCTCTTGTTTTCTAACAGTTTGTATGCAGGGTTTTGGAGCTTGGCCCTAACCTTGTGTGTAGAGGGGTTCCATTTCGTATTTTGTTTATTTCTTTCTATTCTTACATTCTCGCAGGAACCCCACCCTTCAGTCCTATAGATGGAAGGGTGTCGTTCCTGCCTATAGCTAGGGTGAAATCCCTACTACAAGGCGCATAATCTCTTCTTCAATCCTTTTGGATTCTTGTATTCTCTTTTTGAGTTGCTGTTCTAGATTATTTTCAACCTTTTTGGCTACTAGAAACTGATTTTTTAAGTCAGCAATAATTCTTTCTGCATCATTGTTTTTCTCTTCAAGTTCTGTCATATAAATTTTTGAGTTTTTGTACATCCTTTTATACTTCCCTAATTCTTCGAGAGCACATACAATTTCTGCTTCAAGATCTACCACACCTTCTATTTATTCTTCAAAGATTTCATTCTCTAATGCCATGAATAGGACTTCATCATCTTTACTTATCTCTTCATCTTCATTGTCTTCCTTGGAATATAAGTTTTTCTTATTTTTCTTAAACTTCTTCTTGTACATGGTCTTACTCGTTTTATCTTTCTTATGACATCAAGGTTCTTCATCATCACTGTCCTCTTGTTTTGGGTAAGAGCACTTATTTGCAAAATGTCCAATCCTTTCATAGTTAAAAAAATTTAAGGGTACCTTTGCTTTGTACTTTCCAGTACCTTTCTCAAGTTTCTTGATGAAAAGAGATTCTTCATCATCTAGGTTCTTGGATAGGGATTTAAATGTTGCTTCTTTCTTTTTTGATCCATTTTGTCCTGTTCTCATCTCATGGGTAGTGAAGATCCGATGTATTTCATCTACTGTCATGAGTTTAATATCATTTTGTTCTTCTAGAGTGGACACCTTTGAGTCATACTTCATTGGAAGGGTTCTTAGTACTTTTTCAACCACTCTTTTTCCTTTCTTTCTCCTCCAATACCTCTAATAGCATTAACAATTTCATCTACTCTTAGAAGATATTGTGTAATATTTTCTTCCTCTTTCATTTTTATGCTTTCAAACTGTCCTTTGTATGTTTGAAGTTTGGATTCTTTGACTTTGGGTGCTCCTTCATAGACACATTTTTTTTCCCAAGCATGTTTGGATGTCTTGCATTGCATGACTTTTACAAATACTTAATTTTTTAACCCACTCAAAATTGCATTCAGGGCTTTCCCATTGGCCTCATATTGGTCTATTTCACTTTTGTCTACAGGCAGGTCGTCTAGTATTTCATATTCTTTTTCAACAGACCTCCAGACTTTGTATCCAATAGACATTAGATGGAACTTCATTCTTACACTCTAGTATGCATAATTATCTCTCGTAATTAATGGATGTTTGTTAGTGGCTAACCCTTCTTGTTGATCCATAGTGGTTTTTAATAGGATATTCCTTCCAGTGATTAAGCTACAGTGAAGGATCCCACTCTGATACTAATTGTTGGAATATTGGACAATACTGAGAGGGGGGTGAATCAGTATTGATAAATTTTAACAATCAAAACCAATTATTGATTTATTTATTAACAAACATGATCTACAAAAACACACCGAACACAAATTTATCATGGAATCCCAATTGGATAAACAACCAATACTTCCTATTACTGCAAAATTATATTTACAAATAGTTTTTTCCTGCTTCTGCAGACAAGGATGGTACTACACCCTATTTAACATCAACTATTGGAAGGAGGCTATGACCCCCTAGTATATCAGCTACTACTGAAAGGATGCTACAACACCCTATTTACCAACTACCACTAGAATGAGGCTACGACCCCCTTACAGGCATGTTGTCCGCCCTAGTGCCTCCCAACCTCCCTTATATGATAATTTGACCTCTGAATGCTCTACATGAATCAATGTCCCAATAAATGTACATAGACACTTATTTGAAAGTTTAAAGCATTGTTTAAATACCCTCAAACATATCTCTTCATCTAACAGTCACGCATCTTCATCATGACTCTTCACAAACATAAAACTAGTTCAAAAATACCTCTCTGTTTGTCATTTTTAACTCTGTTTAAATTTAACAGTCGCGACCTTCCACAGTTTCCTTTCCGCAACAATCTCTCCGCAATAGACCTTTTCGTATTTTACCTTCCACAATTATCTTCCCGAAATTGTGGATTGTGGATTGCGGGAAATTACCTTTCCACAAAGACCTTTCCGCCTTGAATTTTCCACATTTACATATCTGTAATTACCTTTCTGCAATTGTATTTTCGAACGACATTTCCACAATTTGCGGGAACTCATTCCTTCTACAATTGCGGGTTGTGGGTTGCAGGTATGCATTTCAACTTCTCTCGAAATTGCTTCCTCACTTTACGGATTGCGGATTGCAGGTTTGCATTTTGAATTTTCTCAAAATTGCTTCCGCAGTTTGTCTTCCACAAATCCTATGAACCATTGATCTCTTTCTAGAATCCTCCTTGTTTGTTTACCAGTTATCAAACACAGAACTTAACTTTGGTGCTTCAGAATGTTATCTACCATGCACATTTACTTTGCAGATCCTTTTCCTACCGTCGATCTATTCTCTTGATACAATCAGAGTCGTCCAACCTCTGCTAAATAACATGATTGCAAATCCTTTGTCTTACACTGAGTTTTCCCTACCATCATGTCTTTGGTTATTCCTTTGTCATTACTGAAGTCCTTTGACATCAATGCAAACTCCATTCAACAACGAAAAATAACTTTTTCGAAGTATTATTTAGTTCGTTCAGACTCTATAAACATGAACGACACCGAGTTTTCTTTCACTGGACTTGTTAAAATGATACATTGAAAGACCCTCACTGGGAATGAACGCCTCCTTTCTCAAGTTCGTAAAACATGTGAGATTGGACTTGTCCAAAGGATGGGTTATATCGAGCATTTGTTACCCTTTTCCAGCTCGTTAAAAAGAAAAGAGGAACTCATCACTCCTGATGGGGAAATAAAGGGAATACGAGATCATTTTATCATTTGTATTAATGGAAAATTTTAGTCACCTTTGAACATGGCACATGTTTGCATTTCATTCAAACAGTTGGGTATTTAGCTTGTCTCGGAGTTGATCCACTTTCATGAGTCATGTTACTCCTTTGAGTCATTTCAAAGAATGCATCGTATTTCGTTGCATTATGTCTTGGTATCCACCTTGTTAATTCAATGCTGCTAAATATTCAGTTGTGGCGTTCAATGTTCAAAGGAAAGTTGTGTGTCGAAATTTATCTCTGCAATTGAACATATCTCTCTTTTGTGTCGGTTACCTTTGAGTCAGTGCCGTGGTTACTTCATACTCAAAATTATTTCCAACAACTTTGTTCCAAGTTTTGTGTCGTCAATGGGGGATTCATCATGGCCCTCCTTTGATGAGACTATTCCTATCAACATCATCACATCTTTTGGGAACTAGTCTTAGAAACAAGTTAGTACCTTGAGACCTACATGGCTCAATGGTAGGTTTCCTCCCTTTTGACAATAGGAATTCATCATTGGCCTTTGATTGAAAGATTTTGCCGAGTGTTTGACTTAATTTCATCTATTCACATTTAGGGGAATGTACTAGGATACCTTGGGAATCATTGTTATTAATGGTGATTTCCCTCGCACTTGTTAATGATTCACATCATTGACCTGTAATCAAGTGGTTTTTACCATGTTCAACTTCAATACATCTATTCACATGGATAGAATCATACTATTTGGGATTGGAATTAAGACCTTGAGTGGTTAGGTATTCACTTGAATATGTGCCTATCTTCATGTTGTGATGGAGTATTCTTTGAGTCATTTCATGGATCCACATTGTATGTCGGTGGCTATGCTCATATTTGCGTCAGTATGACATATATCTCCATTGTATGTCTGGTAGCTATGTATGAATTTGAGTCTTTTTTGCATAGATGTACATTGTATTTCAATAGCCATGACTTTTTGTATCTCACTTGGATCTGCATTGTATTGGTCGACAACCATGTTGTAAGTCATTTAAGACATGTATTAAAGTGTAAAGTACTGTAGAACGATCCTGATTGTTAATAAGTTTCGACCATTGGACATTTTCCTCGAAGTAATAACTCTTTCTGACAAAGTACTTTGCCTATCTTTCCCTCTAGCCTCATACTTTGGGGGTCATTATGTTACACCTAAATATCATCACCATCATGTTCATGAGATTAGCACTTCAGTTTTTTCCTCAATCCATCGAAGTGTGAAGTGTCAAAATTGATTGGAAGAAGATTTTCCTTTGTTTTTTTTCACATATTGAGGCACCACCACTCTTTCCTCATTGACAAGAGGTGATAGACATCACCAACACACATTGCACACTAGCAAAGTGTGGTGTTGTCCCTATTTTCATTAATGTATTATGCGTTACCCTTGACCAACGCTCCTTGTCCTCTTGCAGAATGTGGTGCCCTTCACAAAATGCAAAAAAAGAGAGAATATTTCGAGAAATTTCTAGAAAAAACCCTCGCGAAACCTCATATGAACTGACTTGCATAGGTGGAATTCGAATTCTCCATTTTTGGGATGTTCCCTTAACCTTCTCCCTAAAATATTCAACCTAGTGTATCCTCTTATTCCTTTAAATATACCCTCACCCCTCATAGTTAAAGGAGGAAGAAAGGAGTGAGAGCACCCAAATGTTGGCAAAATAGTGCTAAATAGTTGATGCGTTGAAGCTAAGTGAGGCTTAGAGGAAAATTGTTCATTAAAAGGTATTCTCGACTTTAAGGCTTGGTTATAATTCTTTCCTATTCAATTTAATACGAATATGTTGTCTCTTTCCCATAGATAATGTAAGTATCATGTTATACTATCTATTGTTTTTATCCTTAATCATTAACATATGATTATCTTATTATCTTGTTTCTTTCACCTTGTTTCTTGTTCTCGTGTGTTTGTTGCAGGTATCCTCTTCTACATAAGTTGGATCGCAAAGAATGTTCAAGAGACAAGGATGACCCTTGAGTAAGGTATGAGAGCTTAATATCCAAGTGATTTGATATACCAGGGAAAGATTGCATAGTTGTTCTTATTTGTTCTAGATCTATGCCATTTAGACTTGGGAAACAGTCTGTGTCTGCATAGATTGAAGAATTTCCATAAAACATGACCCAAGATAGATATTTGACTTTAGACGATAACAATATTCTAGAGGAGAGGTCGATGAACTCTAGACGAATAGAAATATGATAGTTGAGGACAGAAGAGTCGGATAACCAATGATGGAATATTAGTCATAGAGGGAACCAACTGAATATTAAGTGGAGCTTTGGAGGTAAGGGAAACTTGAGGATATACCGACAGATGAATGGTTTGAGAAGAAGGAAGTTGGAAGATGAATGATTTGTCAAGAGACCATCAATGACATATGTAGTCGACCAGAAATGGATTTATAATGTCACTACATAGGGTAGTCAGAGAATTTAATGAGCAATTATGGTAGTTATTGAACCAAGCCATGTGGTGTGAGGAGAGGAAGCAGTTGCAGGAGATTATCGAGGAAGGTGCGAACTTCCTATAAATATTCAGGGGCTTCTAGAAGAATATTTGACCAGGACATTGAGGTTAAAAATACAAGATAGAAAATAAAGAAGGGAATGTTGTCCCTTATGCAAGAAACCGTGACTATGTATTACTGTATTGCTGAATTTGAATTCAAATGTAACAAAGCATTGACTCTACTTGTAAACCTTATGTAATTTAAGTATTTCGAGTTTAGTATAAGCCATAATTATTGGCAATTGTTTTTGTTTGAGTAATTATGTGCAGGTGCTCACTTCATTTTGTTGTGTACTTTGATATGAAAACACCTTTCTTAAGGAGACACCTATCATGAATGAATGATGAAAACACTCCATTCATCATGTCGTCCATACCAAGGAAAGTCATGCTCCCCTATGGAACACTAGAAATTGGGAAATTTGTAGTCCCTAATGAGGGAATTGACTAGGGAATATGTCCTCCTCCGAATGGGAAAGCACTAAGAGGGATAGATGTGTTTCCTATTGGAATTTTATAAGATACTACATACATATTGCTGATGGAAATGTGTGGTATTCCATTAAAGGAACCCCAAAATAAAAAGGACTGCTACCTTAAGGTATGGGTGTTATAGTTCCTACACTACTACTCAGAGAAACATATGAGACAGTGGGTCCTTTGACTACTACTGAAACTGGTGAAAAAATATTATGTTCTAGAACACTAGACATTGTATGATTCAAACCCCCCATGGGAACTCTATACACAAGATTTGAGGTTCCCTTAACCCTTTAATTTCCACTATAATCGTTCATATTTTAAACTTGGTATAATGGAGGTAATTATACCACGTGGATTTGATTGTCAAAACCACATGTTTGGAAGAATTTAGGAATTTCATAACTCATAGTCGACTAGTCAAAATTTTCTAAAACTAATGGGTTTTTCAAATCATCGATCTCAACTGGACGAAGCTTTTCAGAGATGGGGGAAGATGGTTCCCCGACAAGAACCTCAGCATGGTATTCAAAGTCACTTAAACACCTTCCCTGTGATGATTCATCTGAACCAATAAGTTATTCCTCTCTTTCCTCTTCAATAGGGTTGTTTGGGATTGATGTGTTTTCTTTGTTAGTCGCCCGAGGGGTGGGTATCAGGTTATCCAACTTCTGCCTCTTTGGAAGCATCTCCTCCCTTTCAAGTGAGAGGCCTCCAGTCCTTCTCGACATATGGAAAGGTTGTTCAACCACCTTGACTTAGAATTGAATAAACTTATAATATATTAATGAACCAGACACATACTGGTAGAAAAAATAACTCCTATAATATGAAATCAAGCAAACTACTCTCCCAAAGACAAGTAAGTGAAGAGATAAATTAGGGACTCCAGAGGTTAGCTTGGGATGATTACAACCCAAGTCTAACCAGCAAAGGTGAGGGTGAAAATTATGGTAACCTTCATGCATCAATAACCCAAGGTGAAAGTGCTCTTATGAAGATGACACCCTCCAAGGTAGTTGAGACAGAGATTATGCATTTGTCTCAAGTACCACAAGCACTTCCCACTATTATACTGTGAAATGGAACTTCTATGTCCGAGTAATGACATAAAATATGTTGTTACACAAAAGGACATTAGGGATTGAAGTAGCCCTAACCCTATAGATGATTTAGATCCTTGATACACCCTGCTCACTCCAGCATTAACCCTTTTTGCTTTTGAACTCACCATGCATTTGCGAGTCTCTTCTTAGGAACTCACGCACCACTCACAGGTTTTCCATATGCAACCCGGGTTTTATCCTCAAATATTGATATTCGCGAGATGCTGCATATGAACCCACGAATTCCATTAAGAATTGTTAAAAAATAAAAAGATGATTAACTAGGAGAAGTTGGGATCGGTTTGGAAACCTCCCCAACTTCTCTAACCATCTTAATCCTCGAATTCCTTCCTTACAAACAACTATAAATATAGGGGAAGGGTATGAGGAAAAGGGGACCAAGTTTGGAGGAAAAGTTATGCTGGAGGATTCCATTAAGGAGAGGAGTAAGAGGACTCAGGTTTTGGTTTGCATAGGAGTTTGGTAGACAGGAGGCTATGTAATGTTTCTATAACTCTGTTAATAAAGAATGTTTTTCCTTCCATCAATGTCTAAATGTGTGCTTCTAATGTTTTGAGTATTGATCTAGGTTGTAATTTGATTTAAATGAAATCATTATATGTTCATATCTCATCTTGTATAATTGTAGAAGATACTTTGAGGAAGGCCAAATCCTTATTGGAGGTACTAAATATTGGAGGAATAGGAGCATTGGAGAAGAAGAAGAAATCTAGGATCAATCGTTAGGGAAAAGGTACACATTCTCTTTCTCTCATTATTTGATATATTATTGTGAAACCCTAATTGTCTGCAAGTAAAATCCTCAGTAAGTTGGTGGCCTCTAAGCCCATCCATAAGGTAGATTTTTCCTAACAACAAAATTGTCGACTCCGCTGGGGAGTCTAATTTGTTTTGGGGTCTCTTACTATCTAAGTCTTTTTCCAATTTTTTGTCTTGTTTAAGGTTTGCAATAGCATGTTTTCAATTGGTCCTTTTTGAACCCTTTTTGTTCGATGTCCCCTTTTTATTTTTTTTGAAAAAGTTTTGAATAATTCACGGGTTTCCTATACTTGCAGCTGCGTATTGCTAGAGAATTTGCGGGTTTCTTGAAGTACAATCACGAGTGGTACACATGACTGTCACTATACTATCACGTTTTCCTATAGATGGATGTCTAAAAGCATAGGGTTTGCTTTCTATGAGTTTGATTTTGATATTTGACTTCTTCTTGGGCTTCATCTTGAAGGTTCATTGGTCTATGACTTGTTGCAAGTATTTATTGGTTTGTTATTGTAAGAATTTCTTTGGGTAAGTTAGGTTGAGTGTGTGTTTAAGGATTTTAGGTCTCTCCTCTTGGCACATTTGGTTGGAGTATGAGTAGTTTCAGAGCTTTCAACTTCTGTTAATGCTTGCTTCTGCTCATTTTCAAGTTGCTTAAGTAGTTCATCTATTGTTACTTCTCCCAATCTTTTGAACAACTCTGTTTTTAAGACTTGTGTAGTTCAGTTCAAGTAGGGTATTATCAAGCTTTGCAAAGTCTTCAAATTTTGTGTTTGTGAGGTCTAATTTCCCTGTCTTGCTGATACAATATAACTAGCTTATATGTGTGCATAATTTGCATTTTTCATTCTTCGTTTTTGAAAAAATATAAAAACAAAGAATTTTAGGTGCATGTTTAGTCTTAAGTATGCACATTGTACATTGCTTGAATTTTTCAAAAGGAAAAAATAAATAAATTTGCATTTGATTTGCAAGGTTCAGTAGTTAAAGTTTCATTATTTTTTGAAAAAGGAAAAGAGAAATTAAATGACAATGTTAATTTAAATCACTTTACACCATACTTTTACTTTCTAGTCAAGTCCAAAAACATCGTAAGTTGCATGGTCATCAACCTAAGTAAAAAGAAGCCTTAAAAAGAACTTTAATATTTAAAATTGATTAGAAACAGTTTTCTGTCTAGGGACATCACCAACTATCTTAGGCTAGGGTTTCGGATTAGGGCTATCTATAACTATCCGAAACTTTTTTAATTAAAACATAGTGGCATGTCTCTTAGGAAACCCACTTCTACTAGAAGGTAAACTAGAAATATCCTCTAACACAAGAGTCAATCACGAGGTCATGTGAAGCTTGAGTTGCGGAGATACCCATCCAATACTTAGTGGAGCATAAACCAGGATTGTTGTACGTATGAGTGTTCATTTAGTACCACCTTTCAGCCCCATCTGGTGTCGGTGCTTCTTGAATTTTGGGCTTGTTACCCTTCCGATGCACATCTTTCAGATCGACGATTATCCCACCAGAAATTTCTCGTAGATCTGGTAACCATAGTATCTTGAACTAGGGTTTTTACACAGGTGACAATGAAAGGCTATTTCCACTGTACCTAGGGCAGACATGGAAGGAAACCCCATTCAATAATTTGGTAGGGTGATTGGTGATTCAACTGCTTGCACCCAGAAAAGTTGTATTGTGTCCCCGAGTAACTGCTCTTCATTTCATCACTGGTATGTTCTAGGCCTTCATCATCTCATACGCCTCCACCGCCACCTAGAAGGTGGAGAATAAACACAATCAATTCTTTTGAACCGGCTGGTATTAGTGAAAGTCCAAGGGAATATGAACTTAGGTATAGTAAACCTGATCATCCATTGGTAGAGATCTAAGACTTGTAGTCTGAAGAGTTTGCAAGGAATTCTAACTCACCTCTTACTGATTTGGGAGATCCACTACTTGTCCAAGTTAGGCATTTCAGTCAACGTGGTATTGATGTCCCATTAATTCTTGTCATGTTGAATACTAGAGAAGGATATGGGGATATCTATACCCCTAGTTAGACCATGTCATCCGACGGAGTATCTCCTCTGCATGTTTGTGTGTCACTGTCAAACATACCCAATGCACCGATAGTATCGTTAAATTTTACTTCACCTATCCCTTTATCTCTGAGTACTAGAGTGGTTATCCCTCTAGTACCCGCAATATTTACTACCAACCAAGCTAATGTGGTGGGTATTGGTGCACCAAGTATTCCTTTTACATCCTCTCCCTTATTCCATATTTTTTAGAACAATCCTAGTGGTTCCACTCCTTTTTTCCAAGGGTGTCCCTAGTATGGAGGACACATTACTCCATCCTCGCCATATGTAGGTCCCATAACTACTCTGACAGGTGTGTCTTCTAGAATCCAAAATCATTTCTCGGGATTCAGTTTTCAAAATTCAAGTCAGGTCTCGACCGCACCGATTGAAAGCTCTAACTTTTCACTATTTGATGGAAGATCAATACCTCCAATATAAATGACACTTATCTCGGTTGGAACCATGAAAACTAAGTGTAACACACCTCAATTCAGTAACCCCTTATCCTTTGGATGGAATCATTTTCAAAACATTGTCACTTCTTCACAGCCGACGGCTAGGGGAAGCCCCAACCAACCTTATGGGAGCATTGGTGTAGGCACTTTCTCACACCAAGTTACACAATATCAAACCCCATCTCACCTCAAATTCCTTTTCTGGCAACGTTATGTTGATGTATTTGTAACTTCAGAATGTATTCACTTATGTATTTAATATATTGTATTTGATTAGTCCTTGATGTTCCTATCGAGAGAATCAGTAATGTAAACAAGTCATGTAAAGCCATAGAGGCTAACCCTCCTTGTTGATCAGGGGTTAAAGTCCCCGCAGTTGTGGGGAACTAGGATTATTAGACTCTCCTAGAGAAGTTGGCCTTGGTAAGTTGTTGTCAAGTTGGAAACTAGTATAAATAGAGAGTGAGCCTCTCTATTTATCATACAGTCACTCACATTCAGTTGTAGCTCATGAGTGAGAGAGAAGGAGCTGGGATAAGAGAGAGAACAAATGTTGGAGATCATCTTATTGTCTTTGGGTTTTACTGCTGCCATTGGTGCTCATTCTATCTTTTAGGAAGTTGCGGGGTTTTCTCCTTTATGGTTTCCCAGAGGAAAATATTTATGTCCATTGTCTCTTGTGATTGATTGCTGTGCATGTTATTCTCTCAGATAAGATCTTAAGATCATAGTGTCCAATTGATAAAAATATAACATGGTATCAGAGCTAACCTGAGAAGCAGAAATTGTGTAGCTGCGGAAGCTAGGGATTATTACCTTTTGGGTCTCTCTCCACAATCCATCAACAAAATGAGGCTAGGATGAATCTCCATTGAAGGGCGCATCTTTCTGTCAAAGCAGAATTTGATTCTGAGCACTTTTAGTTTTTGACCTACCACTGCATCAGGAAATTAGGTCACTGAAGAAGAATTTTTGAGTGAGCCTAGGCTAGGATTCCTCTCCTCCTCAAAATCGAAGTTTAGAGACTAAAATTGAAGTTCTTGGTTGGGTATAACTCCAAGAAAGTCAAACCCTAATTTTCCCTGGAACCAAAAAACCAACACTGCAGAAGATCAGCTCCAGACCCAGTTTTCAGCTTCTCAAATTGGTAAGATCTAAATCTCTTGTATTTCCATTTTCGTTTCTCAGTTAAGATGTCTCATCACACCAAGCTTGATGAAAAGCTTAAGGGAGCTGATAACTTTTGAGCCTAGAAGTATAGGATCTCCCTGGTCCTGGAAGAAAATGAGTTGGACTCTTACATCTGTGAAGAGGTTCCAGTTCCAGAGGGAGATGAGGCTAAGGCATTAAACAAAAAGAAATTGGTCATGGCTAAGAGGATTGTTTCTGATTCAATTAAGGATCACCTCATACCACAAGTGTCCTCCCTAAAGACACCTAAATAAATGTTTGATTCCCTGACCAAGCTATTTGAAGGGAAGAACATAAACCGAAAGATGAATTTGGGGAACCAGTTGAAGAGTGTGAAGATCCAGGATGCGGAGACCATACAGTCATACTTTACAAGTGTCTCCCAGATCAAAGAACAACTTGAAGCAGTGGATGAAGAAGTGGAGAATGCAAAAAATGTGATGACCACCTTGAATGGTCTCCCTAGGTCATGGGACTCTTTCATTCAAGGGATCTATGCTAGAATAAAGATATTCACCTTCAGTAGACTATGGGAGGAATGCTCAAAAGAAGAAGCTTGAATAGTAGCCCAAGAACAAAATATGGGAAGTTAAGATCAAGCTCTCATAGTACACTCCAAGAAAATCAGGTGGGATTATCATCATCCTAAAGGTAAGCATTCTCACCAAAATAACTCTAGAAGATCTCAACTCATATGTTTCACTTGTGATGAGATAGGACACTATGCCAAAAATTGTCCTATAAACAAAAGTAACCCTCACAAGAAGAAGGACAAAATAAAAATCATGCTCACACTATAGAGGATGATGATCCTCCCATGAAAAGAGTCAAACAAGAAAGTGAATATTATTCAAGTGATGAAGAGTATGTTCTGATTTCTTCCCTCATAGGAACTGTCACACATGGAAGCAATGATTGGCTTATAGACAGTGGGGCTTCCAAGCATATGATGGGATTCAAAGAATCCACTATGAAACTATCTGAACATGAGTCACCTCATAAGGTGAAACTTGGGGATGATTACCAGTATCCAATAAAAGGTAGTGGTGAATCCTCCTATAAGCTAGACTCTGGAAAGTCTATGAAGATGAAGGATGTCTTGTTTGTACCAGGACTAAAGAAGAATCTCCTGTCAATATCTCCCTTGGATGCAAAAGGCATGAGGGTTTAATTTGTAGATGGCCAAGTCCTTATGTGTCCAAAGGGAAAGACTATAGATGATGCAGTAGTGATTAGAGAGCAAGACGGAGGACTATACAAATTGAAGGGCCAACCATAACAAGCTTTGGTCCATGACTCAGTAGAGCCAAATGAACTTTGGCATAGAAGGCTTGCACATGTGCACTATAGAGCACTACCACTTGCAAGCAAAGCTGTTGAAGGTATTCCAGAAATACAAGCAAAAGATGATGGTGTCTGAAAAGGATGTGGGAAAGGAAAGAACACAAAGAAGACATTTCCAAGTAGTGAGAGAAAAGAAAAAGGAATCTTGGAAATCATCCACTCCAATGTATGCGGTCCGATGTCATCTAGTTCATTGAGTGGGTATGTGTACTATCTTTCTTTCATTGATGATTTTTCTAGGAAGATATGGATATACTTCTTGAAAACCAAAGATGAAGTATTCAACAAGTTTAAAGAGTTCAAAGCCTTGATCAAGAATCACACAGAAACGAAAATCAAGACCTTTCGATCAGACAATGGTGGAGAATTCACATCAAATGAATTCAAAGAATTATGTAGAGATTCAGGGATTTAGAGGGAGTTGACCACTCCATAAAATCCACAACAAAATGGGGTTGCAGAAAGGAAGAATAGAATGATTATGGAAGCTACAAGGGAAATGCTTCATGATCAAGATCTTCCCATGCATCTATGGGCAAAATCTTCCAGGACAACTGTGTATGTACAAAACCGTACTCCACACAGATTACTAGAGAACAAGACACCTGAAGAAGTCTTTTCTGGAAAGAAACCAGAAGTCAGCCATCTCAAAATATTTGGTTGTCCAGTGTACATACACATTCCAAAAGAAAAGAGGAAAAAGTTAGATCCTTCAGGAAAGAAGGGTATATTTGTGGGATATAGTGAAAGCTCGAAGGCTTACAGAATATATTTCCCAAGATACAAGAAGATCGACATCAGCAGGGACGTAACATTTGATGAAGACTTGGCTTACATAAAATAGAGAAAGAGACCTGTTGAAGACCCTAAAGAAACAGAAGTACCCAGGATTCAATATACAACTATGAACGATGCAACTCAAGAAGAATATCAAGAAATAGAAGAACCCCACAAACTTATAGATCCACCCCAAGAGAAGAACCGTCACAAGAGGAAACCTGCATGGGTACGAGAGGCTATCCAAGGTGCAGAAAGATATGGGGCTCCAAAAGAAATGCACATAGAAAGGAAGCGAACTAGGTCCTACTCTAGATATGTATCCCTATTATGTGACATCATTGATAAAGAACCTTCCAACTATGAAGAAGTGGGAACAAAGAAAGAATGGAAGGATGCTATGATCAAGGAGTATCAGTTGATCATGAAGAATGATGTCTGGGATGTTGTCCCAAGACCAGAGGGGAAGTCTGTTGTGACTTCAAAGTGGATCTACAAGATCAAGCATGCTGCAGATGGCAGCATAGAGAAATATAAAGCAAGGTTTATGGCTCGTGGCTTCTCCCAAAGAGAAGGATTAATATATTATGAAGAAAAATTTTCACCTATAGCTAGATACACTTCCATCAGATCAGTACTTGCTCTGGATGCAGTAATGAAATGAAAGATACACCAGATGGATGTCAAGACTGCTTTCTTGAATGGTGTAGTGGAAGAGGAAGTGTATGTGGAGTAGCCACTCTATTTTGAGACACATGACAAGGATACTCATGTGCATAAATTGAAGAAAGCCCTGTACGGTTTGAAATAGGAACCTAGGACATGGTACGGTAGAATTGACAACTTCCTGACTAGCTTGGGATTTACCAAGAGTAAAGCAGATTCCAACCTTTACTACAAGGTTGAAGAAGGAAACCCAGTGATACTCCTGCTGTATGTAGATGACTTGTTTGTAACATGTGAGGATGGGTTGATTGCTGCTACGAAGAGGAAGCTTGTTGCCGAGTTCAAGATGAAGGAATTGGGTATGATGCACTGCTTTCTAAGCATGGAGGTGTGGCAAAATGCATATGGAATCTCCCTAGGACAAGGGAAGTATGCAATAGAGATCTTGAAGAGGTTCGGGATGATGGACTGCAAGGACATGAACACACCTATGGGATCGAACCTGAAGCTATTGAGTGATGCTTCATTAGAGTCAGTTGATGCTACGATGTATCATCAGATGGTTGGGTCCTTGATGTACCTAACGAATATGATACCATATATTTGCTTTGCTGTGAACACATTGAGCCAGTTCCTGATGGATCCCAGACATGTTCACCTGATTGCTGCAAAACATATTCTGAGGTACCTGAAGAGTACAGTTGATTATGGGCTCAAGTATGAGGCGAATCAGAAGATTAACCTAGAGGGTTATGTGGATTCTGATTGGGCAGGCAGTGCCATTGATAGGAAGAGTAGTTCAAGGTGCTGCTTCAGTATGGGATCAGGTGTGATCTCTTGGTTTAGCAGGAAGCAATCATGTGTGGCACTGAGTACAGCTGAAGCAGAGTATGTCGCAGCTTGTTTAGCTAGTTGTGAGGCAGTGTGGCTAAGGAAGCTACTATCTGATTTGTTTGATCTCTAGTTGGATGCTACTTGTATATATTGTGACAACCAGAGCTGTGTGAAATTGTCGGAGAACCCGGTGTTCCATGACAAGTCAAAGCATATCGATATCAAATACCATTATATTAGGGATATGGTGCAGAGGGGAGCAGTGAAGCTCCAATATGTTGCGACAGACGAACAGATAGCTGATGTGTTGACTAAGCCATTATCCAGAGTGAAGTTTGAGTACTTCCGGGAGAAGCTTGGTGTTCTCTAGATAGAGGTTCCTTCCAAGGGGAATTGATGAGTCTGTGAGACCTTCTGACATGGGGGCAGGATGGCCCCTCCCATGGCTAGATGTAAGTGTAGAGCCATTCTGACATGGGGGCGGGCTAGGACCTCCCATGTTAGATGTAAGTGCAGCACCATTCTGACATGGGGGCAGGCTGGGCCTAACATGGTTAGATGTAAGTGCAGAGCCATTCTGACATGGGGGTATGCTGGGCCCTCCCATGGTAATATGTAAGTGCAGAGCCATTCTGACATGGGGACAGCTGGGCCCTCCCATGGTTAGATGTAAGGGCTGGGCCATTTTGACATGGGGGCATGTTGGGCCCTCCCATGGTTAGATGTAAGGGCTGGGCCATTCTGACATGGGGGCAGGTTGGGCCCTTGCATGGTCAGATGTAAGGGCTAGGCCATTCTGACATGGGGGCAGGCTGGGCCCTCCCATGGTTAGATGTAAGGGTTGGGGCCATTCTGACATGGGGGAAAGTTGGGCCCTCCCATGGTCAGATGTAAGGGCTGGGCCTTTCTGATATGGTGACAGGATGGGCCTTCCATGGTCAGATATAAGTACTGGGTGGGCCTTTTCGATGTAGGTGGGAGGCTGGGCCTCCCATGGTCGGATGTAAGTGCTGAAGAAGATGAAGACCTACATGGAGGATAGGCCTATAATCAGCATGAAAAGGGGCTAGCTCTATAGAACTTCCTGTGACAAGTAGAATTAAGAGATAGCACCATTTGATCGAGATAGCGGACCAGTGATGATACAACTTTGATTATGATCCAATGATGATACAGCTTTGATGATGATCCACATTTGTTCCAATGATGAAGACTTATGCTGATGAATTGTGTCAAGAGAATACCTTCCTAGTTAAGAGTGAGTGTTGATGTATTTGTAACTTTGGAATGTATTCACTTATGTATTTCATATGTTGTATTTGATTAGTCCCTGATTTTCCTATCGGGAGAATCAGTAATGTAAACAAGTCATGTAAATTCATAGAGGTTAACCCTCCTTGTTGATCAGGGCTTAAATTCCTCGCAGTTGTGGGGAACTAGGGCTATTAGAATCTCCTAGAGAAATTGGCCCTGGTAAGTTGTTGTCAAGTAGGAAACTAGTATAAATAGAGAGTGAGCCTCTCTATTTATCATACACTCACTCACACTCAGTTGTAGTGCATGAGTGAGAGAGAAGGAGCTGGGATAAGAGAGAGAACAACTATTGGAGATCATCTTATTGTCTTTGGTTTTTACTGCTGCCATTAGTGCTCATTATATCTCTGAGGAAGTTGCGGGGTTTTCTCCTTTATGGTTTCCCTGAGGAAAGTATTTGTGTCCATTGTCTCTTGTGATTGATTGCTGTACATGTTATTCTCTCAGATAAGATCCTAAGATCATACTGTCTAATTGATAAAAATATAACACATTAAAATTTCCAAACCTATCAAAACTAATGAACGACCCTATGTGCCATGATCTGACTTGGCCATCAGTTCCTATCAAACTACCTTCAAATATGCCAAAATTTGAAGCGAAAACTGGAGAGGAACCCAGTGACCATGTCACAACTTTCCATCTATGGTGCTCCTCAAACTCTTTGAATGATGATTCAATTCGATTGAGGAATTTTCAAATAAATATGACAAGTGTAGAAACTAAATGATATATTGAACTTCCGTCTGCTGCATATGATAATTTTCTTGATTTAGCCACTATTTTCCTCAACCAATTTCAACTTCTGGTTCGGTATGATGTCGGTACTGATATTTTGTTGAGTTTTGGGAAAAATGAAGTCACTCACTTTTATGATCACATTCAGGAGAGGAAAATAAGAAAAAGGTCGATTAAGGTTAATATCCCTCTAGAGTTTTTGTTGGAATGGTTTTTGAAATTACTTTTACCATATATTTCAAAATATGTTTCAACTTCTAGAGTGATGCCCAAAGAAGAATCCATTCTCATAACCTAGCAGCTTGACTTGATCTACGATTAGTCTGGGATTCTTTATGAGATCATACCCGATGCACTAATTTCTAATGGAATTGTTGGTTCAGTTTAGTCACCCACTATGGGATCTCTAGAGAAACAAATACATGAGCTATCAGTGAAGCAGTTTGCAGTGGAAGCAGCTAAGGCTGCAACCCCCTCCCTTCAGAATGCAGAAGTTTTTAATGCATAATCCACCCCGAAGGGAAATCAACAATCTAGTGGGAAGAAAAAAGGGAAGAAAGGGGAGGGAAACCAAAATAAACAAAAGCCCATGAACAATGATGACGGGGGAAAGAAAGAGGAGGAAAAGGTCAAGTTTCCCTACAAAATTTGTCAGGAAGACCACTTGACCTATCAATTCCCTTTAATGGAAGAAGCTCAGAAGTTGTTGAAACAACACACTACTATCCTTAAGAACCCTTTCCCGCAAGGACAAACTGCAAATTCGTGTGATACAAAGAATGTTAGGGCACCTAGAGCACTCCCCCTTCTGATCAATCTAACATTAACATGGTCCGATCCCAAAATTTATTACAAACTTGAGCAAAGAATTATGAATCGGATTCTTCACAGAAAGACAAGCAACGTGCCAAAGAATCAAACCCACTTTCGATTGAAAAACCGGATGAACCTATGCCAAAGATATGGAAAGGTGTCTTTAAGAAGGAATACTATAACCCTAATGCGAGGGACGCTCCCAACTATTCGGTTGTGGAAGATCTAGCCCAAAATCCTTATGCTATGTCCACCTTGGAAGTGTTGGAAAGCTGTCCATCTCAGCGTAATGCACTTATGGCAGCCATCGGTAGTACTGATTCCACGAACTTAACGACTAAGTTTGACTTGTCTGATGTCAAGCCCTGATTTCCCTATCATGTAGCTTTCCAAATCAAAATAGTCCATGGTGGTAAAACCATTGGCCTAACTGTTATAGATGAAGTTGCATCTACATGCGTAATGGTTTTTTTGTGTTGGAAAGCTTTGGGCTCCCCTGAGTTGGTCCTGTCAAATACCTTACTAACCGATTTCGATGGAAGGTATTTCCATCCCCATGGTATACTTCCTTCTTTTGATATAGAATTGGCAGGAAAAATTGTTTCAGTAGAAGCAGAGATTGTTGACGCCCCTTTGGAGTAAAATTTACTCTTGGGTAGGAGTTGGACATATGCCATGTGTGATATTTCGTCGTCTGTATTCTGTGTCCTTGTTTTTACCCATTAAGGGAAGATAGTGACTATCAACTAATTGTCTTTTACACAGAAGAGTCGTACGGATACATCAAAGTCTAATATTCCTTTGATCAATCAATCACACCCGACAAATGAAATCCTAGGAGTTGGGATGTATGTATCACTAATGGGAAATTTTGATTTTCCTGCTCCTATCAAATTTTTAGGAATGGTCAGTGCAGGGAAAACTGTTTGTATAGTTGTACTAGATAGGACAAATCCATGGGTTATTCCTTCACAACCCGAGTCCTGTGTTCCTTTTTTAGCAACAGAAATAGCTTACTAAACTTCAGTTGATGCTTCTGCTGATTCCCCCTTGACTCCTTCTGTCTCAAAGGATCCAGAGGAATCCTATGTACCTACATGGGCAGTGAACTCAACCTAATCACATGATTGCATAGAAATGGTTTTATCATCTGATGAATCCATTTTGGAGGCAATGATAGGGCCTGATAAAATATGTGAAGACTTACATCACAAGTCCTATTTCCTACCAGAGCTGAGCATAATTGAAAGTTCTGAGTTCCATGTGATACTGAGTGAAGTTGTTGATAAACCCATAAATCCTTTACCCAAGGAAGGAGTGTTCGTTGAAGGAAAAATGGCCAACATATCCACAAATATACCCATAAACATCTCCACTAAACTGGATGTCATGGAAAATATCTACATCAGAGCAAATTCTTCACCCGAAGAAATTTATGCTTATATAGCCTTGTTTAAGGAATTTCATGATGTTTTTTCCTATTCTTAGGAGGATATCCCAGGAATCAACCCATCTATAGTAGAACATTAAATAAGAACATACCCTAATGTCAAACATGTTCAAAAAAATCTATGCCTAGTGAATCCCCGGAAAGCGGATGCCGTCAAGGCTGAAGTTGAAAAACTATCAAAAAGATGGTTTCATATACCCCATATCCTTAACAGAATGGGTATCCAACCCAGTACCGGTGGACAAGAATAAAGGAAATATATGTGTCTCCACGTATTTCAAGGAACTAAACAAGGCATGTCCTTAGGATAATTACCCCACACCTTTCATAGATCAAATAATTGACATGTGTGCTGGTAGCGAAGTATTTTCTTTTATGGATGGTTTCTTGAGATATAATCAAATCCAAATTAAACCCAAGGACCAACATAAGAATACCTTCATCTACCCCTAGGGTGGTTTCGCGTATAATAAGATGTCGTTTGGATTGAAGAACATCGAGGCCACTTTCCAAAGGGATATGAATTTTTCTTTTCACGATATAAAGCATATTGTCGAACCTCACTTGGATGAACTTTCGACTCATTATAAGAAAATAAAAGACCATCCAGAACATCTGCATTTGATGTTTGAAATATGCCGACATTATAAGATTCACTTAAACCCCCATAAGTGCATATTTTGTGTCGAGTCAGGGTGACTGTTAGGTTTCATAATCTCCATCAAAGGTATTAGGGTCTATCCGTTAAAAGTTGAAGAGATTATCACTTTGCCTCCTTGAAATATCTGACAACTTCAAAGTCTACAGGGTAATTCTAACTTTCTTGGAGGATTCATAGTGAATTATGTCAAGATAATGAAGGGTTTCATGCACTTTCTTAAGCATGACACCCCGTTTATATGGGATGAAGCTGCTCAACAATCTTTTGAGGCATTAAAGAAAGCATTACTATCAGCCTTGTTTTTGCGTCCACGAGATTACACAGGATTTTATAATGTATTTGGCTGCATCAGACTCTATGGTTGGTGTAGTGCTGGTCTAGGAAGATGAAAATATCCAGGAGCACGTCATCTATTATCTCAGTCAGGATTTTGCTGGACCTGAACTAATATATTCGCATGTCAAGAAGTTAGCCTTGTCAGTAGTGTATGCCGTTCAGAGGTTGCATCACTACATATTATTCAAGAAAACTACCGTGGTAGTAGATGTAAATCATTTCAATATGTTTTATCCCGATGAATCATCAGAGAAAAATTTAACAAATGGATTGTCCTACTCCATGAGTTTGATTTGGATTTCCAGTTCGCTAAATCGAAAAAATCTTCAGTATTTGCGAAACTTATCTCCAAGCTCCCTAGTGATGAAGTTATAACGATGAAATGCAAATTGTTTCCTGACGAATATATCTTCCTAATATCAACCAATGATCCCTGGTATGGAGATATTTTGATATATTTCCAGACTTTGAAATGTCCAGTTTCCTTCTCACAAGAGGAGCGACAGAATCTATGACTAAATGCTAAACACTACCTCATTATCATAGACATCTTGTATATAAGAGGGGTAGATTATATTTTACGTCATTGTCTCACTCACGAGGAGGTGGATTTTTTCCTAAATGATTCTCACAGTGGAGCATGTGGGGGTCATTTGTCTGGGTTAGCTAGTATGACTCAGAAAATTTTGCGTGTCAGTTATTTCTAGCCCACCATTTTTAAAGATTGTGTGGAAGCTATGAAACATTGTCATCCATGTCATCTTTACACCACAAAAATGCGGTCACATCCCGCTCCTTTACATCCCATCATCGTGGTAGGACCCTTCACCAAGTGGGGGTATATTTCATGACCTACAACCCAGTATCTGATGGGGGGCATAAATACATCTATGTCTATGTAGACTACTTTACCAAGTGGGTAGAGGCAATGCCTACCTTAAAAGTTGATGGTGATATGGCAGCGTACTTTGTTTTCAATCAAATTATCGCTAGATTTGACATCTTGAATCATATTCTCACTGACCATGGAAGTCACTTTCAAAACAAAATGATGTCCGGGTTGACTACTTTTCTAGGGTTTAAACAAGACCACTAGTATTCCTTTTACCCGTAGTTGAATGGACAGGTAGAAGATGTTAATAAAACATTAAAAACCATTCTAAAGAGGACTTTTAATGCAAGTAGTTCACATTGGCATATTATGTTGTATCCTGCACTTTGTGCATATTGAACGACAGGAAAGACTACCACAGGATTCTCCCCTTTCCAACTTGTTCACGGAGTGGAAGCAGTTACCTTGGTTGAATGCGTGATATCGTCTCTGAAGATTGCAATACATGTGCTACCTGACAATTCCGACATAGAATAACGTCTACTGCATCTAGAATAATGAGATGAACAATGAAGAGATGTGTTAACAACAAACGAAGCACACCAATCACGGGTTAAAAAATAGTACGAAAAAGCTATCAATCCTAGGGTTTTCTCTGAAGAGGAACTTGTATTGGTTTATGACCAGGATAAGGAACCCCTGGGGGCAGGGAAGTTCAAATCGATGTGGTTGGGCCCATACATTGTGTCTAAGGTCTTAAATAAGGGTGCTAATGAATTGATAGATTATGACAGAAACAAACTTCTCGAGCCTCGAAATGGGATCTACTTGAAAAAGTACTACGCTTAGTGCTTATTATTTTTCTTGTACTATAGTTGTATAACTTTGTAAATGATTGTCATGTATTAGTGTTTCTTATGTAGATATGGTTTTGTTTCAGATTTTTGTGGAATGGTTCATAGGATTCGCTAATGGTGCAAGCCATCACACTTGCAACCCAACTTCATCCATTTGGGTCATTTATGCACCACAAGACAACTAGTTGTCTCGAGAGGCGCTTAATTAAGTCCTACAACTAACAATGTGGCCAACTACAATGTTGTTATTGAGCTATTGAGGGATGCTATTGTGTAGGGTATTAACTGTCTGGAGGTTAGACTTGAATCCCACTTAATGGTCTCTCAGCTTAATGGAGTTTATCACGTCATACATCCTACTCTATTACGTCATTTTTTATGAATTAGGTTACTTGAAAGACATTTCGAACATATTATATACAATCACATTCCAAGGAACCAAAATACAATTGCTAACGCATATGCTAATTACATCTTAGATTGGAATTTGTCACATACATTGTAAAAAACACATAAAATGATACTTAGAAACACATGTAAATAAGATGTTATATATATATATGTAAAATATGTCCATATACATAAAGTCATGGTACGAATATCCAGTAATAAGTACATCAAAATACAAAATAGGATCAAAATACCTCATGATGCTAGAAACTATGGAGACTTTGTAGCCTCGGTTTCCTCCACCACAGCCTCTCAATAACATAAAAGAATCCTAGAAACCCTCTGTAGGAGGCGTAGCCAAGAAGGGGGTACCCCCACTACATGCTCTTACATAGAAATGGGTATCCTCTCCATTCTTAGTGTAGGAGCATCATGGGTAAGCCTAGATAGTTTTCCCTGTACAACTCGAAGCATGGCTTCACCATCATATCCATCCGCTGGTTGCCTGTAGGTCCTAGGGTTTCCATATGGACAAACAGGCCCAATATCTGCATCATACAATATGACTTAGACTCGTATAACGTACATATGTACATATACACTTATAAACAAAAATATTCATAAAAAATTAAAAACATGAAAATTAAAACTCACCCATCTCTCCCCATGCACCTTTGGCAGGTAGAATAATCTATGGATCACCACAGAAATATAGAACAACAAAAGGGAACTACTCAAAGGCATACCCTTTCCTACCCCACCATGCATAGAATTCATCATCAAACCCGCCTCGGATTCAACCACCACCCTAATGAAGGAACACATCTCCCCACCGTGTCAGTCTAGGATCATGTGGAGGAGCTTGTGGAAGTCTCACCATGGGGCTCAATGCGGGCACCTGCTCAAAGAAGAAAGCTTCTAGGATGCTAGAAAATCCATTTTTTTTCTTCTTCCCCAACTTGCAATCCGATAATTTCTTCTTCATGTTTATGACTAGCCCTGCACACCAGTAAAAAACCACACTATGTAGACATTCCACTACTATATGCATATGGTTCTGCGTGGCTAAGTGTAATGCAGATGTACCCGCCACTTAGGTGAGAGTGCTCACAATAACTTTTAGTGGGAAACTCGATATTTGGGCAATTGGAAATTGTGTACCCGACTTCCATGTACCCAGAAGGAAATAGATGTTCACATAGTCTTGAATACTAAGTGTGTCACCCCCACCTCCATTTCCACTCAAGCTCAATGGTTCCCCTTTATGAGATAATCCAGTGATAAAATAGATGTCTTCGAAAATTATTTCAACTATTTCTCCCTGGAGATCAAACACATCCTCCTCAGGATCCCATAGTTGTACCAAAGACTCCAATAATCGGACTTGAGCATGCATGTTCACTGTATGAAAGAATTTTAGAAAACCGCATCTTCGAAGGGAATTTAATGTTAGTGGATCCCCTAGTGATGTCCTATCCATATCCTCATGCTCTCTTTCCCTCCATTCCAATACCATTTTTCCTGCAAAACACAAGTTTTTGTCCCTTAGAAGTGTAAAATATGCCATCTGCACAACACATGACAGTGTAGTCGCAACAACACGTGCCATTCGCAGGTTTCATGTTTCATACGCGTGAATACTTCTTGAATTCGTGAGTTTGGAATGGGCTACTCGCGATTTCCACGTGGTGCCCTTATAAACTCGCCAAAAGACCCAAATTTGCACAAAATTTGAAATTAATGGAATAAATGGAAAGTTAAGGAAGAGATGATCGACTTGCAACTTGCGGTTCGAAATTCTGTCCACCGGTTGGATCGTACGAAGCGTTTTAAGTTTGAGAGAAAAATTGCACTATACAAGGTAAAAAACCAAATGAATTATTTTTTAAAACCAAATTCACTTTTTATAGTAAAAACTTCAAATTTTTACCCACTTTGATATAGTTTTGGGTCAATTTTCATTATTTTGACTAATGTTGGTTGTTTTTTACCTCGTGTTGCAGCTGATGAATGAACTTGGATTTTATTTCCTAGCATACAGCATATGATTTGGTTCCCCTGCATTTTGCATTAATACATGATCCCATTGCGAACCTTAGGATCTCCTTTTTTATCCATGGAATGCGATCTACAACCTTCCACTATTATTTAAACATCCTTGTTCTTCCATGGTTAAAGCCCCCCCAACATGGGAAACCCTAGTTAGAACACTTCTTTCCAATCTTGGTGCCCATGCTGCATGTTGCTAGGTGATGGGAGCCTTCATAGTTGTTTTACGCAAAAATGAGCCTCATACTCTCTCTCTTGCTGACTACCCTTTGTTGTAAGGTTCCCGACATATGGATTTATCTTCAATCCCTGGTTTGACTCCTTAAAATTGACTAGATAACGGAGTTACTTGTTTTTTCAGACTCGTTAAAGGAAATGAAGGATCATCCATATTCGTATAAGTTAACCCTTTTATGGACCATATGGATTAATTACGAAAAAGGAATACTCTAGTCCACTGTGGATAGAAGAGTATGTTCAAGTATAAGTTTATCTCTTTTTCGAACCTGGAGGACTAAAATTATGAAAAGGAACTCGTTTGAGCTTACTTTTTCTATTTTTGTGCTCTGGATTAAAATATGAAAAAGATTCTAAGCGTTATTTATGTCATTGTCATGCTCGTTAAACTTCATCACAAAACTTTGAGTTTATTGTTGTTTGTACCATTATTGTAAAGAAATGGAATAGTCTAAGTGATCTTGCCTTCCTTCACACTCGTTAAACTAAGGCTATATGGTTTCTTTTGAAGGAGCGTTCGTTCGGTGATAGTTTACCCCTTTTTCGGACCATGTTGACTAAGTACGAAAAATGTATACCTTATTTCTTCGGAAGCTAAGAGAGTTCTCCTTTGATTGTTTTATACTTTTTCAGACTCAGGAGACTAACTTTACAGAAAACCACCCCCCTAGAGTCTTCTTTGGAGTTTTCAGACTCTCAAAACCATGAAAACACTGACGAGCATTCACTAAATCGGGCTCATAAAATCCATGAATCAGTGTTATATCAAGCAATATTCTCACTTTTCTTCAACCTTGTTCAAAAATTAAGAAAGACTCGAGTTTAGTTTCTTGGACTCGTTAAAACTTCACAGGGATGAAAGGAAGGAAACACACTCTTTTGTAAGTGGTCTAACAACAATTCCCTTGAACAAAGAACTAGTTTGAGTCTCTCGTCACTCATGTTTCAGTTTTTCATTTCCCGGTCCAAATCAATACTCTGAGTCACTGCTCCTCCAATGTTCACTCCTCCTAAGTACATGGGGAATCTGTTAATGTTCACTCCTACATTACATATTGGTCTGGTTGTTTCCCTTGAAGTTTAAAGTTTCCTTCGGTCATCTTTGTGTTGTTCTCACTATTCAAGGATCCTTAGCCTCTGTCTATTCATCTTGATCCCTATCATTTCCATCTCTGAGATTATTCTATGTCCATATTCTCTTATCTGGTCTACTAGTTAATTTGGTGTCTCATTGAAGGGTTCATTTCCTTCCTCTTCACACATGGCTTCTGATTTGAACCTGCTACTAAAAAATACCTAGAGTTTCAAGTTAGTACCTCATGATCTACTTCAAATATTGGTGGAATCCTTTGCATTGGCTGTCATTATAAACTTTTAATTGATATTCTGATGGTATCCTTTCCATGTTTGACTTCAATCTATATATTCACATGGTTGGATTTGTACTGGTTTCTATGGATTCATATGAATACCTTGGGTTTACAGCCTATATAACCTAAGTTGCACAAGATTGCGCCATGCCTGGTGACAATTTTTCCAACAATTGAAGATCTATCATTGCATTGATGTGGTTATGATCCACCTTTGTAAATCATGCATGGCTCTGTATCCTGTATCATATGATGTATCTTGTAAAGAATCTAGTGTTTCTAATTATTGAACATGGCATATTCAATGATGATTTTGTATAAATGACCTTGTTTTTTTGTTTTAGGTACTTCTATGTAGCCTTGATTATGAGTCCTCTGAACAATGATTGTAATGTATATAGTCTATCCTTACCCTATGACCTCATACATTAGGGGGCATCTGTTATACTATGAAATGACACTTCTCCATCTGAGTAACGAAATAAAATATGTTGTTACACAAAAGGACAATAGGTATTGAAGTAGCCCTAACCCTATAGATGATTTGGATCCTTGATACACCCTGCTCACTCCAGCATTAACCCTTTTTTCTTTTGAATTCACCATGAATTTGTGAGTCTCCTCTTAGGAACTCGCGCACCACTCATGGGTTTTCCATCTGCAACCCACATGTTATCCTCAAATATTGAAATTGGCAAGTTTCCTTAAGAAAATCCATGAATCATTTGCAAGATGATGCATATGAACCCGTGAATTCCATTAAAAATTGTAAAAAAATAAAAAATATGATTAACCAGGGGAAGTTGGGCTCGGTTTGGAAACCTCCCCAACTTCCCTAACCATCCTAAGCCTTGAATGATTTCCTCACAAAAAAATATAAAAAGAGGGGAAGGGTATGAGGAAAAGGGGACCAACTTTGGAGGAAAAGTTATGCTGGAGGATTCCATTAAGGAGAGGAGCAAGAGGACTTGGGTCTTGACTTGCAGAGGAGCTTGGTAAGACATGAGGCTATGTAATATTTCCAGAACTCTGTTAATAAAGAATGTTTTCCTTCCATCAATGTATAAATGTATTCTTCTAATGCTTTGAGTATTAATCTAGGTTTTAATTTGATTTAAATGCAATAATTATATGTTCATATCTCATCTTGTACAATAGTAGAAGATACTTTGAGGAAGGACAAATCCTTGTTGCATGTACTAAAGATTGGAGGCAAAGGAGCATTGGAGAAGAAGAAGAAAGCTAGGATCATCCGTCAGGGATAAGGCACACATTCTCTTTCTCTCATTCTCTGATATATGCTTGTGAAACCCTAGTTGTCTACAAGTAAAACCCTTATTAAGTTGGTTGTCTCTAACCACATCCATAAGGTATATTTTCCCTAACAACAACCATTTGCAGTGACTCGAGCGTTACCTAAGAAAAGAAAATAAGGATACCACTTCAAAATAACTGAATGTTTGGAAGAGTCATAGGTCATACTCTTACATATGGGCATGGAGCGTAGTATATAAGTCCTGAACCCAAAGCCTCTGCTCAATTGGTGTCACCCCAAGGATCCACCAATCGAATCAAAACCACTAGACACACACATGTCCACTAAATGCAAGGAGAAGGGATAATCTCTCGTAAACACCTATCTTTACCTCGTTCTTGGCATATGTGTTTTCCTAGCAAGTAATTCTTGCTACTAAGGGATTTTGTCACTCTCTAGTCAAATCCTAGTTTTGTTTTTCCTCGCCTCAGATAATTTACTCTCCATTCCTACAACCAAGGTCCTAATTCCTAGAATATTGTTGGTTTCTAAAGAAAAAATGAGCTTAGTTATTTTTACTTGAATTTCATTTGCCAAATAATTTAAAAAATAATTTCACTTTCAAAATAGGAAAAATGAGGAAACTAAATTCTTCACAAGATGCATAAATATTTCTTTATACTAAGAATATTTCATGAACACTCACTTTTCATTCTTAGTTGTTCTGAACCTAATGCAACTTTGTGTATGACAAGCATAATCACATAATCAAGTCAATAATCCAATTCACTACTTGCTTTTCTTTCACAATCTCATTTTTTCAGTGCAACAAAGGAGAATGCAAACAAAATCAACACACACTAGTATTCTACAAAATTTTCATGCAAATCATCTAAATAGGGAAATGCACATTGAATATTACCCATAATGCAAAAATCCATAAATTCAACTTGATCTACATTGCGTTAATGACCAAAAAAATCGATTTCAATTTTGGAAACAATTCGATGATTGTAAAAGGAAATAATGTTTTCACAAACTTAGTACTTTCTTCCTCAAAACCAATAAATCTCTTACATATGATTGCATAATCCACAACTTAAAAAATCACAACAATCAACTATCTTATAAAACCTTTGTAGAATTGGTAGACAACAAAATAACTCACCTCAACCACCTACATCTTATAAATTCCACTCCCTAGAGGATGTACATGTGTTTCTATAGAGAAACACACGTATATACACGACTTGTACACATACAATTAACATATGTACGCTATTGTGTGGAAGTCAAGTGGTGTGTATATGCTTTTGTGTAAATATACATGCGCACGAGAAGATGCAAGCATGGGGAGGGAAAGAAAAAACAAATTCTTCTTAACACAAGGGGGATCAAATCTAGTGTGATGTTTAAAAGATGAAAAATACCAACTAATTCTACTTAGGATTTGAAGTAAAAAGTAAAATCTATGAGGAACCATTTGATGAGTTTCTCCCTAGTGGAATCACCATTTGTATTGTGGGAAAAATTATCCTAGTAACTAGGGTTATAGATATTAACATATCCAGGGAAGATGTATATACGTAATTCCTACTTAATCAATGGAATTTGAATTCAAAGAGGGAGAAAAATGGACTTACCTGGATCCTAGTGGTTGAATTCTTCACAAGTGTTTGTTGTTCCAATTCTTGTCCTCTGCTTGAAGCTGTACCTGCACTCAACACAACGAACGACCTTTCTCAAACAACTTTTGACTTTTAAATGAAATAACAAATGTTACTATTGAACTCATAATTAACTAAGTAAAATGATTCACTCAGGTTAAAACCAGATCATTTCGAAAACATCTCATGCAAGCAAGCACATAATAGACATGAGTATTTGGGAGAGGGAAATATTTACATAAAGACACAACTACATAGTAGAATATCACACGAGTCTTCAACGCAATGGCTCCATCACCAACCTAGATTCCTCTTTCCTGGGCCACTAATGGATCTTAATACGCTCACTTTCTCGGTCTTGAAATAAAAATGGTTGATTGAAGACAATCAATATCGCCACTCACTCAAAGGAGAAAGGAAACCCAACACAGAGGGAATTTTAAGGGGAATTAGGCTATAAAATCGAAGGGCACTCTGGTTCAAATGCTCCAGCACACTATTGGTATATGGTCCCCTCCTTCATGTAAGTTTTAAAAATGTGTAGAGAAGTAAATTATACATATTCCTTTTGAAGGAAAACATAGATTACACCATAACGTTCACACATAAAACACAGATATTTACCTTGAAAATCCTTAACCGAGAAAACCAACAAACCTTGGAGCCACACCTCTTGTTTTCTCATTGTCATTACGAATAACTCACAATACAATATAGTTATTATGCAACATACAATATCCTAATATGTTAATATGGATTATAAATAGACCCCAATCCCTTAATCGGAATTAAATTACATAATTTTGGAAAATCCCCCAAAATATCCAAAAACAACCCAAAAATTTGGGATCACTGCGCTTGCTTCAGAAACAACCTACCGACCTATTTCCATCAAGGTGCCGACAAGGATCGTCAGGAGTGTCACTGACAAACCCACCTCCCCCCCCACACATGCAAAGAATATAACATACACCCAACACTTCATACTTATAACTGGATTTTTATACTCGAGAGAAGTGGATTAGGGAGTTGGGTCAGGTATAATTGAGTCCATGTGGACTAGCAATGACTTCTAACAAATCAAAACAAACATGTGATCACACTTGTATTTTTTCAATTTTTTTGAGGTATACGTGTGTTTCTAAAGGGTATCTTGTGTATATGCTATTTTCTAATTGACAACACACATATGCAAGTCAAAATTAAATTTTTGGAAGGTTTTTTTCACATTTTGATGTGCAAGAGAAGTGTAAGGTTTTTTTAGTATTAGTGAGTTAATAAATGATATAAAATGGATGACGGTGGTTGATATAATGGAGGAACAGGTGGTGGATGAGGATCATCATCCTTACAATATAAATTGGATGAATTGGGTAGAGCGTAAGCTATCAACATATCGACTATCTTGAAGGCACCAACAAAATGATGCATGGATAACATCATATCACAAGGAAGTGAGGACCATCTATCTTATAGATCAAGGACTCGTATGATCTCTCAAACTTGTACATGTACCACTCCTTGCCTAACCATCAGGGTACATATGCAATCCATTACCTCCATATGATAGATATTTGAATTGATCTCGATGGGATACCAGGTTTTTGTACCTGAAACTTCTGATCCTCCTCAACCACCACCATCTTCTTAGCCTATGAGGGATGCACACCCTCAACACGTGAAAATATCTAAAAACTAATATACAATTATAATTATACAATTTAAAAAATTGTTACAAGACAAAAATAAAATAAAATGCAACTACATTAATCTAAATATAATGATATTATTACCTATCATATGTTGGTGCAACCTAAGTTAATAGGATGTTTGCACATTATCTACAATTCATCCATGCATATGGGTACTCTACAATAGCGAGGATAGGATCATATTGATTATGCAATAAATCTAAAACCTATAAATAAACTAACCTACATGGCTACTCTAGTTGGACCCTATTGGGAGATAACCACCCCCCGTACCCCCCAACACGTGCATATGCACATCAATAATCAACCTTAGAGGGAGGCAAGGGAATTTCATTTGAGTGATAAAAAACCACTTAAAAAATAAAACAAATGGAGAGAATCGCTTGCCATCAAAAGAAAGACACAATAATCTAGATCAGAATAAAACCGTCTCAAAAAAATGGATGACCACTTAATCATTATTGACCTTTGAAATAAATTATCTAAATAATACATGAAAGGGGAACTAATGTGTTATCCATTAGAGTTAGAGTGTTCCAATTTCATGACAAAAAGAGATGGGTATCTAACCTCCTCTACCTCTAGAGTGTGTGAATAAAACTGACCCACCAACAACTTGGAAGTCATTGGGGTCAACAATCTCTACACTGATATATATCTGTACATATATTAGTTGAACTAGGGAAAATCCACCCCCTCATAGAAAATATGATAATAAAACAATTATTATCCTTTATGGGCGTGCAAAACAAATCATGATAGATCCTGAATGTCTGCCTATCATAATACTAACAATTGACCAACTTCATAAATAGGCACATTTCCTCCCTAAGAGATGTAGCCTCCTCATAAAACCAGAGGATTCGAACATTCCTTAAAAGTGCATGAATATATGATATAATAGGGAGAGGGTACATATTACTCTCCCTCTCTTGAGCCTCCCACTCTCATTCAAAGTTGTATGGGTTGACCTACTCCTACTTCTTCTATTGTGACTATTGTCATCAATATCTTTTATTCAGAAATAATTTTCATTAGGGACACACCCACACACACATACCAACTGAGCGATGGAGATTCAAGAGTGTAAGGAAATTTTACAAACCAATTATCATGATATTCCATTTCCTCTGTATCAAAACCTACATCCCCCATTCAGAATATTTTTACATCCACCAAAATATCTGCTCTTCACATTGATGATACTTCGCAGGTCGATCTACTCCTTCCTACAAATTTGAATGATTGAATTTCAGAAGCTATGATGGTCCTATCACACATCCCATAAACACCAAGATTCCAGGTATTTTCTATCTTCCATATATATAGGACCTGCCAGTTTCCTCCACCATTATCTCTCCCTCTTTACTATCTAATGGACCTAACACCGAAATGATATTTCCCCAAGGTGGTCCCAAATCAACACTAACTCATCACAAGCAATATAGGAAGCAAAAGTGCATCAAGAAAAATTTACTGGAGATGAAGGAAATTTTGAATCAAATCCATATCACATATAAGTTAATTTTCTCTATAAAAAATGCCTTCATTGGGATATTTCACGCTCGGTGGTTTACATAAGAATATTTAAATAATTGGATGAAGCCGACATGGGAAGCCGACATTGAGTGAATTGGGTGAAGCCGACATTGAGTGAATGCTAGGTATGATCCAATAAGGGAAATAATACATACATTGGATTTGTGGGTTGAGCTCCCATTCATTCCTATAGAATTACGGGATCCTTAGATGTTAAGGATTATTGGTGATACATTGGGAACTTTCCTGAAAATATCCCTAGAGATGGAAGGAAAGAAAAACACTTCTATTGCATATATTTGTGTTGAAATGGAAATATCTCAAGGATTGTTGGATGTCATAATGATCGAAGTAGGGGAGAAATATAATCTACAAACCCTAGACTATAATAATGTTTTGTTCTGGTGCACTTAATGCATATCACATGGACACTTGAAAATCAAGTGTCTTAACAATAAAAAATTCGATGAGATTGGAGGAACTCATTTGATGATGAGTCCTTCCAATTTTGGGGATGATTCTCTATCCAATGCCCAGAAGAGGAAAAGGAAGGAAGAGGCACTGGAAGAGGAACACTGTAAGATTCTGTATGAACATGTGATGATAAATGAAGAATTGGAGAGGGTAAAGTCATTGTTAATTGAGAAAATTAAGGTATTGGAGGCAAATATCGTCTCTTTGAAAGGCATCCGTCCTCCTTTTGGTGACACTATGGACCCAAATACATCAAAGGGAAAGAATCTGATTCAGGAATACCTCAAAAAAGGTCCATCAAATACCATCCTTGAGCCTGTGTTTATCCCAAGCAACAATGATACTCCCCCCCTTCTTCTCGGTGGAGGTCATCAGAACACATGGAGGAGGTGTTTATGGTTGATGATTCTAGTGGTAACACTACAAAAAATTCTTTGATCCTTCCTTCTCAAAGAAATATCTTACTAGATCACAATCCAGAGCTTCAGGGAAAGCAAGTGGGATTTTTCTCACTCTGGTTTCAACAACGATGGCAATGAGAGGATGTATCAAATCTCACATGGAGTAGGAAAAATATGAAGTAGGGAGGGAGATTTTATCTAGTTGACAACAAACAATACATGGATCCCTTAACATAGAAGCACTTTTGCAGTCTCCCAAAAGGGTAAAAAATCAAAATATTCTTAGACAATATGAGAGGCTTAGGTATGGCCTCGAAGCATTGTTCCCTTAAGCAATTGATCCACAAACATCACCCATCTTTTTATCTACATACAAGAGACAATGATACTGGTAGAATTGTATTTAAGGATCCTTAATCCTTGATTGGTATTTTATTTCAATGGATGTTGAGGGACACTCTAGTGGTCTGGAATTAGGATGGGTCTCCTCTCTCACTATCCATTCCTCAGTAAGTAACACCCACTACACTCTGGCTACATGTTTCACAAAATCCTTAAATATCTCATTGGATTTGTTGAACATTTACGGTCCCTCTCATGGGAAGAAAGTGTTATGGGATGAGATTCACTCAACACAAATTTTATCTTTCGCTAATCTCATTCTAGGAGCTTACCTAAATTTTACCAACTATCTATTCGAGCCCAATGGTTTCTTTGCAGGAAAGGACCATTTAGAAAACTTCTTTTCTCACATTTTATTTTATAATTTGTTAGTCTATATTGAGCCTTCTTCCCCTAGACACACATGGTCAAACACAATAAAAGGATACCAACACATCACACAAATATTAGACATATTCCTTCTAAAGGATTCCCTCCTCCTTTCCTTAAGTTCTTTTCACTTGTCCATCCTTAAGGCTCCTTTTTCTCATCATCTACCAATTCTCTTGGAACTCTAACTTCCCTTTTTCAAGACCCCTTCACCATTTAATTTTAACCCTCATTGACTCACTTATGAATATTTTTAGGACCTAGTCTCAAAAAACTGGTCATGGTTTGATAGAATGGCCAGGGACTTGGCTATGAAATGCATGCAATATAACTTGATTAGAATAAAGGGACTTATAAAAGCTTGGGTCAAATAAACCTTTATTAATGAGGAAAATGATTTGATGGAAATTTTAATCAGTTGGATATATATATCAACTATTTATACAATCATGATATCAAAGAGGTAGAGCTCTTGGATATTGACAAACTGGAAAAGGAAAAAGCAGGAATCCTAGCTTGGAAAGAGGCACAATGGAATATGAAGCGAAAATCCCTTTGGATTGCAGAAGCGAATATAAATACAACATTATTCCATAGGAAAGAATAGGGTATAAGAGCCTCTGACACAATATGGAACATAATAAATTAAAGAGGATAAGAGTGTACTATTTTTAAATCAATATGTTTTGCAGCTATTCAACACTATTCCAAGTTTTTTACAAATCCAAAAAAAGAGAATATTAGGGACATCTTCACATCAACCTCCTTATTCAAAATATGGGTTGATATAATATAGGTTGACAATATTATAGATGAAGTCACAAAGGAGGAGGTTCGCAAGGTTCTCCACTCCTTCCAACATGGAAAATCTTTTGGTCAGGATGGATAGAACATTGAGTTTTACCTTGAATTTTGGGACCTGATTAGTGATGATATCACTGCTGCATTCAAAAATTCAATATCTTTAGGTATGTTTCATACCCCTTTCAAC